>JAKJXP020000074.1:0-208064 GCA_022225965.2 Diatrype stigma
TGGATTGCGTTGCAGGTTGCGCAATTTCGAAAAATCCCGAATGGATGGATTGCAGAGGGTGGTGTCCACCAAATGGTGGACATCACGTTGCACAGGTTGCGTTGCTTGACACCCTGGTCATCACATCCATCCAAGGGGCGAACAATGTCACTATGCCCGGGCTCAGCGGTGAGTGCTTTCCCCGAGCCCCTTTATAAAGGGCCCCCTGCTGCGACGAGCAGACTTCTGTTCCTCGGCCTGGCTGACATTACCACGGTGGTGTAACTAGTCGCCGACGGAACCCCTCGGGATTGCTCCAGCAACCGGTGCGGGTCGCAGGCCGACACCTCCATCATCCGGGACAGCGAGATCGAGAAGGGCAAGGTGGGCCCGCTGGGGCGGACCGAGGGCAACGGCGCGGTCAACGCCACGACGATGATCCAGAGCTTCATGAGCGGGGCCGCCGCGCCCACGAACGACGGGGCGGCCGACGCCACCGGCGTCGAGGACGACATCGACCAGTCCCAGCTGCGGGACGGCCGCCGCTCCAAGCAGACGCGGGGCCTCGGCAGCTTCCTGTCGGGCCTGTTCGGCGGCGGCCAAGACAACAGCGGCGCTGGCAACAAGACCGAGACGGCGGCGGAGACGAACGTCGCCGCGACGGCGGGGAAGGGCGCCGCGAGCGGACTGCCGACCTGCGCGGACGACGGGTCCATCACCATGACGTTCCGGCAGATCAACCAGGACGGGGCGGGGCCGATGGAGGCGGCGGTCGACGGCACGTCCGGCGGCACGGACCCGGCGGCCTTCCAGCCGGCCGAGGTCACGCAGGACGTACCCGGGATCGGCTTCGGGGGCCTGTCCCTGGCGACCAACACCGACTTCCCCGTGACGGTGCAGATGCCGGCGGGCATGACGTGCGACGCGACCGTCGGCGGCGCGAGCAACGTCTGCGTCGTACGGGTGCGCAACGGGGCGGCCGCCGGTCCGTTCGGCGGGTCCGCCGCCTTCACGCAGTCCGCGGCCGCGCGCAAGAGAGCTATCCAGTACCGGTTGAAGAAGCGTGCTGCGGAGAACCGCCGCCGGCATCTTTTGGAAGGACGGTGAGATCGAGGCTGTGTGACACCAGGACACGCGGTGCTTACCGTCCTCCTCTGCCACGACGAAGCGAGGGTATCTGTTGAACGAGCACGTATGTAGACGTCTGTCATAATCACGGGACTCGCATACCTCATCACGGAATTATACATCTTGTGCGAACTGCTCTTTCTAGTCCTACTCAAGTCAGGCTAACTAAGGTGCCTGCCGGGTGTAATTTTGTCATAAGCCGAACATTGAAGATAACGGCGATTTCGGAAACAGGTTAGTTGCCACACCTACGAACGACGTTAGCAAAGAATCGATCTCTCCATGCAGTCTACTTAGATAAGTGGTGGTAAGTACGAGGAGCTGGAGAACCCCAACGTGCGTCAAGCTGTTAAGTACCAATCATCGTATTATGTGATCCCGGCTCTCCTATCTAGCCCTTATATCGGGACGTATTGATACTAACGGGTGGCAGCGACACTGTCTCTAACACTCCACGAAGCAACGAACAGATAAATCCTTTGAAATAAGTAGAAATTGAATAAATTACTCGAACAGCGTAGCTATTTCTTTTAAGCGAAAATTATCCCTCGCTCCTCTCCTGTCACTTCCGCCAGGAGATGAGGCCCAGCCCAAAGAGTGATTCCTCTCCCCAATGAATGCATTCAAAAGACGATAGGGGAAACTATGTCTCATAGCAGGTATTCCACACTGTTCGTGTATGATGACCTTGTGCTGCCTATCCAAGTTGATCCACAGCTGCTAGAAGTTATAGGCTGTATTTTCATCTAAGAATGGTAATCACGGATAAGTGGCAGGGTCTAGAATGAATGTCGTATCGAACTATCATGATCAGTGTGTCTAACCACCTGCAACTATCTAGCATCTGAACACGTTCCTTCGTCACATAAGCATATACCATTAACTTCTTGACTAGATATCGGCGCCATATATATACAACCCTTGCTCAAGCACCCTCTTCATCCGATTCTACCCTCCAGTCCTCCTATTCTCCCGGCGGCGGAAGCAGATCCGCGTATCGTGCTCTTATCTCGGCGGTCCCCTGTTGCATCCACTGCCTATACTCTTCGGGGTCGGCTGGGGCATCGGCCTCGAGTCTCTGGATGTCTTCGTCCATTTGCTGCAAGCGAGCATCCGTATCATCCGCGGCCGCTGCCGCTGCAGCTGCTGCGGGATCATCCGCAGCCGTCCCAGCACCATGGCCGCGCCCTGCGGTAGCAGCAGTAATAGCTCTGAGCAGTCTATCCAATTCTGCTGCTTTCCTATGCTGCTCCTCGTTCCGCAGCTGATCCTCGTAGGCCCGGTCTGCCTCCCACAGCTGTCGGAAGTTGACTTGGTGCTGGTTGATTTCGTCCAGGACGCGGCGCAGGGAGTTCAGCGCTTTCATCAAGAATAGGCTGATGATCACAGCGGCCGCAATCGACGTCCACCATAAAAGGCCCCGCGTGTTGTGTCTTATTGCGGCGAGCTGTGAAAAGAAAGGGATGTGTCAGTGAGCTACTGTGGGGAACCATAATTAGGCATACGAGATTCGCGTGAAACTTACTGAACTTTGGACTTCAATGGCCCAGGTCGCGAAGTTCCCGGCCGCGGCGCTGAGGTGCTGCTCTAGCTCCCGGGCATTTTTAGTTATGAATCCCTCCTTGAAGGCGTCCATCTCCCGGTGTAACAGGGAATAGGGGATGTGCGGCTTAGAAAAGGGTGCGGCTTGATATGGCGAGAATGGTGAGCTCCCGAATAGCTAACAGTATAACGGGAAACTCAGGCTGATCCGTGCCGGCCTTTCCCTCCCCATGATCACACGAAGTGTGCTTTTGCTTCACGACAAAGGAGATAATAGGAGCCATTGTAGACGCTTTCGTCGTTGTCCCGCTCAGGCTAACATCTGAACCGGGTCTAGCACAGGGCCGAAGGACAAAGAAGGCCAGGAGACTTGGTAGTTACTCGACGTCCCAGGACAAAGCGTTTACCCGTGCACAGAGTTGTTGACGAGCTGGGTACCAATAAATCATCCCTATATAATTGACTATTGCTATGTTATGTACGCACGCGATGACTTCATTTCGATGTGCGAATCGGAACAACTTGTGAATCGGGGCTGGGTGGGCAACTGTGGCTACGCACGACGATATCATGCTTTAAGGTATCCCACGGTAATGTAGAATGACCATAATGCCGGGATATCCCCCATATGTCTGGTTTCGAGTTGAATCGATATGAATGCGATCTTGGGTGAAAATAGGGGCATAGCCTTCCCGGGTCTGAGAATATAGGCATCACAATAACGATAGTCCCCCCCCCCCCCCCTATTGTGACTAGACCCATATGATACAGGAACACAGGAACCACCCACAAGGCCAAATGGATTCCTAGCCACTGGAAAATAATGATGCAATAACACATTTATCCACTATACGGCAAGCTTGAACCGACCGCAGACTTGAGTAGCACCGGTACCACGACACGTTTCGCCCACTCTAAGTAGCCCATATAGAATCCCCATGATTGCCCTTGCCTACCATCCAGCTCCGCATCTATGGTCCAAGAGCCAGCTATCCAGCACGCCCGCTCGTCCTTTCCAGTTCCCACTTAGATCATACCATAGAATCCAGCAACCTCTTCCTCTGCCCACGGCCACGTTGCAGCCCAAGCCCAAGAGCCTGCTTCAAGAGGGTGATATCGTCCTTCTCATCATAAGAATCCGTCGTCGTCGTCGTCGTCGCCATCACAATCCCATCGTCACCGGCATCTTCCTCCCATCCCTCGCCCTCTCTCCCCTTTCGCAGCACCTCCTTGAACAGCTCCACCATGAGGAAGGCGTACAGCACGACGGCGGCGCAGAGGAGCACGACGAAGTGGTCGATGCGAGCGAGCCCGGTCGCGACCTATATTGCAAGACGGTTGTTAGCTACTCCGACTGGAAAGTCGTCGTTACCTCAGGTAGAGAGCGAAAATCCGCCCAAGTCAAACTCACCTCGGTGTACATGCCTCGCAGCGGATCCCCTAGCATCGGGACCGCGACGCACCTGTGGTGACTGGCAGCTTGCGAAACCGCATCCATGGTGGGATGGTAAAGTCAGTCAGTTGGTGGAGGGATGCTAACTATTCTCGACTCCTCGGTGCTACGGACTGGTAGCCGAAAGATATGCTTAAGGACGTGCGTGGTTCGACTGATGCATACAGCTATCGTAATGCGTATGTATACCTCGATCACAGTGGAGCTGTAAACGCCGGCTCTACAATGAAGCCAGCGCCAGCGAGTATTATCGTTCGTGGACAAAGGCCTCATTCTTGTTCCCGCGCGCGGAGACAAAGGATGCTAGCTCATGGGAGAGTATAATCGACTTGGTTAGCGAAGATGTTGAGAAGAAAGAGAGAGATTTCTTGCTGACACGACTGAAAGCGGTGATATGTACGTATTCCCTGTTATGGAGTCTACCTAAGGAAGTACTCACGGCAGGCAGTATATCGGGAAGCATTGTTACATGCCAGTACGAGACGAATGAACAATGGACAATAAACATTATGAGCAATGGTAAGCCCCTTTCCAAGGCACCACCGCCATGGAGGAATGTCGGGATTTTATGGTGTGCCTTCAGTCGATCTCCACACGTTTATTAGTCATTTAGTTGGGAGCATACATAGAAACTGTCCACAGGATGCTTTGAACCAGACAATCGCGGAAAAATGCACGGAGACGAGACTTCACAGAAATACAAACAAAGACATAGATACGGACATTGGGTATCTTAACTAATCTTTTATGTTTGAATTAAAATCAACGCTATTAAGACTATACACTCCGTGTATATATGGGTGTGTGCATGTGTCCTGATCTTCCCTCAGCTCGGCTCAGCGTGAACTCCACTATCAATCGGGTGGCCACAAAGCAACAGCTACCCGGTACTACGCCCTCACGCCCCGATGCGAGAAATGACGACGGTGTTCCTTCGTTATATGCAGTCTATCGTACAAGCCAGACGAACGCTGCTTCCTCCAAGGACCTAGCAGACGGTAGCCCGCAGGCTAGGATTCCGTCTCCGCGCGCTCCGCCTCGCGTCTTCCCTCTCGGCCGCCTCCACCGCCGCGGCCGTCGCACAGTTGCGATCGGCCACATAATCGCCATCGCCATCGATGGCCTTGGCTGCTGCATTGGTGATAGGGGTCGTGGTAGTGGTATTAGTGGACGGCTGGGGATACTTTCTGGGCCGACCGCGACCTCGTTTGACCGGGATTTCTGTTCCCACCGGAGGTTGTGCCTGAATCGTCGCCTGGATCGGAGCCTCTATGTTCTGAGGTGCGGGGGCGATATCCGTAGTTGTAGTAGTGGTGGTGGTGGTAGCAGTGGGGGTGACGGCAACGACGGCCTCTGTAGCTGCAACTGCAACTGCGACGGTTGGGGTGGGGGTGGTGGTCGTGGGTTTGGGTTTTGAAGAGGATGAACGAGGCAGCTTCCGCCCGCGGATTTTCAGCTCGTCCTCAGGGTCCAAGAAGCGGTGCACGATCCGATGGTCCAATATCCGCTCCTCCTTGTCCTGGGGGCCTTCCCTCTCCGTCTTCGGCCACTGGTACCCGTAGAGCTTGGAGTGGCGCTCGCAGCGCGGGCACGCGCTGCGCGTGAAGTAAGCATCATGCTGAACGAAGGCCTCATTGCAGATGGTACAGTGGACCCAGGCGGTGTCGGGTTCGGAAAGCAGTACGGGAGTGAGCGTGTAGTCGCCAGGCATGCGGACTCGCTGCGATGTAACCTTCTGTGGTGAATCTTCCTGTAGAGGTTCTTGAGGTGCTTCTCGAGTTTTTCCTCGAGTGCGAGCGCGGCCCCGATCTGGTGTACCGGATGCGATACTGGCATCATTAGGTGATGGAAGAACATCATCAGTTCGAAGGGTAGCTTCCATCGCATTGGCCAACGGTGTGGCAGGAGCAGGTAACGCCATCGGCTCGACTGAGATGGTACTTTCTACCCCATTTGTCATGGTAGTGTCGTCGATTTTAGCAAATTTTGCAGGGGATTCAATCGTAGGTAGAGGTGCGGCGGTGATGCTGTCTTGATCCTGTATGAGTAGCGGGGCAGGTGCAAGTTCAGAAAGTGAAGATGTCACTGAGTCCTCCTGTTTCAAGGGTGGCGCTTGGAGTTTCTCCGGTGAAGCTTCTGGTGACTGTAGACCTGGCTCTTGGGTATCGCTCTCGGGTGTCGTCGCCGCGGTTATGATCATATCGCCGCTTGCTGACTCAGATGTAGATCTTCCGTTAATTGAATCTTCATCGCTGCTCCGTCCAAATAGTGCGTCTGGTGTAGCAACAGCTTGAACGGCACAATCCATCGTCTTCTGCTTCTTCGCCGGGGTGACAGGGGGAGTTGTGAGTGACTCAAACTCCCGCTTGCGCTTCTGTCGTAGTAAGGTCTCCGGTCCTGGAGACCCAGCTAGGGAAGCTCGCCCCGAATCCATCCTGACCGTTTTAGATCTCGACTTCGGGATTCTGGGTCGAATATCAGGTGTGACTGAAGGTGTTCGCGAGGCCGAGGCCGAGCTCTCATCACGTCGCCTTCGGCGCAGAGAATATCCTCCCGCTGCCGACTCTATGCTTTTCTTCAGTGCCGCCGCACTTCCATCCGGTTGCGCCCACCCATTGACCAGGTTATCCTCGCACGTCTTGCAGAGACATTCACAATTGTCCTCCCCGAAGTAACTTTCTCCGTACGTAACGGTAATTTCGTCGCCCATCTCTATATTCTGCGTCGCAATGATCTCGATGCCTCCATGGCTAGTAATCATCAGGCGCGCATTTGCGCCGCAGTCGTGGTTGGCGAACCGGGCAGGGCCCATAAACAGGCTGGCACATTTGTTCCTCGAACTGACCACGATGCTGAAATCCTTCTTCCGCGCCGACAAGGCATCCTCCTCCTTGGGCGAGATAAGAACTTGGATACCAGACAGATATTTGACTGGCTGTCCCTTCTTGATGAACTTCCGCGCTGTTATGCGGGCTTCGTGACTGACAATCGTGTAACGGTTAGTCGAGCTAACTTCGAACGGACAGTCGGGAAGGTAAATCTGCATGTAGCGACGTAAATGCTGGCGGAAGTCGTCCTTTTCTTTGGTGGTCTTCAGGCCTTGGTGGAATTTGCGCAACCCGTCTGTCGCAAGTAGCTTGGCCTCGGCGGTTTCGAGATCTGCTTCTACAATCAAATGCGACTGGATTATCTTGGTAATCTCCTCCTCTTTGATGCCCCGCGAGGGATGGTAAGAGGGTCGGTTCTTAGGTATTGTTGTCCAGTAGAACGTCTAATACATGTCAATTCGAGACGCTACGGCTTGACGTAGGTAGGTGGACGGCAGAGTCGTCCTAGGGATTGTTGTACTCACGTGGTCCACCAGCGCATCGGTCAGAATATCATCATAAGTTGACAATTGGGCTAATGTTAAGGGTTGCCGCTTTGCGGCCATCTTCGCATTGGGCGCCATATTGGCACAGAACCGACGAGGGTTCTTCGAAGTCCGGTTCTTTGGAATTCGATGCTTTGGAGTTGGAAATAAGAGAATTCGAGGAAGTCCGGGGAACCCTGGGAGGAGAGAGCAAAAAGAATGTGTCAAAAGATTCAATCAATCTGTTGTAATCAAAGAATGTGTTTGACAGAGTACAGTGCTGGATCGGGTGAGAATTCTGTCAAGGCTCCCTTCCCTATGCGCTCCCCCAAAGGACCGATGCAGTTCAGGTCAGAGTCTGATGTGATATTGGTGATATACCAGGTGTAAGATTAGGGTAGCAGCGGTGATGCTTGTGGTTGAGACAGAGTTCGAAAATAGAGGCGAGACTTTATTTGTGTCCCCTTATCATTCGAGTGTAACTGATAGTAAGGTCCCTTTGTTCCTATTGTCATAAATCGCACTGGACTAACGGGGGCCGGGGGTGGAGGAATGGTGTGTAAGGGTGAGGATGGGACGAAAATGGAGGGAGGGAAGTTGAATTGTATTTAATCACGATGGCTCTCATGCTCTTATTAGGAGAAACCTTATTTATTGGGAGGGTTTGATTAGGACAATTGGATAGAAGGATTAGGTATAGCAGGTCACGGAAGATGCGCTATAAAACAACTGAACACTGAAGGGATCTAGACATTCTAGACATGGAGATGAGTACAGGGAGACGGACAGGGAGGTGTTCAGACATAAGGAGGAGCGTGTGAATCTGACATGAGCAACTGCCATCGCATAGTCAGTCAATGTTGGATCGGTTCCTACAGGTTGGGAGAGTCGGGGGTTTACGCTGGGCTCTTCCCACAGCCCCAGAAAAGCGGGTGGCAGGACAACCAGAGCTGGAAGTATGGGGCATTTGTATGGGGCAATAAGATGCCATGACACCATTCTGCACTACCTAGCTGAGGTACCTACGGAAAAGGATATCGTTCTAACCTTGGAAAGTTCGAGGTTCTATCGATAGAAGCATCCTGCATAATTCCTGCATGCTGCATCCTTGTCCATGCGTAAAGACACATGTGCACAAGGACCAACTGCCTCAGCTAAGTACCTGATTAGTGGAATTGCTGCCAAATTGTGCAGTCAGCCAGTAGCTAGGTACTTTATACCTACTTAAGTGGTAAGTACTGGGATATAACCCCCGTCCCCGATGGTACGCTAGGACCACCTGACCATCCTCACAGCGGTAGGTATCCACTGCGCTTCCGATAGGCCAATCGGTGGAACCTGGTTGCCGCTTTGCTTCTCTGAGGGCTCACCGGCCGGCGCCGCCTGGGGTAGGTACCACCTAGGCAAGGTACGGACACCAAAAATTCGAACAGCCCGGCCTCAAGCTCTCTCTTTCTCGAGCCTCACTATCGGACCTCCAGGCCACCAACGTCACCACCGCACCCACACGAAACCGCGGGTCATCTTCTCTCCTCGACTCGAGGCCTTCCGGTGTCAGGGTACGAGTGGGAAGTTCAAGCTAGCCCACCATGATCCATCTAAAGGTACGTACGAGCGAACGATAGCTACGGGCGACGATCAGGAAAAGAAGAGAAGAGGAGGAAGGCGTTCGAGCAGACAAACCACACCAAGCAGGTCGCACACTACCATGAGAGGGGATCAAGAGAAGCTAATAGGGGATATCTCTTTTACTAGTCGATGCTGAACTGCATCGACAACTCGGGGGCAGCCATCGTCGAATGCGCCCTCGTCGTCGGGCAGAAGAAGAGACATGCAAGCATTGGTGCGTAGGACAATCCATGCATATATGCACCACACCTACCTATTTACCTACCCACCTACCTACCATCCCCCCCCCCCCCCCCCCCCCCGCCCAGCTCTAGAAGTCTACCTCGATGACCACCTCGCTACAACCCCCACCCCTGAGCGAACACAGCCGCTCCTACTTACCAACTGACAATACCCAACTGACGCATCGGAACAACCCGCCATAGGCGACAGGATAGTAGCGATCGTGCAGAAGCAGCGGGGCGCGTCGGACGCGGGGATGGGGGCGGCGTCGGCGGCGAACAAGGTGAAGCGGGGGGACATCCGGCACGCGATCGTGGTGCGGACGCGCAAAAAGGTGCAGCGGCCCGACGGCAGCGTCGTCAAGTTCGACGACAACGCCTGCGTGCTCATCAACAAGGCCGGCGACCCCGTCGGCACCCGCGTCAACGGCGTCGTCGGCGCCGAGCTGCGCCGCAAGGGCTGGAGCAAGATCCTCAGTATGGCCCAGATGCACGCTTAGCTTCACAACCAAAAAAAAATCCATATATTCTCAAATCAAACAATCTCGTGAAGAAAAAAACACAAAGAGAAGAGAAGGCAAGAGAAATAAACCGATTTCCGCCGTGTCAGCCAGAGCGTCCGCGATCACCCCGATTGGACCGACCGGGGCTCGAAGGGAGCAAACAAATATATACATGAACAAAAACCAGTGATTTAGTAGCTTGGAGGAGAGGGTATCGTGATTGCCGAATTAAGCCTGAGAAAGGGGATGGCCTGTGTAGGTCTATTGACATCTTGTCGGTGGCCCGAGGAGCGTATGAGACGGAGTTGGGGCCTTCCTTGTGTTGACTAGGATGGCACGACAGTGTATCGGCTGTATATGTGTCTAGACAGCATAGAAGTGATTTGCAAACCATCCCTGTATTATACGCCGTACGCAAGCCATCGGTCGGCGTTGTAATCTGTAGTGCTCGGTGTTGTCTAAAGAACCACAGTAGGCTTATTCGGTCACGATATTTTATGGTATGGACAAAGACACAATAAAACAGTGATGTGAAAGGGTTGGGGTGAGGGTATTAAATGACTATCTCGCGTCAACTACCGACTATACTTCTCGCGGTAGCGAACGAGGGACAATGTCGTAGATATGTTTCCCTGTCCTGTCCATGGCTCAAGATGAGTCAAACCGGAATAAACTCCTATCTATGGATGGTTCCCTCCCATTAAATCCTGGAATCACCATGAAATCCTCCTGTCTGAAAAAGGCAAAACACCATCAACATGCTCCTATCTCTCTTTTTGGGTGGCACCTGTCCCCCCATCGCTAATCTTGTTGAGGTGGTTCTTCTGCAATCGCGTCTTGGAAGATATGACCACAATCGCAGCACACATAGAAAAGTTTCTGTCCAGGACATATATCAGCCACATAGCCCTTGATCTTACCACCGCGTACGTAGAGCAACTCAAAGCGGTGGATGTGTGCGTGCGTGTGAATTTGTATGCAGTTAGAGGCAGGGGCTGGGGGTAACAAACCATTCCAGTTTCTGCGCTTCTCTGCTGAGACTGGAAGAATACGGCTTCCTTATAGTTGCAGACAGGACAGTCCTTGGTTTTCCGCGGGAGCTATATGGGTTGAAAAAGGTTCAACGTCAGCACCAGGTTCAGCAAACGAGAGTAGATACAATACATGCTCCCCAAAGCTGGGTGCCCTGAGCTGAGAGAAGAGGGGGGGTCCGATGAAAGCCCTCCCCGTTGCGCTGGTGGCCTAGCTGTCTGCCTGATGATAAAAATGCTGTACCGATATATGATATCATGCCTGCCTGCCTAATCCGGTGCTACATGGCCCTGCTACAAATCAAGGGGCTGCCCGATTCAGAGTCAACGGTTGTGATAGGTCTCGTGACGTCGAGATAACGCATTGAGGCGTGCGCGGCCCCACGAAGCCGTGGATAGATCCATTTCTGGCTTCACGTAGCGATGGCATCAAAACAGCTCGTAGGTATACTCCTCTTGGTCGATCCCCAGAGCTTCAGGAGGATCAGCATCGGGGTTGACGGCGACATCCATGGACAGGTACTGGGCAATGCCATCCTGCGAAAGATGTGGCATATTAAACCCTTTGCAGGAGGCAAACCTGGCATCCCAGGCGTCCCTTCCGTCGGCGTCCATGGCGTTGAAGTAGCTGGCTTGTCGGATGTAGTCTAGGGCCTTGGAAGCGGCGAAGTCCGGGTGGAACATAACGTAGTGGTTGTAGTCCTCGACCGATGCAGGGTCCTGGCAGCGGTTGCAGTGGAGCAGGGTGACGCCGCACCTCAGGCAGACAGCTAGGCTACGCTCGGCAGTCTCGACTGCTTCAGGGGCCTCCGGGGCAGGGTTAAATGATGAAAAGTGGTGGTGGTGGTTACGAACCGTAGGGTCCGAGCCGACGTCCTGGGTCACGCCGGCCGTCTCGCCGGCAGCGTTGTTGGCCACGTAGCGGAATACGCATGTCGACGTGGCCTCTTCCGTAAACTGGCACGTGCGGCAGGTGAACTGCAGCTTGTGGGAGTCCTCGTCTTCCTTGGGGTACAGCATGTTGGCGCATTCCGAGCAGAAGCGGAACGTGATCTGCTCAAGGTTCTTCTTGGCGTCGTCACCTTCGGCGGTTGTAGAGTTGGCGCTAGGTGAGGCCATCGTGAAGGGTCGAAGCTGGAGTGGTGGGTTGACAAGCAGCAGTGGTGAGATGGTGAGATGGGACGATGTTGTATTTATTGTACGAAGGTCGAAATTCCAGATACTCAGAATTCAGAATGTCGGAAACGGATAGTTGGACTCCACAGCTGAGAATGATTATGGAATAAATAGAGTGGGGTATATGCTGACCCAAAATACGCGGTGTCTCAACTTGTGTGCTCTATCGTGTTATGGCCAGTAGTCTGTCTCGATATGTTAGGCCGAGAAAGGACCAGGACCGTCGAGTTTATTGGAGATAGTCTGATGAAGGTTATGATGAAGGTGGTGACAAAGGTTCAACCGAACCGTAGGAATCCAGGATTTAGATACCTACAATAGCTGAGTACCGTTGGTGGTAGGCGGGTAGGTAGGCAACACGTAGGGATGTAGGTTTGATGGTTTGAGACTAACTGGATGACTAGCAAGACTAGACTGACAGGCGGTAGATGGGGGTTTGGGTGGGATGCTGGTGTTGGTGGCGAAGGAGTTTAGAAATAGAAAAAGCTCAAGCTCAAGAGTGTAAAATGGGAAAACCACCTGGCACTTCCACTCTCTAGTAATTGCAGCTTTGGGTTTCCATCCACAACAGCCACTTCAAAGAGCTGCTGCACTGAATGAACCTCATGGCACGAGTTAGCTGTTTTAGTGGGCACACACAATAGGCACTCAGGCACTGCATATACATACCTACATACAGCATACCGTACCTACCTAGGTACATCACAGCAAGGCAAACTCAAGTACATTACCTATAGTAGGTGGTATATCAGTACTGCCTCCAGATGCTGATTTTTATTTTATTGTTGCAATTATGTACACACTGTACAATATATGTCTGTGCATGCACAAATGGTAAGTGAATTAGTTATCACATGGAAGTGGTTTGGTCATTTGCCAACGTTGTATTGTACAACACCTACAACGGCACCTGGGTAGCTACGGTAGGTACATGTATGTCAGTTGTATGTAGGGGCTCAAGCTGAACTGAAAACGTTCCTTACTTAGCGTACTTTACAATACATACATGGTATCACATCGGGCTGTGCCAATAGAAATTTACGTAGAAAGGTGTACTACATATCGAGGTTGAAATGGTTCTTTATGCCATTATTGCTTAAGGTTCCGAGGAACTGGACGTTTATCTTATAATGACATATATTTGTTTCAAGCACTTAGGTGACTATGTAAAAAATATCACAAATGTTGCCATGATCCATATTGTATTTCATAGGTACTTACTGTGCAGTTGTCTGCTTTACACATCATCACGGTCACGTTGGTACCTAATTAGGTAGCCACCTGCTCCTCTACGACCCTACCAATGTACGAAGTGTATGTGCATACATACAAAGTACATGCATACCCATGGGCCATTACCCAGTAATATCGGAGCCGGCACCCCGCGTTTCAAGGCTCCTGCCCCGCTTCGACCTGGCAACCTGGCAACCTGGCAACCCCGGCAACCTCGTGATCTATTTTCTCGGATTATTAACGCCTATCCCCCTAATCGGGAACTGACCTACCGGTAGCTTGTAAGGTAGGCGTGGATGACGTGCATTTTCTTGTTCTTCACCTTGACATTGTCTTAGGTCCCAGCTTGACGGTCCGTCTTTTGATTGAGCTTCAGCAATTGCCATCTCTACGTACCTTCCACCCTGCCTTGCGTACCTAGTCACCTCCAGGGCTTCCATTCTATCCCATTCCATTCTCTTGTCACCCATTATCTAGACCGACCTGCCTGCCTACCTACCATTCTAGATACATAGACAGTCTTCGCAAGACGTGCACTGGCAATTGATTCTCCAGGTCTGAAAGGTGTAAAGACTACCCACTATTTCCGGTCTACCAGCACAGCTTGTCTAGCACCTTATCATTATGGTAAGTTGATGTATTGCGAGTATCCATGATTCCGCGGTGGCTGCGCTCGTACTTTCCAGCTGCGCAAAAAACGTGGAGAGGGAAAAAGAAAAGTAAGAAACAAGGCTGACGTACGGAACCGCCCGACTGCCACAGGATGAAACCGGGCTCCCCGCAGGCTGGGAAGTGCGCCACAGCAACTCCAAGAACCTGCCGTACTACTTCAACGCGGTCGAGAAGGTGTCGCGCTGGGAGCCGCCGACGGGGACGGACACGGAGCGGCTGAAGAAATACATGGGGCAGCACCACTCGGGCAGCGCGGGGGCGGGCGGGGCGGCCGGGCTGGCGGTGTCGACGACGGCGTCGGCGGCGGCGGCGCGGCCCGAGGGCAAGATCCGCGCGGCGCACCTGCTGGTGAAGCACCGCGACAGCCGGCGGCCGGCGAGCTGGCGCGAGGCCGCCATCACGCGCTCCAAGGACGAGGCGCGCGAGATCCTGCGCGAGCACGAGCAGAAGATCCGGTCGGGCGCCGCCTCCCTCGGCGACCTCGCCACCACCGAGAGCGACTGCAGCTCCGCCCGCAAGCGCGGCGACCTCGGCTACTTCGGCAAGGGCGACATGCAGAAGGAGTTCGAGGAGGCCTCCTTCGCCCTCCAGCCGGGCCAAATGAGCGGCATCGTCGAGACCGCGAGCGGCCTGCACCTGATCGAGAGGCTGGAGTGAAAAAAATGAGAAAGCGGAGGGCAAGGTGGTGGTGGTGGTGGTGGTGGTCGCGGCAGTGATGGAAAGGGGATGGAGGCAGAGTAAAAGAGGTGCGGGGAGACAATGGGAATGGGACACATACGAAAAGATCATGACAAAAACCAGCAGAAGAACGAAAACAAAAGACACCTCTACACCATCATCGACACGCTTGCTCTTCTCATCTTCATACCTTGAGTGGCTGATCATGCAATTGGGTGAAAAAAGCAGAAACATAATACATGAACTAAACACACATGCTGGGTCGAGAATCTGCGTGTAGATAATCGGCTGGATCTGGCTCGGATCCCGGCACGAGCTACGATAATAGCGACGTAAGGTCTCTGGGTTTAATACGAACAATTGCTATACTGAGCGTACACTGCTATGGGAATAAGAATAGCATCTCACAACCGCTGTGTTTCTACTAAGTAGGCCACGTATCCAACTGCCCGCCTCCTATCTAGGGTTACTTATTATACCATGAATGTAAGGAGTCATGTACTTGTCAGGGCCATGACTTATAGACTCGAGCTATCTAGCTCTGTTTTCATCCTGTCAATGAACCCGTGACAGACCATGGGCGACTAGCTGATCGTAATGTGACGGAATATGGTCGCTCCTCGACAACTGTATACCGATACACGCAACACGGTAGGTTGATCGCTAACGCCCCCCGCCCGAGATGTATCAATTTGGATCATTCTCTCGGCCGGCCTTCCCCCCTGCACTGGCCCTGGAGCTGAAGTAAACAGCTAGGAGGTATGTGTGGTCGCCACGGCGGTTTAGAGAGCTTACTGTACGTTAAAGCGTTGATAGATTGTCAAGGGTCCGGGCGATTGTCCAAAGTCGTTCCCAAGATTGCTCCCATGAGAATGGCATGCGCTTGTGTATTGATTCCTTCGTAGCAAAATAATGCCGATACGCCCACAGGCTAATCTGAAACGCTCACCCGGGGAGGGAAAGACAGCATGCTAAGTCGTGAAAGACACGAGCCGATCTCCCCCCGTCCTCCCTCGCCCTCTTTCCTATTACCCCTAGTTCGGCACTCCAAGTAGCATATCTCTTTTTGCAACGAGCATCAACGGCTAGATCTTTCCCTCCCTTCCCTGCTTTCTGCATCGGCAT
Source organism: Diatrype stigma (assembly GCA_022225965.2). Classification (NCBI taxonomy): domain Eukaryota; kingdom Fungi; phylum Ascomycota; class Sordariomycetes; order Xylariales; family Diatrypaceae; genus Diatrype; species Diatrype stigma. The sequence goes on from JAKJXP020000074.1 coordinate 15,723, forward strand.
CTGCGTGCCGTGATAGGCTTATGCTGTGCGTCGCCGGCAAAACCACCCGGGCCCGTGGACCTGGAACATCTCTCTATCATGGTTCGTTTCCAGATAATCAGGTGATACTGGGTGCAGCAGCTTGCCCTCCCGGCCACCACTCGACGAATGCACCTTAGACTACTTAGCCTCTGGTACCTGCGAGCTATATATAACCGCTTGTCCAAAAGCGGCGCGGCCGTTAGCCTAGAAAGGGGGGCTTTTCGTGTTTAGATAGCAAGGTCGGTGGCGACGAGGTAAAGCTAAGCTTGGCTCCGTGCTACGTTTCCTTCTTGCATGCAAATAGTAACCATCATCTAGCTGCCCCCATCACCCCATCTTCGTAGACCTTATGGTTTCATGGGATTTGAGAACATGTGATAGCCGCGGGTGCGAATAACACTATATACGAAAATAGCCTCAAGAGGCTATTCCGGTCAGTTACCAGGCACACAGATGACTAAGTAGTCTAGTGCTTGTACATCGCAGCACGTATGTAGTGGTAAGATAGGGTGGCAGCGTAACACACCTTAGGGAGAAGCTAATTTTGACAAATCGTATGGCAGGCTCTTGTGTGATGCTTCCAATCTAAGCCCACGCCTCACCCGCCCCCCTTGTTCTCAGCCTCGATATGGTGACAAAGGTTAGTGGTTCTCGATCGTGCCCTTCGACAGTGGAGAGAAGAGGAAGAAAATAGAGGGCGTCGTCGTGATATCTCGCCACAACTGTGGAACGCCTACCGACTTAGCATCTGTGCACAGTGGAACGCGCTCGAGAGACCCTATCCTGAACATGATGAGACTCCAGTGAGGGCGTTGTCAGTTGCCATCCCCTATTAGACAAGGACAAGGAGAGTAGCTGAACAAGTTAGGTTAGCGGGATATTACCGAGGTTTGTTCGGTGATCGGGGACAAATTTCTTGATGGCATACACGCACAAAGTTCATGGTGTTGCGTTTCGCTTTCAGATTCGTACGTACGATGACGACACATTTACAAAGTTGACATTGCTATTCCAAGGCCCGCTTGACGTTGCAGTTTGACACAGATCTTTGTATTCTAACAATCACCAGATTACACTGAGTCTACCACGCCCAGTGTGACATCCAGGCTCCATCATATGTCGTGATAGTACCGTGTCTGTAGGAAGGGGGGCGGGGAAGGGGGGGAGCCAGTTCCTGGTCCCATCGTGTTCTATTGCGTCATATCATCGCACATTCATCGTTTGTTCATACCGTCATTACCATCGCTGTCGTGGGTTTGCTGGCTGGATACCCCTCTGGCCCTACTGGTCGCTTCCTTATCTAGTGGCGAGACGCATTAGGAGGTCCGATACGCCCGGGAGGGCCGTGAGTGCGACTATCAGCCCACCGAAAATACTCATCGAGAGGGCCGAGTAGGCGACGGCTGTCGAGTCACGTTCGATCAAATGAGCGGTTCCCAATGCCGCGGCATTTATCCCTATCGTCACACCAGCAGCTAGTAGCTTTGATTCTTCTCTAAGGCTTTTGTTGTTTTGGTACTGTGGACAGTAGTCGGACGGGGCGGCTTTCTCTGTATCTATACTGCTGTTTCCGGGCCCCAATCGTGCGGGGAGCATGCGGTCGTCGATCCGGAAGAAGTTTAACATGAAGTTGCCGAACATCTGGAACGACATGCCGCTACAGATACATAGCGCGCTCATTAGTGTTGTGCTTCCGTTGATCTTTTGGATTGCCGGGACGCCCAGTGCTATTGTGACGGACTTGGCAGCGAATGCCAACGCCTCTTCTGCTTCTAGTCCCATAGCCCGAGCGAGCGTGACGTTCAGAAACACACTGATTGTTGCCATAAACAAGCAGGTCGATACAACCGCGAAGAAACTGGCAGCAAGTTCTCGGCGATTTTCAAACATCTTCATCCCCAGGCAAAATATCCCAGCATCCAAAATCACACAGGCAAGGTCACCTGTACCCACATAGCGTCTGAGGCCCTGATCTTCAGTGATGTGGGTGAGTGCTTCTGCCAAGGTGCTATTCCTCCGGAAGTCTTCTATGACCTGATCGATGGTTGTCCTAGTGAGGAGGGTCTTGATCCAGAAATAGATTGTGCCAAAACCGGCAGTGAGCAAAACGGGATTAGCCAGTATGACGAGGGTGGAGCGGGTCCCTGGATAGCGAAGGAGGCGTTTTGAAGCCTTCAATGATCTCAGAAGTTGATGGCAGCACACCCATACAAATGTGAAGTAGAACGACTCGAATGGAGTATCGAATCCCGTGGCCAAGTAGATGGGAAACCCAACTATCAAGAGCAGAAAACCGCAGATCCATATCGGGAGAGTATGGATGAAAGTAACTAGTAGCTGATGAATCGCAGTAGGTGGTGAGGTTTCGACAGAAGCAGTCGGACCGTCACGAGCAAACAGGCCACTGAGCTGCGTCAAATCTGAGTTTTGCCGAGTAGGTTTCTGGGTTACCGGTGCCAACCAGCTTTCCCGGGGGCGGGGCCATGATTCATGATGGATACGCTCGAGTTCGTGGAGCCGTTGGGTTGTGCCCCGGCATCGTTGCTCGAGTTTGATGCTGCCGAAAGTAATGAGGTAAGTAGCAACATATGTCACAATAGTGATGATAACTACATGTGTTAATTACATACCAAACAACTAGCTATACGTGGATACTCACCGAACACCGCTGCTATTTTGGGAGCATCTAGCGGTTCAGATATATGGTCCCGATTGAGCATAACAAACGGCGCAACGAAACCAAGAGACATGTGTCTCCCGATAAAGTCGGTTGGGCCCTGCAAGTGTGCACTGTAGAATGGTGCCACACCACCATGGATGCGATTGGCGGCGCTCATGAAGAAGAAAACGGCCATCATGACGAACATCGATGCTGGTAAGTCAACATGGCGCCGGTCTAGAGCCATCTGGATAGGGATGATAACAAGCTGGTTCAGCACAACCAACAGCATCCCAATGCTGAAGTCTCGGTATCGCTTGGCAGTTGATGGCTCTCGAATGCTCTTGCAAAGTTGTTGGAGGATAGTTGTTTTCATGTTCAATTAGCTAGTAGTACAGACCTCCAACGGAGACGAGAGACATGCAGAGGTCGGATAGAGAAGGGGGGTTGATGTCTTGAAGCAATAACGAACCGAGACAACTTCGCTGGGACCTTTTTTAATCTTTTCAAGATATAGGGGCGCGGGTTTCTCTGTTTGTTTATAAATGGAAAAAGTCCAGATAGCAGCGGCAAATGCGGACCATAGATGTTGCCATCCCTACACCAGTGCTTGGAACGATCACATCGTAGGAAGGTCCTATCCACATACAATCCCATACGTAGGGCGGGAAAAGAGAACCGGGAGGAAACCCGAAGCAACTGACGAATAGAGTCTCTCCGCGGTCGGATCAGATAAGGAGGAGCTTTATTCACGACGTCTCACACGTCTGGACTAGATATGTGAGCAAGGGGTGGAATCTCGTTGAGTACGACAAGAACGATAATGCTTAATGGGGGCCTACAGAGTACAAACAAGATAACGACCAAGACACGACGGTGTTTCCCATTTGGCCGTTGGGTCAGTAACCGTTATGTCTCGAGATTGCGGTACACTGAGTTGTTGTCAACCCCTAACCTCGCGATTGCGACAGGGAAGGGTTTTTCCCAAACGGATGCGGCCCTGCGGCATAACGCAGCAAGATATGCGTCAGCGATGCAAACGCTTGGCCCGTTCCGCAGCATCGCCAAAGTCCCGGCTCCGGGATGTGGAAATTGAGATATCCAGATGGTTGTCGTAACATAATCTCTTGACACAACATTGAGGGATTATGACATTGGGGCCAGTTAGGGCGATGGGAGTTCTAGCCTGACCAAGCCAGAACATCACGATTGGTGCATCTAACTATGTCATGAGCAAGCCTTCATTGCCCGTGTTCGAAAATAGAGCTGAGCGCTCACATGGAGCAAGTGCCCCATTGTACCGTTTTGGGGGCGTGGATTGACCGCTGGATCACCGGTCGTACAGTACAATCTGGCTGCAGGCCACTAAGCAACGTTCTGTGTCCTGATGCAAACACGTCGTATAAGACACAGCAGCGGCAAAGCGAACGGCCGACATGATCGAATAGTGCAATTGCCAATTGTAGGTAGCGGTTTAGCCTTTAGCAGAGCATTGTCGGAGGTAACATTAAGTCTATTCCAAGGGGGCCGAGGTTCTTTGTAGTAACATTTCTAGTCCGGATGAGATTAATTATGTAGGTATGATGTAAATATGATGACTATGCTGATAAGTACGATTGGTCGAGGCGGGAGTAAGTAGCAGGAATGGCATGCTGGGTGATCAGTGTTCAAGCTTCTTAATCAGCGCCTCAGAAGTCTGCCTCTATTACCTAGGTACTCTTGCTGCAGCCCTACGACCACTTGCAGCGCCAATGTTACAAGCCAATGGACCCCCAATCACGTCCATTCGCGCTTGTCCTCTTGCATGAAGAGGCTTTCCACTTACAACATTGCACCAATGCGCCTGCCTGACTGGCTACCTAATTACTAGGTGTTGTAAGGCTTTATTGTAAGCTGTTATTGTACATACCTGCACAGCATTCAAGCAAGACCTACTACACCTGAACACTTGTGTCCGTTAATATGTTGCTCGATATGGTTATGCAGCTCCTGAGAAATCCGAGGCCGGTGAAAAGGTTCTGACCAGGACCCCGTGGCTGCCTTCAAAGGTTAATTTACGCGTCTACTTTATCCCAATGTAGCTTGAGGTTCTAGGTGCTGACACTATTTCCTCACGACGTCATCCCCGGGGCCAGAGGTATTAATTATATGGTCTTATCGTTATCGGGAATGGTTATGACGATAACCGCATCCGTACCATACATAGATATGCACGTAGATCTCACAATCAGCATTTGACTCCACAGTCCAGCTTGGCCCAGCTCAGGGCTCAGGGACACCGGACATGCTAGCAATAGCGCTAATAGCACCGCAGCAACGCTAACAGCAACGCTAACAGCAACGCTAACAGCAACGCTAACAGCAACGCTAACAGCAACGCTAGGGCAATCACTAGCGTGCCTACCTCCAGATGCCCACTACATGTTTATCGGTACGTAGTTATCTCTTCTAAACAACCTGACCTTCAAGGTTGAACATTGAATTCAATTCCGAATTCACAATCACAACAAAAGAAAGAACGAACCACTTCACGGCCACAACCTCTGGTCACCTGCCGTTTGAATCCTGGTCTCGACAAGGGCCAGACAAGATGACGTCTGTTCCCTTGAGCTTCAAACGCAGGCGCGTTGTCAACATCTTGAACAATGTTCTTGGTGTTCCTACCGCCGCCGACCGAAGTCGCCTTCTAGCCCTCATTGCTAGCGATGGGGAGGTCGAAGAGAGTGTCGCAAAGATAGAGGATCTTTGCTCGGGATCCCTAGGATCATATACCTCGGATGAACTCCAAACGTAAGTGTTCTCTGCATTTTGCTGGGTACCTAGGTATGATATAGTGGCTCACAACTCAAGCTAGTGCTGGCAAGCTGAGACTGGGCGGTGTCGGAGCTGATGGCTCTCTTACCTCAGTAGACTCCTGGGGCAAGTTGATGCAACTCTCATGGAAAGGTGACGACTTAGATGAGGCTCTACGGGCCTTGATCGACCACAACATTGAGTGTGGCAAGATCATTACTGCCTTCAGGGCACAAGCTTCCCGATATCTGGGCAGCAATGAAAAGCTCTCTGAGACATCGATTACACGCCATAACACCCTAAAGAACAAGGTCGCGATGTCTCGAGCTTCGTGCGCTGATTCAGAGAAGATGGTATGTGGATTAAGCTACAGTCTTCAGTACACGGTGCTAACAATGTGGTACTAGCTACAAGTACTCAAAGGCCGGTTCAAAGACAGCTTTAGTCTTCCCGAGCTTAACAAGAAAGTAGTACAGATGGCTTTTGACCATCCAGGAAGCAACACGGACATTTTTGACAAACTAGATCAGCGAGAGCTCTTTGATGAGTGGACTAGTCCCTATGATCACATCCTGACGAAGCTCCAAGTGTTGGGGGCAGAACTGAAGTACAATGATGAGGGGGATAATGTACTTCTTTCCAATGCACGTCGATGTGCAAGCGAGTCAGTCATGTCTTTCATATTTTAAGGTGGCCGTTGACTTACCATGTGTTATAGGGTTGTCTGGTCCTTTTTCTGCCAATGCCGGAGAAGCCTGAGCAACGTGTATCTTGAGGCTTCGATGGTAAAGACAGTGGACGTTGACGATGCTCCCACACATGCAAGAGCAATCCAAGAAGAGCGTCGAGCACTTACAGAGGAGATACAGTCCCTGTGGGAAGAAGTTGTGCCTGTGGCGCACATGGCCGTCGAGAATCAATTTCTCAAGCCTTTCCTGAGAGCAGTCCACGTCAACCAGAGGGATGCAAAGCGAAGAAACGCTACGATGGCCGCCTACGTAAGGCAATCAGCTGGTACAACGCGGTTTATGAGAGATAGCAGGCTAACACCATCTTAGATTTCGGGTGTGCTGAGATACATGAATCAGCGTCTTCAAGTGTTGACGAAACGGATCTACGTACTTGTTCTTCATCATCAGGCTCTATTTGAAGCGTACCAATTCGCATTATCCCTTACTGGGGGACCCTCATTTCATGATCGACCCCGACCAATATCCCAGCAGCAAGCGGCCACGTACCGCGACGACAGTCCAAGTTCCATCATCACGTTGCTGCAGGATTATCTCGCAACATTTGGCTCAATTCCCATCGAGATTGAATCGGACCACCCTAAGCGACAGCCGGCAGAACAGGTCGTCACGAAGCTTCAGGAGTTCGTGGCAAGTCGCAATGTGAAGCTCTCGGCCATGTACGAACAGATGCAGGACCTATTTGAAGCCGCAGCCAGAGCAAACCTCGGGAATGTCGAAATCGGTAGGGCCATCCTTTCTCGGCGTATTGCAGCAGACGGCAGTTCAGGTATGGATGTCCCGCGGGTCGTCCATAGGGATGAGGAGGCAGAGGAGGCCATCCGTCTCATGGAGGACGAGGTAGAGGTCGTCCGAGAGCGCTTCCGGCGCCTGGGCCAGACCGGGCCCGCCAACGCACCTGACTTCATCCTCAACGCGTACCTGAAGACTCACAAGCGCCTCTCGGCTAAGCACCTCGAAGGCTGCCTGAACTCGCAAACTCTTCATTTCTCATGCCCAACCTGCCACGGCTGCACCAAGTTCACGGACTTCATCGAGCGTTGGGGCGATGCGTAAAGTGCGTCAAAGGCGGATTCGTTGTATCTGACCAAGAGCCAACTGCCTGCAGTAGCTAGAGGCCCTGAAGGCCACTAATTGTTAGGAGGATTTTGTGTTTTCTTGTACTTCCAAGATTGGTTCCAAACTGCCAATCAGGAAATTGTTGGAACTGCATTTGGCCACCTACCAGATACCGGTAGGTGGCTTGTAATACGCATGGTTTTTGTTTCTTCCGCACAGACGCTTGTGGCGTCATGGAATGGACCCTTTGTTATATAGACTGATTGCTTTACATCATGAGATACCCAAGAATGAACGTGTTAATGTAATATATGCCTGTAACCAGAGGTTCAGGCAAGGGATGGTTTCCGCTTCTACACAGATTGTCGCGTCCAGAAGCGAACCCATCTCACCACTGACCCGGGTGAACTGAAGCCTATTGATGATAGTCAACAGTACGGAGAACTACCATGCCTGGAAACTTCAATAGTAGTGGGAAAACTCGCGTTAATTAAGTCTTCAATCCATAACCTACTAAGTCCTACATGTAAGTGACGAAAACTCGCCCTGCAATCGAACATAGTTGCTGGGTACCCCAACAAGCGGAAGTCGTTACATGATCAGAGCCCCTCCCAGCAGACCATATCTCAACAACGTCTCGGCAAGATATCTATTGCAAAGCAAATACCGACGCTACCGCGAAGTGGCAGGACCAGACACCAAGGATGAACCAAACGCGACAGGTTATGACGCCTATCAGATGAGTACAGCTTCCCAAAGAAACCAAAGTCAGTCATGCCACCGTTTGATTATACAATATCTAAGAACGCCGCCAACCCTTCTTCGTCTATACTCAACGCCGCTAAACCCGGCCTCGATAGACAAAGCCCCGGCGGCTCAAACCGCAAAAAAAGAAAAATGACGCGTAGACGGAAATTTTCCGATGGGCGTGTGCTCTCCAAAAATGACAAATAACAGAAGGCAGAGAAAGTAAAGGAAGGAAGGGCTTGATGGAACTACACCACCCTCCCAACCCGAGCGGCGACCTGAGCGGCAGCCTTGCTCTTGATCGCAGCGCCGACCTTGCTGGAGACGCCCGCAGCAATGGGGTTGGCGTTGACCTTCTCGTCGAAGGATTGGAAGGCGGGGCCGAAGCGGTCGTCGACCCTATCGCGGGCGCCAGCCTCGAGGTCGCCGAGCTTTCCCGTGGCCTTGCTCGCGAAGAAGCGGCCGAACCCTTTGCCCTTCTCGACGGCGCGGCCGTACACGAACCCGTAGACGGCGGTGAGCAGCCAGAAGACGGCGTTGAGCAGGTCGAGCCAGACGGCGGTCTTCATGGCGCCGACGCTGACGTGGTCGCCGTCGGCGTCGTAGCGGGCCTTATCCTCGTCGCTGATATGGAGAAACTTGGCCGCGAAGGTGCCGAACACGACGACCCAGAGCAGGCTCAGCAGCGCGTCGGCCGCGAACAGCTTGTGCGTCTTCCAGAAGGGCACGGCGAGCGCGGCGGCCGCCACGGCCGACGCCGCGCCCACGAACAGCGCGTAGCACCAGGCCGGGGCCTGGGCCCGCCCGTCGGCGTGGTCCCCGCCCACGCGGCTGCCGTAGAAGCCGCACACCACCAGCGCGAACACGAGCTGCACGCCGCGCCCGCCGAACCGCAGCCACATCAGCGGCGAGGCGAAGAACTTCTTGATCGACCCCTTGGCTACCGTCTTGGCCACGCCGACGCCGGCGTTGGTGAGGCCCGCTCGGCTGCTGCTGCTGCTGCCGTCGGCGGCATGGCCGGGTTGGTTCGGGGGAGGGGGGAATGTTGCTCCTTGCATTGTTGCTGCTAGGATGATGGATGGATAGATATATAGGTAGTTTTCTGGATTTTCTTTAGGGGGGGGAGTTGATTTGGTTTTGTTCTTTTGGCTTAGTAGTAGTACCAGACTGCTATCGCTTTGGAAGGAAAGGAATGCAAATGTATTATAAAAGTCAAGGTGACTAAGTATTAGAGAGAGTGCGGAGAAGTGAATCCGAGTATTAACGTTTCAATCAAAGTGAATCACAAAATGAGATTCTGAATCATGCCAAAAGAAAAACCACTGCTGGGGAACACTGGGGAGGGAAGTGTGGTTATACAAATACCTAACCTAAATACCTACGCAAAAGACAATGACAAAGAGATGAATGCGAGGGCGAGCAAAGGGGACCAGGTAGGCGCGGCGCGTGATGGCAAACCACGGACTACGGACGACCGGCCTTTGTCCCTCGATGTTTGAAACAAAGGAAGGTCTAATTCTAGGCTCGCAATGGAGCTCTTTCGACTCGACTCGAAAGAACAACTCTCCTGCTACGAGGGCGGCCCATGGCAAAGCCGTAGCATCGTGGGCTGGGATGCAGAGGTCGATTGGCTTGTAAGCGTTCCTTGCCCTAACGTTGGCGGCTCGATCGGGCGTTAGCGAGCGCTATGATTGGTTGCGCGGGGGTGCCTTATAGCCAAGCGCCGCTAGCCGCCGCGGGTTGCCGCCTACAGGTACGAAGTAAGGTACCCAGGTACTTCGTACACTTGACTGCTGCGCATTAGGCGGTAAGAACTCAATAATGATGTGCTGACTCCATGATTGATGTTGAATATCATATCTTATTTATCAAATCGTGCAGATTTAAACAGTTCGGGAATATCTACCTGCGTACTTTTAGACATGTGACTTCTGTATAAGTGACTCCTTGTGTCGTATGTTCGAGTTCCTAATTAGGAAATCCGATATATGGCTGAAGATGTGGCTAGGGGCATCTGCCCACTTCTGCCACTCCCCATGCGCTAAGACCATACGTCAGTGTCTAACGTCAGCGTCTGCTGTCGTGTTTCAACCTCATTCATCTACCTAAAAGGACATCTTATCCTTCCTCACCTCATATTGAACAGAAGATTTAAACATCTCAAAGAATCTCTCTATCTTGTATATCTTTTTAAAATCTATCTATATCTACATGCTCATACTAGCTGTGTTAACACACGATATTATCGATCAACTCTATCTTTACTAGAGGCTTAGGTACCTAGTTAGCATACGCACTCGACTCGCTAATAACGCTCCGGCATTTGCCATCCAACGGTCCTAACCTACATACCTACGACCGCCTACAACAGCAGCCGATTAGCACGCTAGCCACGCTAAGAAGCCCCCCTAAATCCAATTCCCACCACCTTAAATACCTAGACATCGTAACCGCCACACACCACCACCACCACCACCACCACCATGGGCCGCTGGTCGCAATACGATACCGACGAGGAGCGTCTGCCCGAGGGCATGCAGCGCATCGGATACGATGCCGACACCGAGACCTACACGTACCGGGACGCCGACGGCAGCACGTGGGAGGGCGCGCCGGGCAACCAGTACGGCCGGCTGACGCGGGTTTCGGGCCCGCCGGCTCCCCCGCCCGACTACGACGACATCAACGACAACGAGGAAGTCTCGGTGCGCATGCCCCTGTCGTACGACAACAGCAGCTCGCCGCAGCAGAGGCCGTCGTGGCGCCACGAGATGATGCCCCTGCTCAACTTCCTCGGCCTCATCGGGCTGTTCCTGATCGCCCTGTTCTGGTTCCTCGGCGGCTCGTCATCGTCGTCACCGCCGCCCGTGACGTGTGGCGACCAGAGCGCCCCGCACAAGATCGTGGCGGGCGACACGTGCTGGTCCATCGCGGAGGCGAACCGTTTGTCGCTCGATCGCCTGTTGCAAGAGAACGAGGGCCTCGACTGCGGTGCGCTCTCGGTTGGCGGCACGGTTTGCGTTCCGCAGACCTAGGCGTTGTTCCTTTTGGTTAGATGCGCGGCGCGATTATCATGCCTTCATCGCTTGATTGGATCTATTCGGCGCATATGGCCTGTATGTATTGTACTTGGCCTATTCTGAGACGCACAGAGGCTATATATGCCCAGTGTCCAGTTGCACTACTTGTGCAATATGAATGGGCTGGATTTCCTTGGTTAAATGGAGGGTCCGGCGTCAATAGATTGACTGTAGATTGGAAAAAAGGAGATATTGGGACTGAAAAAGCTGGACTCAAGTCCCTAGTTTCACGAGATATATGGACTGCCAAGATTCCTGGACTATATCATTCCTCAAATGGAATCTATACCTGGCACCCCTGACTGAGAATAGTGCATACATAGCGCTTTCGCGAGTCAATATGGTAGTTCTCAACACAGTATTGTTAGCCCTAGCACTGGGCTGATCTATATCCCCTTCTGGTAGACCTCCAAGGTATGCTACAGAACTCATATGAAACCTGATCTCCTGATGCGCAAACACCAGCTTGACTTACGATATGAAGCGTCAAGATAACCGGTTATCGTGACTCATCAAAGACATTGACAGCATCCGGTACTGCTATAGGTATCGTCACGGCGGCACAGGCGCAGCATTGCTTCACCGTCGTGCAGATTGCCGTTGTAGCCTCCACCTCGTACCCCTTCGGCCATTCGATACCGCTTCAAACCAGCGTAGGCGACATGCTCTTGTTCATTTTCCCGTTGCTGAAGCCACAGCAGTGGTCCCGACAGAGGTCCGGAAATCCTATGACAATTCAGGGGAGTGAACCGCACCTTGGCACACCTTGTACACAGACGCCTACATCAACCAGTGATTGTGATATAATGAAAAAAGAATCTAGGTTTATGCCTACTGCTTGTTTCTACACTGCGAGACAGACGCGCCACCATACCCAGCCCCGATATTGGCCTTCTCAAAGGTCGACGTGACAAGTCGGGCGGCTTACTGTGGAGTGATTGTGCCCTTGAGGTCAGGCGCAAGCTTGTCCGTGGATCCCGCGAAGCCTTTGAGCTGTTCTGGAAACGGCTATGGGCTTACATTAGTATTCAAAATGTCTTCTAAAAACGAACATATGGATATGTATCATTTGCTGGGCGGCCCACCTCTACCACACCCGGGCCGATACTCAAGAGAATAGTACATCGTCTTTCTTGCACTGCGGGCTGAACCTAGACATAATGGCGTTCGTCGCCGCCTTGGAGGCGGTGCATGCCGGGCTCGTCTCAACAATTAAAGCGTTGGTGAAGTTGAGGTCGGCGTGACCGGAGGAAATGGAGACGGCCTTCTTGACTTTGCCCTCCAGAACAAGGGGGAGGAGAGGTGGATGAGTTGGATGTTATCAACAATTTAGTCTGCCACAACTCCAATCTAACAGCTTCCAGCTCCTCCGATTTGTTGCCTCTATGGAATGAATAGCGTTAAACCCATACCAGCTCCGACAGTAGCCAGAGGGCAATACGACTTACGCGCAACAAGGCCTGAGCTCGCTTACAAGGCACAACAACACTCAGGTCCTCGTCAGCCTGGAAGCACTCTGATGTACTGCAGGCCATCGGGCTTCGAGAGTGGTTCATACAGCGCTGCATCACCAAGAAGCCCTGTCAGAGGATAATGTGCTGGGAGGTAGAGGGATGCATAGGATCCCACATATATAGTAGTGGTGGGGCTTCTACGATTGTATAAGAGCCAGTTCTTCCCCCTATACCTTCCATAGGCTTAAGAACTATTCTGTTCCATCCTCCCCTACCGAGCAGCTGTCCTGTCACTCTGGGCACAAGGCACCGGACAGGCCCCCACGACCGTTAGATGCTGTTTCCGGTATGCTGGGGATGATTCTACTGCTAAAGTATCTATACATATCCCTATGCTGTCCAAGTATTGATACATAGTTTCATACCGTCACTGAGTGCTTGTAGTTACGGAGCTGTTGGCGAATAGTTACTTATCCAATGTAGAGTAACGGAATATGCCGTATGTAGTTGGATGTGGTGACCCAAAAGCTACTCTTCATCGGTATTAGTAGGGCTTAGCCCCTAACTTATTCCTGAGCCTCACACTCGAAGTGGAGATTCGTTGCGGGCCACGATCTGACACGATCTGACACGATCTGACACGATCTGACACGATCTGACACGTTCTAGCGGAAATCTCGATCCGTATGTCATTCCGGTCTGGGTTCCGGAGTGCGATGTCCCTGAGCCGAACCTGACCTGCCCCATACCGCATAAAAGTACCTATATAATAAGCCAGAACCTACAACATTGCGCAGGATCTTACGGACCAGCATTCGAGCCATCGTGAAGTCACAGTGTTTTCGACACCAGACTGATCCCTAAGAACATTCATCGAAATGTTTTGGGAATTAGTTGACACCATCACCCACAGTCACGATACATACCCTATACCCATACGAAAGGGGCCCAGGGAGACGGAAGGAAGCGGGATGATAGGGGTAAGGGGAAGGGGCTAAAAGGATTAAGACGGGCCCATATTGCCTGACTGCTTCCTAAATAAGCCAACTTCTGGATTGCTTCAAGTCGAACAGATCGGGTGAGTGCTTTGTCTGAGTCTGAAGTGTTTGACTTGTTGCGCTGGCTGGCAGTTGGATATGGTTTGCATCTAATTGCACCGACGGTTCATAACGTTCAGATATAGCAGTTGGAATGGGAGGGACTACTCCTTTGGTCCTATTATACTATTGTGGTCTTTAACTCCGTTTCACTGGGTCCCCATCGAGGCCCTTTTCCACGCCTCTCGTCCACGTTCGGCGGCATCATATTCCCAGAGCCACTTGAATAGCTCATAGTCTGTACCCCCACGGAGTTTGGCATCGCGCTCCTCCTGGTCCGGGCCATCAGCAAGAGCAAACATGGCCTTCTGGTCTAACGTGCGATGCCTGACATCCGAAGCCCGTGGTCTGCGAACCTCCTCGAATACCCTAAGAGCATCTGGGATTTGGTCACGCTCCACAGCCTGCTCGAATATCCCTCCAAGGACTCCTGCATCCTCAAAGGCCTGTGCAGCACCCTGTGCTCTGAATAAGGGTTAGCCAGTATCAGGAAAAGGTATGGAGACTCTATAACTCAACACTCACAGGCAGGGCAACATCGCGTGAGCAGCATCGCCTATTAATACAAACCGTCCGCTCTCATGGCGCCATTTCATCAATTCATGGATCTGGAACAAGGTCCACTTGGTGCAAACCGACCCCTTTACGCTGATAAGCTCTTGAAGTACTGGATCCCAGTCCGATATCTTGCTCCTGAACTCTTCAATGTCTGCTCGTTGCGGCCCGTACATAGCCTTGCCACTTGCACCCTCGGCGTATACCAGAACTACATTGAGCATATCGTGCTGGATAAGGTACGAGACCACGTGTCCGCTGGGCCCCATCCACACATTGACGGTAGATCGCCTTTTTAGATCATAAGCCAGATGGTCTTCAGTTATGTCTTTCGTAGGGACCGAGATGCGGTAGACAACATCACCGGGGCTGAAAGGAGGATCCCCACGGCCCAGCAGACCAGCCCTGCAACGGGACCTCTCCCCGTCAGCACCCAAGATCAGGTCTGCCTCGTAGGTCTCGCCAGTGGAGAGGCGTAGGGAAGGCTTGTTGAAATCAACCTCTGTGACTTCGCTGCCCAGTTTGATTTCTATCCCAAGCTTCTCTGTTCCGGACAGCAAGGCTCTCAGGAGGTCGGCACGGTGAATCACGATGTAAGGGGCCTTGCCAACCAGGTTCGGATCGGCTAGAGGCAGTGACTGCGAGACCACATCTCCTCGATAGGAGCGGAACGCCCCGGCCTCTGGTCGGTCAGCATGCCTAAGGACCTCCTCGAAAACGCCCCAGTGTTGAAGCAGACGCGTAGCATTGGGGGATAACTGTATCCCAGCACCGATCTGTTGAGTTGTGTTAGAACGTCTTGAAATATGATGAATAGAGAGCACAAATGTTACTTCTTGTAGCTTAGCGCTACGCTCAAACACAGTCACACGGTGACCAGCTTGAGCGAGAGCCAGTGCGGAAGCCAGTCCACTAAGGCCGCAGCCCACAACTAGAACGGTGAACACAGCCCGTGGTTTAGACACATCCGCCATGGTGAAAACAAAGGTTGCAATATCGACTCCTGGGTCACTTGAATTTCCCTTCACATAGTCTTACCTTTATATTATTTCGTTTCTGCTTTTACCGGCACATCTTTCGACCGACTTCCCGAATTGAGTTGAACGATGGCAGTATTTACAATGATCAACCGTAATAATGTATAAACAACGTAGACAATACTATCCGTGTCGTGCAACCGAAAAAAGGATTCGGAAGAGGGGAGCTCAGGCACGCTTACAGGCAATTATCAATAGCTTACGTCAACTATTCGCAGTGGGGGTATCATAATTAATAAGGAGCACAGAATTCCTATCCCTTGTTTGATAAAGAGGAAAAGGGTACCTGTCAGCACTAGCAAGGGTCGGAATATCATGACGGCCACCTTGCCTGTCTATACCTGTCTATGGATGTAACTGAACCCTGTATTCACTTAAACTCCATTGAATTCCAAGGTGGCGTACATAGTTGGCCGCTCAAGTTCAAGAAACTATAGCTACCGCTGCAATGCAGGGGACTTGGGATGACCTAGGTAATGATGTATCATTCGTTCTGGAAAAGTATCCCGCAGTGCCAAGTCCCCCTTTTCACTATACCTGTACGATCATAGGCAGGGGCCACCTACCTATTACATCCTTACCTTTATACTACACCACACCACCTCTCCAGTTTTATCTCTCCATAGCAACCACGAGGAATTCGCTGGTTAACTTTTGCCGCGTATTGATCCTAACTCCCAGACACCGCAATCGAAGGCCAGAATTGATCTTGACCTGGCTTGAGGCCTTGATGATACCTCAGAATAATCGAAGGGAAAGAAACCCACGTAGCTCCGGTTGATAGTCATTGTGCTCCGCTATGGTCTTGTTCAGGGAATAGCCCATAGCTTCCCTATAAAGCACGGATGTGGCACATCGAGAGCTGTAAGTAAACCATAGATTCAGTTCCTAAAGATATCGACGGAGCATGTCTATATTCTCAAGCTCATGTATGCCGGCGTAAATCATGGTATTCGAGCTGCCGAGCAAATAATGCATCCCAAAACGCCCCACTCACCATCATTCTTTTCGTGTTACTGCGTTTGTCCATTTCTCACAAGTTCCCTCGAAATGGAAATATATGGTGTCGTTGTCAATCTTCCCTCGCTTAGCTATGGTCGCGACATAGGGGCAAGATAGGAGAGCTTGGACTATATGATTTGGTAATCGGCACCTAGCGGATTAACGCATATCATATACCTGTAAAGCTCTTCTGCTCCCTAGATGAGATCGCTTCTTCCTTCTATATAATAATGATCCGAGTTAGCAGAACCCATGCATTAGATCACATATGCAGCGTCACGATTCTACCTTACGGTAGTAAAGAGGCCAGTTGCGGCACGCATCCACTTATTGATGAAAGGGGTTCCTGTCGCTGACTTAAGTGCCACTGTCGCACGCGGACATCTTTCAAGTCTAAGGGGGCTTCATCAGCATCATTATCCGCTGATAAAGGGAAGATTACTACCCTGTTCAGTATAGGAGTTCATGTAAGTTGGGTATGCAACAAGTTTCGTAGGGGCTGAGGGGCTGAGGGGCTATGCAAGTGACCTAACCCACAAGCACTGCAGGGCAATCAAGAATCTCAGCTATGTGCAGCCTACGTGAAGTAGATGGATTATGCGACAGTTTGAGCATTGAACAGGACCGGTACCTCTGATACCCATGCACGAATGCATACGCATGTGCTACAGCAACAGGAATTTGAGGAGACAATGGACAAGCCTGGGCGACCGAATTCTCGATTAATAATTGATATTGCCGGAGTAATTACGTGATGCGTTCCGTACCCATGTCTTCCTCCTTCCTATAGGAAAAAGTACCTAGTGGCCCTAGAACCTTATAGTATCGACTATACTGAAGTACGGAATATGATTGGCTAAAAGAAAAGAACGGGATTCTTTCCATGCTTGAATGCTCGGAATTCTTATTTTATAGAATCTACAATACTACCTGCGTTATGAGCGTGAAGAAGGCCTTGAACGTCATTTGCCTACTAGCCCGCACTACTTATAAGCGCTAACTAAGCTACTGTGCCCCTATTCACGTTGGCAGCTGCTGACAAACGCCTCATGAGCCTGTACATAGTATATGTCAATACTCGTTCATGAAACAAGGGAATTGGTCAGCTATCTGGTTGATTCGGTCAATTTATATAAAATTTGGGTTATCCCTGGGCTACTTAATATCTGCCCTACTCTCTTCTCATTCCGACAGAGACTAACTAATATCATACTCATCACCAAATCTCTCGCAGTCGCCATAAATTACCACGGAGACTTTATATCATCGCATCCAACATGTCTTCAACAACGACAAGCCAGCTGCCGGAAAGCTACAAGGGGCTCTACTTCACCTCATCCTCTGCCCCCCCTGAGGTCACCTCCTTCCCCGCGCCTACAGTAGATGTCGGGTCAGTGATCATCAAGCCATTATACTGCTGGATACCAGGATACATCAACGATGTCTACTCCAACAGCAACCCGCGCGGGTATCCTGTCCCCTTCCCGGCTGTGGGCGGCCAGAACGCCGTCGGCCGTGTCGTTGCGGTCCCCTCAGATGCAGCGAAGCTGAAGGTCGGCGACCTCGTGATCGTCGACCCTACAATCCACCCGCGGGACGACCCCACCCAGATCATGCTCCTCGCGTTCGTCGCCCCCTCGGCGGAGATGCAGGGCCTCGCGAGGGGCGTCTGGACCCACGGCACCTGGGCGGAGCTCCTCAAGGCGCCCCTCGAGACCGTCCACCGCGTCGACGAGGCGGCCCTGCAGAAGCACGGCGCCACCCCGCGCGACCTCGTCTTCGTCGGGCTGATGTCCGTGCCCTACGGCGGCCTCCGGGACGTCAACCTGATCGCGGGCGAGACCGTGCTGATCAGCCCGGCGACGGGCAGCTTCGGCGGCGCGGCCGTGCACGTGGCGCTCGCCATGGGGGCCCGCGTCATCGCCATGGGCCGCAACGAGAAGGTCCTGGGCGAGCTCCGGGACCTGGCGCCGGGGCGGGTCGAGACGGTCAAGCTCAGCGGCAGCTGGCAGGCGGACCACGCCGCGATCGCGCAGTACGGCCCCGTCGACGTCTTCCTCGACATGACCCCGCAGACCGCCACCAACACCGACCACATCCGCGCGGGGCTGTTCTCCCTCCGCCACGGCGGCCGCATGAGCCTGATGAGCAGCGTCGCCGAGATCGCCATCCCCCCCGCGTTCCTCGAGGCCATGGCCGTGACCATCCGGGCGACGATGATGTGCACCTACAAGCAGGAGGAGGATCTCGTCAAGCTCGTGCAGTCGGGCGTCCTGAAGCTGGGCGAGAAGGCCGGCTTGAAGATCCAGGGCGCCTTCAAGATAGAGGAGTTCGACAAAGCGTTCGAGGCGGCGGAGAAGGAGTCTAGTGCTGGCCGAGCTTTCGTGTTCACCCCTAATGAAGAGTGAAAGGCGACGGTACAGATTTGGCACTGATCTAAATAGTCACCTGTTGCATTTTACCGGGCAATGAGATAATAGAAGAAGCAATGCAGTTAAGCGCAATTGTAAATATTTGTATACACTTATCAGAGCATCATTCGATCCGAGCTTCACTTTATTGCAATACCTGCCTATACCCTTTTTGTGACAGACTCATCACGCCATACAGGGGCACACCACAATCCAAGAGCCTTAGGAATTTTACCATTTCACTGTGACGGCACTGGTGGGTGCCCTGCCTCGCAGCTACGTCGTCCTAACATTCGACGGCCCTGGCCGGGGCATAGTGGTTAGGCGTGAAAGGCATCGGCTACACCTGCGCGGCGACTTTGATGTCGTGTTGCAAGCCATCCTTGATGGATTTTGGGTGCATGCAGCTCGCTCGCTGTTCTATTACAACTTTGTCGCGATATAGGGGCTACAATAAGAGAGCTTAGATTACATAACCAGGTAAGTGATCTTCTAAGTGCGACATTATAGCTATTACATAATGTGGGCGGCCGGATCTATCATACGGGGTGGCCGGTTATGGGGTGATTGGCCTTAGGGTCTGCCATAACCACCCATCCATTTATTTTTTTTAAACCGTAGGTAATCATTATGGGTTAATAGGTAACCATTGAAACGCAATTTCCCATTACTAATTAATGCTATAAACTAATAATTATTTATTAATTTATAGCATTAATTAATAAATATCCATTATTAATGGTTATTTATTAATTATTATTATAAACCAATAAATAATTATTTACGAATAATTAATTATTTATAAATAATTATTTATATATATCGCATAATTATAACATATACGAAATTAAATAAAATTAATTATAATAGCTTATATTATAATAATACGTATTAATTTACGTATTAATTACGATACATTTCGTTATATAACTGTTATAATTAATTAAACTTAATAATTAAATAATTAAAACCTTATAGCTATGTTTTTTTTCGTTTAAATTTATAAAAAACATAATATTTTAATTAATATTATCGTCTTTTTCGATATTTTTAATTAAGTTTAATTTAAATAATAATATATCTAGTTATAAATCCGGATTTATATAAAAGCTAAGTATTACGATTAATTTTAATATTATAAATAATATAATAGCCATATTTATGCCTTTTTAATAAAAACGGCCCTTATTATCGATAATTCAATTAATTATAATATCCGATTAATTTTTAACATAATTATGAAATAGGATTTTGTTTTATTTATTAAATTTTTTATTCCGAATTATATAATTTTAATTAATTATTTCTTTAATTATTTCGGTAATAATTAAAAAATAAATAACATTACGAATAAATAAATATAAATAACGAAATAAGCATCGATTTTAATACCGGCATTAATAATGCGTTAATTTATTACAAATATAAAGTTAAAAATTAATACGGGAATTAATACGACGATTAATACGGAAATTAATACTGATACGTAAAAAAGGTGGGGACCAACCAGTTAAGGTTAATCCAGGTTATCTAGCTATATATACCCTGTATGTATATATGTATATAGCGTACACCACTTGGTTGGACCATGCTAGGCCCCCCTAGGCACCCGTATCAAAGTGCCGGGGACGAAATAACCTCTATCGACCTCGATAGTCTTATTGCCAGATTGGGCTTAGGGCCGGAGCGCGCATTCCCAGGTGTGGTATGATAGAATGGGCTCGACGGGCTTATCGCCAATTGGGCTTATCGCTAAAGTCAGCTCGCCTCTCCTAGAATTTTTGGTATCTCGTGCGGGAATCGAACCCGCCACTTTGCTGTGACAAGCAGCACTTCTTTCCAATAAGAGAACGAGATGCGTGGATCCTAGTGGCTGGGGCCCTTCCTTTATAATGGCACTGTACCGCTGCGCTACCAGACCGGAAATGCTACCATTTGATACGTGAAAAAGGTGGGGACCAACCAGTTAAGGTTAATCCAGGTTATTTAGCTATATATACCCTGTATGTATATATGTATATAGCGTATACCACTTGGTTGGACCATGCTAGGCCCTCCTAGGCACCCGTATTAAATACGTAACATACCGAATTTTAAGGGTTCGTTTTTTTAAAGCAGCATTAAGCTTAAGAAACTTTTTTTTTTATCCGTAAAGCTTTAAAAGGTTTATTTATAAAAAAAAATGCAAAAAATTAATTTTATGGGACATTAACCATGGCAATATATTCGAATATTATAGGGTTAATTTAATTTTAATTAATATTGCATTTTATCTTTTATCGTTATAATATTTAATTATTACTTTTTAAAAAAGTTATAAAAAAGCGCGAAATCGATATTTAAAGGATTGCAACTTAAAAAAAAGCCCTTAAATAAAAAGTTGTAATGTTTTAATTTAAAACCGATAACGACCTAACGATATAGCTTATATAAGATTAATATACGTATTAATCGGCGTATTAATTATTTATATACTTTATGCTATTAAATTATGCATTTTTTATTTAACTTTTTAAAATTAAGGTATTTCCGAAAACGAATTTATTAATATATAACCTTAATAATTTGCCGCATAAATTAATTATAAAACTAAATAAAAATATTATCCGAATCCGCATTTATTAAGATATATTTAAATCGTAAAGTTTAAATATTCAATTAATTTATTTAATAAAAAAGCAATAAAATACATAATCGAATAAATACCTTTATAACGTTTTTGCGTAATATAGCAAATTCCGCGTTCCTTAATTTTAAAAGCTAATTTGCCTTTAATTTCTTTAAAAACAGCCCAATAACGTTATTTATAAATAAAATAATTCGATTAAGAATTGCTGTAATAACTTATCGTTTACGGATAATATCTTGATAAAAATAATAATCTTTTTTTCTTTTATTCCATTCGACGGATTCTTAATTTTCCTGATTCGTAAATTGAACCGTAAATGCGATTCCATATTTCTGGGCCATTTATAATAAATATTCGCCTTTTGTCTTTTTATAAGGAATTAATATACCGATTAATACGTTAATAAATAATATTTATAAATCGTTTTTAATTTATTAATTAATAATTATTATTTAACGTTGCATTTTATCGTTATTTGCGTTTGGATTGTTTTTTATTTATTTTTTTCGAATACGTCGTTACTTGGCCTTTATAATAGCTTTATGTTTTTCGATTGTTTTTTGCTTTTCGCTTAATCTGGTCGTACGTTTATGCGCCTTTATAATATTAGGATTACTTAATAGCTTATTATTAAGCTTACGTTGCTTAAATTAATTAGCCAATAAAGAATTAAAATTATTTCGCTTTTACGGGGGCGCTATATTATTGCAAAGCAAATTAATATACGGATTAATACGTAATGATTCGCCAAAAATATAAATACGAAAATATTTCCAAAATGCATTAAGCAAAGTAATAAATTTAATTAAAACAATTAATGCAACCGTAAAAACCATAATATTAGGTAAAACTTATAAAGAAATAAAGTTTTTAAAAAAAACCTAAAAACCTTATTTTTATGCCCGAAAAAAAGGAAACTCCTATTAAAATAAGTATTAACAAAATGCTTATAAATTATTTTAATGTTATAAATCGAAAATTAACGTATTATTGGCGATATAGGAATTTCCGAAAATTTTTGTTATTAAAAGAAATAAGTTACGGTTATTACGGAACGAAACGCATTAATATAAAATTAAAGTAAGTCCATCGGTTAAATTTCGGGTATTCATTTATTTCATAAATACGTTTTAATATTTAAGCAATTAATTAATAACAAATAAAAATTAATAATTAATTATAAAAAGTAATTTATATTTATTATCTTAAATAAACTTTTAATAAAATGGAAATCCTTAGGTATAATCGTAATTCTTTTCGTATATATAGTACATAATTAATTATATATAAATATTAAAATTAATTTTTTTTATCGCTTTTTATAAAGCAATTAATGCTAATACTTAAATACGAAACTGAACCTTTTTTGTATTTGTTATTATTTCCTTTATTAGTTTTTAAAAGGGCAGCCTTAAAATATAAAAATTAATTATACGTTAAAACTTTTTAATTTCGCGAAAGATAATAATTAGCATTTATTAAATCGTATTAATTAACGTATTAATTATTTAAAACTTATTACCTGGCTTAAAACGACGTCGACGCTATTAATTATTAGGTTTAGCATGAGCTTTACGTTTAATAATTAAACCTTTTTTTGGCCTCGCTTTGATATGCGTTTTATTGAACTTACGTCCGTTTATTTTGTTAAATAATTTTCGACGTTATTAGGTAAAATGCAAGGTATGGGTTTTAATAGCGAATTTAATAGCTTTTATTATAAATGGGTTATTTTTTTTATAAATTTAAGTATCGGCGTGAATGTTTTGAATTTCCTAATTATATACATATTGCCGAAATAAAGTAATTATTAATTAAGATTCGGATATTTCCTTAATTGTTTTTTCGTTTATTTGCGGTAATATTTTTGGTTTAATAACGGGCGGCATTTTGAAATAAAGTATATAAAAAAAGGTTTAATATGTTAAAAATAAAAAATAACGCTTCAAATATATTACATTAAACGGAACTAACGTATTAATTTTATTCCGAACTAATAATATACGATCGTATACGGATAAATAAGCTTTATCCTTATAGGCAACATCCCTATAAATATTTCCTTTTTATTTGCTTTATCGGTATAAAAAATGGAAAAAAAAGAAAATGCTTAATTAAATAATTTCTTATATTTTTTTTATTTTCGAAGTTATTTTCGAAATTATTTAAAAAAAGCCTTATTAATAAGTTCATATTATAACATTATATTGGCAAATCCTAATAATAAATGCTTTCTTTAGGATATCGACGATTTATTTTCCGAACGAAAAAATGAAATAAACCAAAAACGGAGCTTTTTAAACGAATTTAAATTAAGCCCTTTTAAAAGAAACATAAGTTTATTATTCGGTCCCGAAATAAAACATATAATATTAAAACGTATTAGTACTTTCGATTTTATCGCTAATATTTTCCGCGAATTAAATATTTCGAACGAAAAAAATGCATCTTATAACGCCAAAAAAAAAATGAATTTCGCATAGCTGTTATGGGTAATTTATTTTTATCGAATAATTCGAAACGAACCGGCTTTATATTAAACGTAATAAAAAATTTAATATATTATTAATATATTAAAATTATAAAGAATAAGTTTTAAAAATAATAAGTAACGATATTTAAATATAAAATAATAAAGGCAAAAAAAAACGAACGTATAAAAAAAATAAAGAAAATAGCTAAAACTAATCGAAAAAAAGGCCGGATTAAAAATATCGAATAAATATATTCGATGGATTGCATTTTTAAAACTAAATAGCGAATTAATATATAAAAAGAATTTAACGAAAAAGCAACAATTAAAAAAAAGCGGCTTATGGTTATATATAAACAATATCGTATTGCTTTAAACCATTTTAAAAATGTTGCGATAACTTTAAATAACGGCATATTTTTTTTACGAAATTACTAAGTATTAACGAAATATAAAAAAGCCGCAAAAGCCGCTAAACGAATAACGACAAACGGTATATTAATATATTTATCGTTAATAAATTCCGTATTAATCCGCATATTAATTATTATATATTAAAAATAAAATAATTTATGATTTAATAAAATATTATTAATCGAAAACCGTTTAATTTTAAATGTATGGATTTTTATATGTTTATTATTTAATCGCATTATCGATTTCCATTTTAAAGCCTTTATTAATTATTTGTATTTTGGTTTTTCGTTATTTTTATTACGTATATTGCAAAAGCGTTATAATAAATATGCCGAAGCGATCGTTAAAAAAAAACTTAAGGACATTATTAAAGATTTTTATATTAACGTAACGCATAATATATAAACCAATTCCGGGCTTATATGGAGTTTTTAAGGTATATACGTATATTTCGTTAATAAAAAATGGAATTTTAAGTACGTTTTTATCGATATATATCCATGCGATAATAAAAAAGCAAAACTAAATATTAAAAAGATTTATAAAATATTAAACAAATACGATTTTGCCATACGGTTTTAAATAATTACAATAAACGGCGGGCCTAGCTTTTCGATGAAATATATACGAAAATTCTTAATTAAAAACCATAAGCGATTAGGTATAGATTTTAAATAAATCGAAAACGTAAGCCATTTTTATTGCTTTTTTTATATATTATAAATAATTAATGAAAACATTTATAAAGAACTTAGCGTTAAATAAGTTAAAAGGTTCGCAAAAAATGCAGGGGAAAAAATGAAAAAGAACGAAAACGGCAAAGTTAAAGTATTTAAGATTATTTTTAATAGCGTAATTAATATTTTAAAAGGAATACGTATTTAATCCCATTTTGCGTATTAATTTACGTATTAATTTACGTATTAATCTAAATTCTAGGTACGATAAATAATGACGTATATTAACCTTAATACCAAACGTTAAAAAAATTACGGCCATCGAATAAAAGTTTATAAATAATAAGCTCTTATAATTAAATCGTTATTTAAAGCTTATTCGTAACGTTCGTATAAAATGGAATTTTATTATATTAATGTTAATTCGAATATATGTTTTATGGATAATAATTAAAAAATATATATTGGAAAAATATTTAGAAAAAAAATTAAAATTACGGAAGCGACATTATAAATCCTAAGTTATATTATTAATATTATTAAAGTTTTTATTTATTTAATAAACCTATTCGGTTTTAGCAAAAAATGCAATATTAATTATATATTTAAAAGTTATAAACTGGTAATTTATTATTTAATCGTTTATAAAAATTATGTTACGGAAAAACTTAAAACCGAAAGCTATTTAACGTAATTAGAAAAAATTAATTATGCTTTCGATTTTGCTTTTTTTAAGTTAAAGGATTATCGATAAAAAGTTTTTGTTAATAATAAGGAATATCTTGTTATTATTATGCTTTTATATCTATTTAGCCGCAAAATAAATCCCAAGCATTTTAATAAATAACAAAAATATTTCGGAAAAAAATCAAATAATGAATATATTAAAGCCGAAGTTATCCGTTATTTTAAGAAATATTACGAACCGTATCATGTTAAATATAATAACGAATTGGTTATTTTTAATTATATCTAGCATATTCGGTAACGAAATTAATCGGACATAACGGAAATAATAACCAATTATTAATCGATAAATCCTTAAAAGATATCTTCATAATTGCAATATTAATTTAAAGCTTATTAATATTATATAGCCATTTTTTTTTTGTTTTACGCATTAAACGAAAT
Organism: Diatrype stigma; assembly: GCA_022225965.2. Classification (NCBI taxonomy): domain Eukaryota; kingdom Fungi; phylum Ascomycota; class Sordariomycetes; order Xylariales; family Diatrypaceae; genus Diatrype; species Diatrype stigma. The sequence continues at coordinate 41,714 of JAKJXP020000074.1, forward strand.
GCTATTTTTAAAGCTATCGGATTTTATTATTAATAAATATTTAAAAATGAATCAATTAATTTAAGGCCATTTTAAGATTAATACGTTAATTAATACGATTAAATCTAAAGCTTAATTAAATTGCTTTTTAATTTTGGGCAAAATTAAAACGTTTATTATTTGGTTTTGTTATATTTATCCGTAATATTTTTAATATTTAATCCGTTGCTGTAATAATAAAACGAACATAAAATTAAACTCGATTAATATATTATTTTAATCGATTTTTAATTAATCCGGATGCATTTAAAACTTTTCTTTTAATTATTTCTTTTTTTCGTTACGAAATACTTACGTTTTTCGAAAATGTATTTTATAACGAAAGAAATAACGATAGCAACGAAATTAATATATTTCGGAAAAAGCAAGAACTTAAAAACGCATTTAAATTTTCATTTTCCGATATAATAGCGTTTTTATTATTGGTTTAAAACGGATCTAGTCTTTATATATCCGAATTTAGGCATAATTTTGGTTTTAAATAAGCCTTTTTTGGATTCGTTCTAGCTAAATAGGTTTATGATACAATCGAAGTACAAAAATCGAAAACCGTTGTTATTAATAAAACTCGACTTGTTATATTTTTCGTTCGAAATGGAAATAAATAAAAAAAAAACAGCAACAATAATAACCCAAAATTAACCGAAGCCTAAAGAAAATGCTACAATAAGAGCTAAACGAACGGCAATCCAATTAATTCTTTAAAACTAATGTATTTCCTATAATAATAATAATATCTTTTACGTATTTATTATTTTTTTTTATTATATTAATTAATTTAAATATAAAATAAGTATTATAAATTAAATATTTAATAAATATTTAAATTAAGTTTTAATAATAAAGATTTTAAATAAAAAGTTTATTATATAATTAAAATATAAAAAATATAATATATATTATTTTAATTATATTTTAATTATATAAAAATTTATTTATTTCATTTATTTATAAAATATAAAGAAATATAATATTAAAATTAAAATAAGTATTATAAAAAGTATTTATTATTATATAATTTAAAAGGTATTTTAAAATAAAAGTATTTTAAAATAATTTAAATATTAAAAAATATTATAAATTTTAAATTTTTATTATTTTTTAAAGTTAATATTATAAGTATAATATATATATATATATATATTTCGATATAGGATTTTATAATTAATCCATTATAGTTACTGTTAGTCGCTAATAGCCGCGTTTTATATTTTATAACTAGCGGACCCATTAAAATGTACATTAACGTAATTTTGGCTATACGTATCGTAATTACTTCTTTTTTTAACCTTCAATTCCGCCAAGATTTTCCTTTCGTTGCGTTTTCGTAAAACCCCCGATTTAAGTTAAAATTAATTAATACTTTCCGTTTTGGTCGCTTATCTGGCCGATTTTCGGGTTTTGCGGCCATTATGGCGCATACGAAATAAACCGATATGTTATTGCTTTTTTTGCGTATTAATTAACGTATTAATCGACGTATTAATCGCTTAATAATCAAGCCAAACGCGGCTAAAGATAAAAGCAAAAGCAAAGGCATAAGTAAAGGCATAAATAAAAGCAAAAACAAAGGCAAAGCCAAAAATAAGGCAATACTTAAAAAACCAAATATAAAACGTCGCCGCTTTAAGCCTAGTAATAAGTATTAAATTATTTTCGTATTTTATTTATTAAAAAAACGTTAATTTAATATAGCCGTTGTATTTCGAAAGATTTGTTTTAAGCAAAAAAAAACTTATAAAAAGCCGGCGATTTTAAAAACGCTTTTTTAACGATTAATTTAAAAGATTGCCTAAAATTTGCATTTAAATATTCGAATGCAAATTATTGCCTTAAAAGCGTTATAAAAAGCTATAAAAAAATTATTATTATTTTTATAATTAATAAGTTACGTATTAATTCGCGTATTAATCCGTATATTAATCGTTTATAATTATTAATTTATGCGTTATTTACGGCAAGCGTATTACTATTTAAGCGAAAGATATATAATTAGCTTATTAAGTTCGCCGAATTATGGATTTTATTAATTTAAATTATTTCGGCCCTGCGATAAAACTTACGAATTTTTTCGTAATTATGAATAAACGAAATAAATAAAATGCTAAAACTAAAAATGCTATACGTATTCGGATAATTAAAAAGCTATATAATAAGGAAAACCAATAGTTTTTCGAATATCGGACGAAAAAAATACCCGTAAGCCAAAACGTTAAGCCCAAAAAGCTTATGGTGGCTTTAAAAAATAAAAAGCTTAAAAAAATAAAAAACGTTATATTTAAAAGGAACTACGTACTTTCGGTAAAGCTTTCGATAAAGCTTAATACGTAAATTAATACGTAAATTAATACGCGCATTAAATATTGCGTTTAAATTTTAGCTTAATTGTAATACTTTAATTTTATTTTATGAAACGTTTTATTATACGAATAAAATAAGTTCGTATATATAAATTATTTAAATAAATAACTACTAGTTATTCATTTATTAAATTGCTAATTAATAAATAACCAATGATTATTATTTTAATTAGTAAGTAATTAGTGATTAATTATTTTAACCAATAAGTAATCGGCTAATAGTTTATATTATTAATGGTTATTTACCAATAGGGATAACCATAACGGTTTTTCAGTGGTTACCTATTGGTTACCCACGGCAAGGCGTAATTGGCCTTATAGAAAATAGTTTGAGCTACCTAAGTAAATTGGGGGAAAGCCAAGCCAGTCTATGTATTTCCATCCTCTGGTCAGTCTATTTCCATCTTCTAGTCTATTTCCCTCTTCCGAGCCATCTCTTTTCACCCGCTAGTTAGCTCGTTCAATGTTGTGGGAAAGTCAGCCCATCACCGCGGCCCTGTGCTCCTGTGTCCACTGCTTATATACAAGGGGACAGACACGCCAACCGTTCAAGACGGGTACTCCTTGGTGGTCGTGTTGACAATCTTGCCGTCCTCAATGAAGGTTGTCTGGGTGCCAAGCTGAATGTCAACCTTGGTTTGGTCAATCCAGCCCTTCTCAAACGCAACGACCTTGGTCTCCCAGTCCGGGTCGTTCAACATATTGCGGACTTTCTGCGGGTCCGACACCCAGTAGATGACGGCTGCGTCGTACGGGGCCATGTTCCAACCCGCGGCGCACCCGCCCTTGAGGTTGTCGAGGTCGCTCTGAAACTGCTGCTTGAAGGTGGCAGGTGTCAGGTACTATTTTGGGAGAAACAGAAGTCAGCGGCTGTTTATTGAGGGTGAGCTTGGCCTGGATTGATGTTCTGCCCGGGCGCTCAGCTGTAATTGATGAGGGTTGTTTCCCAGGATGCACCGATGCAGAACGAGATGGACGGAGACCTACAAGCTCGCAGCGATCAATGCCGTGCTTGTGAGCGACGGGGATGAAGCGAGGGATCTGCTCCTCGATGTACCATTTGGTCCAGGTCTCCTCATCATGCGACTGGTCTCGGTAGTGGAGGACTGATACTTTGAGAAGGGGCATCTGCTGCTCAGCCATGGTTTCAAGAGAGCAGAACAAGCTTCAAGCGAGTAAAGGGTTGTCAGTCAATTCGGTTTCAAGGGATTTCGTTTCAATGTGTTGGATCTGGGTTTGAAAACCACCATCGTGAGCTGCTGCCCTAAATATGTCAACTTGTGGTAGGCTGAGACGGTGAGGCCACGCGCCGCATCTAATGTAGGCGGAGGGCAAAGACCGGGAATAAACGGGATGAACGCAAGAAGGAGCTTAGTCCCTGCAGGTAGGTGTTTTTTGGAAGCTTGCCGACGTGGTGGTCCGTAGGTTATACCAAGTCGGCTCATTATATATCTAACAAACCCGACCTGTCACAGGTGAGGCCCCTCCGCACCGAAGCGCCGAAAGAGCACAATATCCGAAGTGTTAAATGCCAGGGGCCGCCAGAAACTTCCGGTGCAGCTGCTACTTCTTCAGGTTGGTCCCCCGGGCTGGAGCCCCTTAGCTGGAGCTGGCCCGAACCGGTCCGCCCAAGTGGCTGTACCGGCTAGGTGGCAGCAGCTAGGAGCAGCAGCCAGGCCTGAAAGCTAGCTGCTTTAGGCGGGCACGGGCCGTTACTTAGCAGCCTACCTAGGTAGGTATGTATATGCATATTTAGTTTACGAAGTAATTACTCTCCTATTCGGAAGAGCTGACCCCACCTAACTCTCATAGAAAAAAAAAAGTAACATAATAATCCTTCGTTTTATTACGGTATTATGGGTTTATAAATCACTTTAAATTAATAGTAATAAATGTTATTATAAAAAAACATAATATTAAATAAAGTATAAACCTTCGCTTAATTAAGTAATAATAACTTAATAATAATAAAGTTATTATTACTTATTTATAATAATATGCTTAAATATATTAAAAAGGTAATAATAAAGCTGCTATTACTAGGAAAAATAAAATGGCACCGATAAAGCTATTATTAATTTAATGCTTAAAAATAAAACGGCATTAATAACGTTATTATTAATAACTTATATATATATAACGAAAATTAATTACGAATAACTTACGTTATTATATATAAAGTAAAACTTATAAATAATTTAATTAATAATATTACGATTTTATATTTTTATTTTTTATTATTTATTTAAGATAATGTTACGTAGCAGCCCTATAGCTGGTAAACAGACCTTACACTTACTCCAGCTATGGCTACGTCATCCAATTACCCCTCATATATGCCAATAGCTTGCAGAGTTAATACCTTCGCAGTTATAAATCTTTTAATATACCTTATTATGTATGTTATGAAATCAGTAGCTTAATTGCTTTGTAATAAATAATAAATTAATAAATAAAAGTAATTAACGAATCGAAATTATTATTATTACGTTATTATTATAAAAGAAAAGATTTAAAAAAGATTTTTTTTAATTTATAAATTATTTATATTTATAAATTACTTTAAATTAATAAAAACGATATAATATTAAAAAAACATAATATTAATTAAGATGTAAGCTTTTATTTAATTAAATAATAACGGCTTAATAATAACGGAATTATTATTATCCGTTTATAACGATATATTCGAATATATTAAAAAAGTAATAATAAAGCTGCTATTACCGAATAAAATAAACCGATATTAATAGCATTATTATTAACTTAATGCCCGGAAACGAAATAATATCGATAGCGTTATTATTAATAACTTACGTACGTATAACGAAAATTAATTAAGGGCAGCTTAATTTTCGCTTTAAACTTTATTTACTTTTTTAAATAAATATATATATATATAATACATAAATAAATAATCGGGTCTTTAATTAAAGCTGTTATATTATAAGTAATTATTTTTTAAAATACGTATTTATTAATAAGCGCTCTTATTACGTATTAAAAAACCTTTTAATAAATAAAGAAATTAATGTAATAATTTTAAAAAACGTCGAATATATTATATAATTATTTTAACGATTCGAATTCGAATAAATTAATTAAATAAATCGATTAAATAAAAAAGTTAAAAAGAAAACGATTTAACTTTCGTATTATTATTTAAGTTAAATAATAACAAAACCGCTTTAAAAACGCGTTAATAATTAATAACGACTAAGCTAAGCTAGTGCCATTATATTTTAAGGTCTCGTAATATAAAAGAATTCCGATAAAAAAGCATTAATAAAACGAATTAGCTTAACTAAGCTCGAATGCCATCGTCGCTTCGAATCTCGCAATGTAAGAAATTCCGAAAAAAAGAAATACGTTATTAAAACGTAACAGTTTAATTAAGCTTACGTATTATCGTAATTCGAAATTTCGTAATATAAAAAAACTTAAAAAAATACGTTAATAAAACGCGTTAATAAAACGCATTAACTTAGTTATATTAATGTTATCGTAATTTAAAACGAAATAAAATCGCGATAAAAACGCGTTAAAAATAAGTGATTATAAAAATAATAAAGATAAATAAATAAATATTATAATTATTTTATATTATATAATAAATTTTATAAACATTTAATAAATAAACGAAAGTAATTAATGAATTTAAATTATTATTATTACGTTATTATTATAAAAAAGATTTTAAAAACTAAATTCTTTTAAACTTATAAACTATTTATATATAAGCAAGCTTATAAACCTACGTTAACACTTAGGCAAACCACGTAGCGATTCTCACCATATCCATCTATCCAATTAAGCAGGCGGCGACGGACGAGGAAAGCTTCGCTAATATAAGGGAAGAATAAGCTATCAGGAGTACTCTCAGTTACCCTTAAATGAGAGGAGGCGTTGCCGGGCCTTATCAAGGCCCAACTGCTCCTAAGACCTCTGAGTAAAATAACCACAGCATCTATCACACAAGAACCTCCAACCAACAAAACCTGTAGTTATTACGAAATGCAGGAATCGCTGGAATATAGCCTCTTGCTTGTTGCACGAAGTATTGGAATGCACTCCTGCCTAATATAGCTACTGAAGGTATCACAACGGAAGCCGCGAAAGCTAGAAAGCTCCGGTACAAGCACCTACGCTTCACTCGGGCAAAGTAATATCGTTTGTTCGTCTGATCGTCTGATTGAATTCCTGAATATTTGTAGATGGAGGGGTAATCGTAAATCTTTGGCCAGCGGCGTCAGAGCACCTCGGATTTTGGGTAGCTCATGACGTTCATGTAACCCTAGATACACATGGACTTCTTGCTACTAGCTACAGCGTCGCAGTTCTCATCTCCCTGCTTCGATGCAAATGCATATAATCCTGATATTCAGAGCGCAACACCTCGGAACGAGGTTACATCTAGCCTGCTTTACCCAAGTAGGTAACGGATATGTCAGCTCGACTGGAATGTGTTGCATTCTAAGCAGTGCTCATGTAGGGATGGGTAGCTTTCTATTCGCGCAGACGACGCGCACAACTTCGTATTTCGTGGTAAGTACATATACATACCCTCGTGGGTGGGTGAGCATCCGCCAAGTTGCTCGGTATGATATGCTTTTATGTGTCTTACACCAAGCATGCACCTTCCAATGACAATGAGCCGACCGCCAAAATTCAAGTAAAGCGACACATATGTGACGTTTAGGCCACTAAGATCCGCACCCCCGCTGCCGCCCCCCCTTTTGCTTCCACGCTTTTTCCTCACGTCTTTTTTGTGCCAGCCAACAGTCGACTCGTGGAGTCATCATGTTAGCCCAATTAGTTCGTGTCTAACATTCGTTACCTGCTGTACTATACATATATTTGTTACACTACACGAAGCTGCAGATTAAACTGAGCTGAAACGAGTGACTTGGCCGAGAACTCCGACCGAGGATCGTAACTAAACTAGTCTTTCATCCCCCAAAAGTAGCCATGATTCACTGAAGCAGTAACATCTCGCGAACGTTGTGCTCTCTAGTTGCCTAAACTTAGAAGAGTGCATGCTGTCAGGGGAATGGGGTGTACCTCACTATCACCGGGTTTCACTTCCCAAGTTACCCCCCATTCTCCTTGTCAAGCCTTACGGGGCGATAAGCAACCCCAAGAGACAAGGCCTATTTTGAAGCAACATAAACGACTATGTACATCTATATCCGTCGAGTAATGTAGACCACAAGCTGGTCTATGATCATGGGGTATTGACCCTATCGCATCTGATGTATTAAATCGTATGAATTTGACAGTTCTACTGGTTCGGAACCGATGAGAGTAAGGCTGTGCCCTTTCACTCCAGGAGTACATGCCGGATACTATCACATTGTAGCCAAGAGAGACGTTGTCGACGTGGGATTAAGGCTCAGCAACACCGCTGATAGATTATGGGATGGACTTGTGATACATGACATCCACTCTTACAAATAAGTCGTATTTCTATAAGAAAAAATACCGGTAAGTCTGGGTAGCACTTTCTTACTTGTACCTCAATACAAACTGATCAATGTTACCTTGAGCCTTGCTCGCCGATGGCCAGAACCTGTGGTCTGTTGAGCTATTATAAGATGTATTAGATAGTTACTGTAGTTCCGACGCGTAGTAATCTCGCTTGGGTCCCATATGGTACAAGACGATAAAAAACCCTTGTGTTGTAACATCAACGAATACCACTCTGTATGCGCGCGTTCCTTCACGTATATTTTCCAATAAGCTATGACGAGGCGAGGCGATAAATCAGCCGCACCAACCATGGCCACGGGGACAGATTTCCAAGCTGAATAGGATTCCGACAAGACGTAATGTTGATGAGGTTGGGGTAGTCCCATAGCGTTACAATGCCCCCCCTCCCCCACCTTCTATTTTGGAAGGAAAACGGTTAGGTCACCATTGTCCTACAAACATGGCCTAAGGTCTCTCCAATAGGCCCTCCTGAGAAATATTCACCGCACGGTCTTCGGACCAACGAAGTAGCCTTTCGGTGTTGACACACTGACGTGGAATCGGGTACTCTGTCTCTAAGGAGACCCCCTCTTTTCCCCCCCACTGAAAAGTTGTTAGAGTAGTATCACCTCGACAGAGCGCTGCGATACGGAGCCATTCAAGGCAATGCTCTAGATTTTGAAAGGTGTTGTTAGTTAGTTCACTCGACAAAGGGGACCTAGGTTGTTTGAAGCTCTTACCTACGTGAGCTTCCTCCTCTTCGGCGTCAATTGATGATAGAGTACCATTGTAGTATGAACGATAGATCCAGTGCTTCAACTTTTTCTATTGAATTGCATACTGTAGTCAGCGCTTTACATCTGCGACAAGGTTGATATAGCCTTACAAGGCAGTGTAGTTCATGGTAAACTCCAAGCTGTACCAAAACCCCTGAGCCATCACTGAGATGAACAGAATGAGCACCGAAAGGGTCAAGCCAATCTTGGGACACTCGAATATTCATTCCTGGACAAAGATTCAGTCACCATGCCTTGGAATGTTTCCAAGGGCGGGGGATAACGGAAGAACTGAGGGCAGGCCAAACCAGATAATTGTTTGTGCCAAACGGCGTCGAGTTCCGGACCAGGCTTCCCAGCGAACGGGCTGCTTAAGAAACCGTGCTTCTTAAAATACGTTGTTTCGTAATGAACGGCTTCTCTTGCAGGCGCTAATAGTTGTTATTCATTTAGAACCTGGATAGTGCCTATAAATTACGTACAATTGGCGTGAATTGAAACCTGATGATCTTGAAACATGATGCTTCTCATAAGTATGATAAATAGACAAGCATTGAGCATGAGGAGTCCAACATGCAGGGCAGAAACACCTTGTCGCCTCCACCCCTTGGCCCTCTTTTGTGTATTATTGGAGGCATGCACTTCTAGTAAGGATTCTGAGGGACTGGCGAGATGGTCATCAAAATCCGAAGCATCTCCAGACTTGAAAAGTTCTCCCGGGGACATGGCGTCTCTGAGTTGTCTTGGAAGGCTGAATGATGTAGTTGAAAGCAAGATTCGGGAAATTTCGAAAGGAATAGGTGCGCGGAATTGGAATAAGTAAAGAGTAAGTTATTATAATCAGACCCCACTAGCTAAATATCGAACACCAGATTGGTACGGGGGTGCATCGCTTGTCCGGGATGCAGCGATACCACCCTATAAATTGCAGAGCGGTAGATCTATAATGTATCACAATTGTGCATGATTACGGCCCTTGAAGAGTAATATTCAATCGTATTGGCCAAAGATCAACGAATATCTAACCGAGTGTCATGCGATCCTTGCAATTTATGATATGTTTGCTCAAAATCCAACTACGATACTTGTTGAAAGCCATACAATACCTGCTCACAACATCCACGACTTCATTCATTTCCACGATCTACACATCCTCCTCGTCTTTGTCAGACTCATCAAGCCATAGGTTCCCAACATTTTCATCTGCATCGACGGGTGTTCCTGCTAAGTATTAGGCTCTTGCTATGGTAATATGGCCGATTAGACACAGTGGCAAACTTACTCTTTACACTGACTACCACATCGCTTCTCGTATCAAACGTATTCATGTCTCCTAAGGCAAGCACACCGTCTATGATCTTATGAGAAAGTTTCTAACCAGAAACAACCATAGGACTTACCTCTCTGTGCAACTGGAGAGCCCAGTGTGTAACCTGTGACGAGGAGGCTTAAGAGGCAGGAACCGGTCTTCATGTTGTGGGTCACGTGAGTATGATGCAAACTTGAAGAGATTGTAGTGGTGGGAACAAGAGCTTGAGAGTAAGAGCCTTCGAAACTTAGCTTGAGTTATTTTTCAAGAAGTTCCCTACTGGCCTTATATATTGTTGTTGACCAGCTTCGTAGCCTGCTTCGTGTGAGGCTAGACGGTTACAAATGCAGACCCCACCCTAAAGGAGCAGGCTCTGATATCATACCTACAACTACTACATACAATAATGATCCTCAGTTCTATAGATATCACTCAGGGCATATGTTTCTACTACTACGTATGGATTTGTGTGTCTGGGAAGAATTCTAGGCATTGCATATCAAAACTCTACGATCAAAGGCAAAACAGGGCAGTAGGTAGGTATAACACATGATAGGGGAGAGGGTGGGGGGCGTAGATATCCACATAATTTAGGATCCCACCGGTACCTTTATTTGCGCTACAAGTTTCCAACCGGAAAGGGATCAGCGAATCAGAGCACTTAGCCAAGACACAGTATAAGATCTAGGCAGTGGAAGGATTCTAGCTATATAGGGTAAGCAAAAGAGTATAAGGATTTCACTGGGACTACTGTATATGAATAAGTCTGTATGTACGATTTTCCGTAATTCTGTTCACTATATTACAGCTATTTGTAGGCGGCAGGCACCTGTATTTATACTGGATAGGCCGCTGTAGGTATTAGGCTTATAGGGAGTTATAAAAGGCTATAAAAGATTATAGAATTTTTTATATAAGGGGACGGGCCCCCTTATTTCCCAGCAGCTTTTCCGTTTTGGGCTTAGTGTGTTTTGCCCAGGGGCAAAACCCTTATAGCTACGTAAGCTCGTAATTATATAATTACGTTATTATACGGTCTGGAAGGTGCTGGAATCTTCCGTAGCCAGTAAGAATTTGTCCCTTTTTCCAGCTAATCCTAGAGTTACATATGCTGTGTCGACCATACGACGTAACAAAAGCTGCAGTGCAACTTATAAGAGTAAGCAAGACGGTGAGGCCAGGTAGTATTCGATTAAGTTACAGGTATATACATAATCAGCCGTCTAACGGAAGGATGAACTGTGAGAATATACCGAGATCTGATGTATCGACCATCCGACTTTCCGCCCACTGACGCAACAGGTCCCAGTTCACGCACTCATGGACACTGTGAACCTTGGAGAATGGTTTTCCCTCGTGCCATAGAAAAGTTGCGAGTGTCGGATCACCCCGGCACATTGCAGCCTCGCGCCAGTACTCGAGACAATGATCTAGTCGATGTTAACCTCATCTTGCGTGATTCTGGTCATCCACTTACTTATATGTTGTGCTTCTCGTTCTTCTTCCTCTTCTGTCATATTAGTATAATAATAGTCGATGTAAAGATGGCGGCGAATACGCTTCTTCTCGATTGTGAGATTTTGTTCTGATCTATAACGTAAAGGCCAAGGACTTACAATGCAATGAAGCTCGTGAAACACTGCCATTTCTGCTAGATAACCTGAACCATCCTTGAAAGCAATAGATGATTCTCCAAGCTGTGAAAGCTCTTCGGGAGAAATCTTAATGGTCATTGCTGCATAACTGAGCCATAAAACTTGATGAAATTCGATTGAAAATGGGATTCTTACGTTTGATAAGCTCTCTCCATGCTTCGTCCAGTTCTTCTCTCGGTTCTCCCGTGTAAACATTGCTAGGATCTATGGACCTCCATAACTTGATTCTCCTATAAGAGATAGAGCTCATCGCGGGTGCTGGTCAATTATTAGAGTTTCAGCGCCAACTATATCAGGTCAATACATCGCATAGCTTACAGTATATGAGTCGTGGACGAATGCATGCATTTCCAGTCGAAACTCCATAGTAGACTAGCCATACTACGTTGGAGACTATGAGCATGAGACCAAGCGCCAACTTAGGAGGATCTAAATGGACGTGTCGTAACTTTCGTGATGGTGATTTGGGGCGTTCTTCATCGTTCTTGAGAAACGGAACATCCTCGGATATTTCAGAATCCATGACTGTGGACTTTCAGATCGTATTGACGAGTGATGCGTTTGAATAGAAAGAAAGGGGGATATTATGAGGATTTCAGACCAGTCTTTTCTCTTTGCTCTGCAATGATTAAGAATATTCAAGGGAACACGGGAGTAAACAACGTGATTACAGAAATATGTATTGTAAGCCCACTCAATGACATGTAAACAATCCCTTGTCAGTTCAGTGTTCCTGAGATGATTTAAACCGCTTCCATGCTGATCCTCTTAGGATTAATGTTGGCCCTCAGATAATTGGGGTTCGAATGGGTATCTACAACCAACTGTGACAATGGCTATAATGCCACACTACTCCTATGGCCCAATGATGCGGCCACAATATCGATACGTGAGATATTAACCCCATATACTTACCCATGGGTATTAGTATGGACTGCAAACAGGATGTAATGACCATAAGCTACATACTTAACACTTAAATTATTTTTATGATGCAACGTTACCATGCAAGCCAAGGCTACTTACAATACGTAGCGGCACACCTCCCCCTCCCGCAAGCATTCATCACATCGCCCCGGCAAGTGTACTATAAATACTCAGCCTTGTTTCTATTCTCTTCATCTTCACATTGTCATATTGAACGATTGGGTTCTTCCAAGTTCTTTCGTCAGTTGAGACTAGTGGTCCGATTGCGGCACCAGTAACTATGTAGCTTTCGGCCTACATAAATGATCATCCCAACGGCAATACGACGAATCAGTTTTGATCCCAAGTTTGAATGTAGGTACATAGTACAAGCTAGCTACCCTACTTCCGATTTCAGGAGGAATATGCGATGCGACCTCTTCACCGCCTGAGCTAGCGATCCATGCTTCCTCTATAGTGTAACATTCATTTAAATATCTGACCAACAATCATACGGGTATAATACGGACGATACCAAGAACTGATCGCCACTTCGGTTGTAGAAAGAGGCATGATGCAGTTATGAGATATATGTACAGGTTCGAATTCTTCTATGAGTGCATACATTCCGTAGAATGCTTTCGTCCTAGCCTTATGGCCACGGCTCAGATAGAATACCTAGGTCGCCCTCGAATATGATTTTCCCCAAATCATCAATCTCTCCAACATCAATTACCTACATAGTCCACGGTATACAACCGTGCTTTTTGTTTGGAATTCTGATTATCCGTCTCGACATGTCTTCCCTGAATAGCGACAATAATGTCCCTACCCTTCTCTTGGTCTTTAGCATTGTGTTCAGCATTATGCCCACCATCGCTGTAGTGCTTCGATTCCAAGCAAAGAAAAAGTCACAATCTAAGGTCTCCTGGGATGACTGGACCATACTCCTTTCTTTGGTACGTTCTGAGCTAGAGTGGGCTTGCTTTCCATTACTGATGCCGACGCAAGGCATCATGCGTCACCACTGCAATCTTGATCATCATTGGTGAGAAACATAATAGCCAATACGGGTTTACAAACACTCATTGTATCCAGGTGTCACAGCTGGTGGAATGGGTCGGCATCTAAAACGTGATGCTACTGGAAATCCCATCTACGACCATGAATATGTAATCTTTCAAAGGGTAAGTCCAAGATCTGATGTCAAGACTTTGCCAACGCTTATGGTTTGCAGATGAATTATGGGATTTGCCTTACCCAATTATTGGCACTTGGTCCGACGAAAGTTTCGGTGCTACTTCTTTACCGTCGTATCTTCGGTGTTGAAGGGCGTCGCTTCACCATCATATCCATGACCCTCATTGTCCTCGCCACGACGTGGACAGTTGCTTTCTTCTTTACGAACGCCTTTCAATACACCCCCGTGAATTCAGGGTGGGCCCCAACTCCGGCAGGGTTACATCCAACCTTTATGCCCCCCACAAAAATGTTCTTAGCCCAATCTTATGCCGACGTAGCTCTAGATGTTGTCATCATCACGCTCCCAATTCCGCTTAGTATGTATTGTCAACATATACGATAAGGTCTAAGAACTAATCATGGCAGTCTGGAAACTTCAGATAACCCTGCGAAGAAAAATACAGATTAGTGGCATATTTCTATTAGGCGCAATGTTGGCTCGACCGACCAAATTCTTGATTGGGATCAAGCTAACGACTCGTTAAAACAACCGGTGCCAGTATTGCGAGAACTATTGTTCAATACGGTGTAGCTAAAGAATGTACGTATCGACCCTGCCTTTTTGTCGCGGTAAAATGGGTCTATTTGGAGCTGTTCTAATGCCATGGCAAGGGCCCCCCTGGGGGGCCCATTGGGGCCTATATAAAGGTCCGATCTCCCCCCATACGTTCCGGACGTTCCCTTTTTTCCTTCCTTAAAGCTTTAGCAAAATGTAACAAAATACGTTAATATAAGGGCTATTCAAAAACGCGACAGTTATAAGCCCGGATTCGCTACGGACTCGGTACTTTCTTTTTTTGAGCCAACTTCCGCTATGCGTTAGTCCTTTTTTTGCCCGTTCGTATCCTTTGCGCTTACGAAGCTTCTTTTCCCGTTTGCGCTTTCTGCCGCGTTTGCGAGGCTTTATGCTACGCTTTGTTTCTTTTTTAAAACTGGCGGGCTTTAGTATTTTTAAGGATTACAAAAGGACGTATTCCCTTTTAACCCTATACGGAACAAGTTATTACAATCCTTTAAAAAATCGATTACCCTAAAAATATATAGCTGTTCGTTTTATAAATTCGTATGCCGCCTTCGTATAAACGACCTTTATTCGGTTATTAGAAATACGTAAATTAATCCCTTCATAATTCCAATAAAAATAAGTCTAAACGAAAGAAGTTTATTTAAAAAAAAACGACTGGTTCCGAATAAAAAAGACGAACGCGGTATTCGTAAAAACCATTATTCCTAATTCAGCAATGCGTTATACCTTTCCGCCCTCGATTTCGGAAATAGGCGAGCTTCTTTTTGCCCCCCAGCCAGCTCGACGAGATCTCGCGCGGGCTTCGCAAACGTCGAATTGGGAGGTGGGCAAAACCCTAAGTCCTACGTTCGGCTCGGGTCGGTCATACGGGCTGGCTCGTTATGGGCCGGTTCAGCTTTCGCGCTGGCGTTTTTCCTTTTTCGGATAAAGGAAAGGCGATCCTTTCCGATAGGTCTTTATAAATCGCCGAAACCGATAAAAACGTTAAAGGAAAAATATTAGGGGTTTTTATTATACTTCCCTTTATATTATAAAACGGCAAAAGCTATATATAAACGATTCTTTTTTTAATTAAAGCGGCCTTTTTTATATAAGCCCTTAACGATACCTAAATAAGAATTAGCCATAGCTATTTAAAAACTGGAATTATATGCCGCCTAAAATAATAAGTACTAAGCGTAATACTGCCGGTACCGAAAAGGAACGCTCGATTCGGCCGTTTTAATTTTCCTTATATTAATAAGCCTATTTTAACCTTAAGGGATTTTTCGACCAAGGGCCTTTAAAATCGGGAATAAGTACGGTTAAGAGCTCGGCTAATACCTAAATGGGTGCCAATTCGGGCATTGCTTTAAAGCTCGGTTGGTATCCGCCCGCGTTCGGGGATACCAGCCCGGGCCGAAATATGGGCCGGCTTTTTCCCTTCTTTGCTTCTTCCCTTTTAAGGAAATAACGTTTAAGGCCGGTCCGAACCAGAAAAAGTTCGGCCGGTACCTTCGGAGGTACCGGCTCGGTATAGCAAAGGAATTCGGCTGATATTCGCTTACGTTCGGGGGTACCAGTCCGGGCTTAAATACGACCGATACCTACCTTTATTCGGAAATGCCGGTTAGGTCCAATAAAGGAACCCGGCTAATATTACGGAATGCTCGGTCCGGTTCGCTTCGGTTTAGGTCTAATAAGTGCTTTTCCTTTAAAGAAATACGTTATAAGCTGGTATTATATACGGGCCGGTATAAAACGCCGCATTACCGCTTTAAATACAGCACTAAAGAAATGCCAAAACCTTTTCCTTTTTTTTCGATTAGGGTAGTTTTTTTTATAAAAGCTTAAAAATGAATGGTTATTACTTCGATTAATTAAAGCCGTTACGAATGCGCTGCATAGCATTACTTATAGGTTATTTGTCGTTTAATAAAGCATAAAAAAGTTCTTAGCTACGGAAAAGAAATACAACAACCACCGTTACGAAAGCGGTTCGGAATGCCACTTATCGATACGAAGAAATGCCGTTAATATAGCATCGTCGAAAGCCGCTCGTTATTCGTCGAACGCGCGGAAAAGGACCCATACGTAAATGCGTTTAAGCGCCCAAGGTAATTCCAAGGGGCTATTCGTCTTAACCATTTTAATCTTTCCATATAACGTATAATCATTCTTGCCGGTTACGATAAGTAATTCCTATATACCACTTTCGGAAATTACGATATAATCTCCCTATATATATAGCCATGCTCGCTCTTTTTCTTCTTAAAAGGGACCTCCCAAGAAAAAGGGTATATCGCGGTAAAATGGATTTATTTGGAACTGCTCTAATGCTATGGCAAGGGCCCCCCTAAAAGGCCCATTGGGGCCTATATAAAGGTCCGATCTTCCCCCATACGTTCCGGACGCTCCCTTCTTTCCTTCCTTAAAGCTTTAGCAAAGTATAGCAAAATACGTTAATATAAGGGCTATTTAAAAACGCGACACTTTTGAAGTTTAAACGATCAATTTAATTTAACTATTCCCTTATAACCGAATCACATAACTTAGACAAGACATGTAAGTTAAAGTTAAGGGCATTGCAAACAATCAGCTAAATTAAAACAAGACTTCCTTGCTCCTATCTCGTATTGGCCATTGATCGAATCAGCATTGGGTATTATTGCAGCATGCTTGCCCTTGCTACGCCCTATTGGTCAAATATACTCTATCAGGAGCTTAGTGCTTGTCTCCAGCAAGGCACTATCTGCTATATTCATACGATCAAGTCGAATTAGCCATGAATCGACACGTGGATATGAAAGTGATAAACGCTTACAAAGCTGTCCTCCTACTGGTCACGGTGGTCCTGCAAACAACGACCAGTGGCTCAAGCCATATAATCTATCGTACGGTAACTGTATACAACTCCCAACATGTGCCGACTAACAAGTCACAGAGTGCTTGAGCAAACTATCGATCATGAAAGACAGGATGAGTCCCGTCCAATACTCACGCCTTCTGATGGTTGTACAGCAAATGATGGGATTTTGAGTAAGGGGCTGTACGGAGTTGATCACGTAAATGAAAAAGGAGGTCATCTTAAGTAGTTGGAATTGGGGCGCTCAGTGGTTAATGGTGATGCCTACAAGTTGCTATCATAGGAGAAATATTCGTATTGTCTCAACACTTTTGACTATTCTTAACGGCAGGGGGGCTCCTTCGGTGTTGGACAAGGTATATCTTCTTATTTGAGTTTATCCCTACCTTTTGACCATAAGATGTAGTAAGTTTAACACACAGTCTAACAAGGCATTCACAATGTCACAGTAGTGGAACTAGGAAGCAAGACCTGGGCGGGTGGTCACCTAGAATGTACAGATCCATCAATAAACCTCTTCAACAAGCCTTATTCAAGTTAAAGATACTTTTATGTATATACAGAAGCCTGCTACACCCCCATTCCAAGTAAATATCGTTAAAATCCCAGGTACCCGATATGACGGAGCCTTGTGCGATTTTATGCATAAATACCTAAATGGCATATGCGGGGGTGATTAACCCCTTACCTAACTGGAGTAATTACCTAAGCGATATGTCGCTTATCTAAGGCAAACACCTACTTATCGTAGTGCAGGCTGCTGTTGCTACTTCTTACTTCTTACTTTACACCACCCCGATTTCCAAAGGGATATTTGCAGCCAGGCGACGGATATTCAGAGCAGGTATTATCCTTCCAAAAAGTATATCATTTGGCAACAATCATCGATAAGATGGCTTCTGTGAACAGGATAATTGAGCTATCCTCAATCATTTCTAAGGAAACGGCGGCCATCAATAGCTTTCTCGTCAGCAACGGATTACGGACCCCATCTCTAGATGCAGATGCCCTCCAGTCCCTACCTATACCCGATGAGGCCAAGGATATCAAGGCAGCAAGGCTTGCAGTCATCGAGGCATGCTCGGAGTTAGAGGCGCTAATGACTGGACCGAGGGAACTGTTGAGATTCAAGGTCTGTTCATCTGTCTCCATTCACAGTTCGTTCTAGCTAATGAACAATGAGTAATAATAGTGGACTGCTTATTCCAGCGTGAAGGCGATCCTACGCTTCAAGCTTGACAGGGCTTTCCCTGTTGGAGAAGCTACGTCGTTTGAGGCTTTGTCCAATTTCTCGGGTCTCAATGTGATGAATGTTCGACGTATCGTTCGGCATGCCATTCTCAACCACCACTTTTTCCAAGAGAAAACACCTGGGGTTATCACGCATTCTGCTTTGACAGCCGTTCTGGCCCGCGACGACTTGATGCGGAACTCACTGATTGTCGAGCTGGACGAATTTTGGCCAGCAGGACTCAAGGTATTGACATCAGTTTAAAGAATCAAAGTTCGGACTGCTAATGCAAGTCACCAGATGGCCGACGCTATGGAAAGGTGGCCTAACTCAGAAGAGAATAATGAGACAGTATGTCTGGTCCTTTGGTCCCTGGGAATATTATGCCGAATCCTTCGGTACTCGTACATATAAAGCTAACTGATGTCTTAGGGATTCACCCTTGCCAACAACAGCAACAAGGGCATGTTTGACATCTTTGCTGATGAACCTAATCGTGGAGACAGATTCGGCCTTTTCTTCTCAAAACCTGATCCAACAGCTGATGGGCTTTTGAACGATTACCCCTGGGAAGATAAGAAGACCATGGTAGATGTTGGGGGCTCATATGGAAGTGTTGCCATCAGCATCGCTGAACGATACCCTGATATAAAATGCATCGTACAAGACCTTCCGGATACGGTTGCAGAAGGAGCTTTGCGCCTGCCTGTTGAACTTCGAAACAGGGTTACATTCATGGCACAGTAAGTTACCCTCAGTCCGTTGAAGTCGTTGGTGTTTTAATCTTTCTGGCTGCTCCAGTGATTTCTTTACCGAACAACCGGTCAGCGCCGATATATACTATTTCAGGTCCATCTTTCACAACTGGGCCGACAAGTATTGTATCAAGATTCTCCAGAACCTTATACCTGCCTTACAACCGGGTGCGAAAATTTTGATCCATGAACGTGTTCTGCCAGGACTTGAGAAACTGGACACGGTAGACGCCCAAAAAGCTATGTAAGCCTTTCACTGTATCCATTAACTACTTGAAGGTGACTCTGGGATAATATTGGTTGACTGATGATCCACAGCAATCTGGACGTAGGAATGCTACAGCTCTTGAATGCACAAGAACGCGAAATGCATGAATGGGTTGAGCTGTTCCGTCGGGCGGATTCTCGCTTTCGGTATCTGGGCGCCCGCCAGCCTACCGGCGATACTCGTTGGATCATGGAAGCTGAATGGATAGGATGATGCTCTTCGACTCCGCCCAAGGGGGTATATCGATCATTATGTCGAAGTGTCACCCAACATCTTAAGATGTCTACTAATGTCTACGCAAAATCTCGCACTTCTAGTCAAAGTTGTAGCTGGTATCTTGTTTCTTCGCTCCAAGCTCTTTTTGTTTATAACGAAATGTCTCACAATTATCCATACAGAGTGATACAGCAGAATGAGCCCATTGAAGCGAGCACCCTGGGTGCTACGATTGCGGTACCCGATGGGAAACATCATTCGTGTGTGATTAAAAGTTCACTTCGCACATTTTGGGCACCTTGTCTCATCGGTTGCTCTCTATAAATCCTATCATTCATATCTGGGTCTTTCCTACAGCCTCTATCTTTATCCAAACCCAATCCAAGCAGTGCTGTCCCTATGCAAGGGCAAGCTGATACCAGCGTACTTGTGCCATATTGTGAGTAAAGTCACATTATGGGGAGCCGATATCGAAGACGCGGGCATGAGAAATTAATCATTCTGCCTTTGACCATAATTAGTCTCCACAGAAATTAAGGCGTTTGTATATAACCGGACTTTTGCGGACGACCCGAGCCCAAACGTAACAGCAGCATGCCCTCCTTATCCCCCCCCTGAGATACGAGCTATATAGGGGCCACAACCGGCCTATAAATACAACAGCTTTATAGGGGCTACAGCCGGCTGGTGCCGTAGCTGGCAGCAAATAAGGGCCATGGCCGATATATAAATGCCGCAACTGGCAGCTATACAGGGGCCACAACCGGCCTATAGGTGCCGCAGCTGGCAGCAGCTATATAGGGGCCATAGCCGGTCCATAGGTGTAGTAGCTCTATAGGGGTAGTTTGCATTAATAAGCCTAAAGTTAACAATCCGTTTAACGGCACCAAATAATTCTGTTAACGACACCAGATATTAACCGCATTCGGACGCATTCACTTATTACCCATCTTATTACTTAATATATCTTACTTACTTATATACCTACTTTATTATTATATCGCCAATACCTGTACCTTTATATAGCACAATTATACATATATACCCAAATAAGGGGGCTCCCATTGCCCCCTTAAACCCCCCGGACTTAACCCTATTTTTAAACTAATTCTAACCCTAATTAACCCGTATTTTTTATACGGGACCTAATCCGTAACTGCGGCGTTAATGCAAGTGTAGGTGTAAATAAATGTGGTAAGTAAATAAGTAAATAGTGAATGTTAGGAAGTAACTTAAAGGGTGCCAGGTTAGGTGTGGCTTTAGGTATAATACGGGTGGCTAATGCGTTAAATTAGCGTTAGATTAGCTGAATGCGGTTAATGTCTGGTGTCGTTAGCAGAATTATCTGGTGCCGTTAAACGAATTATAAAGTTACGCCACGGCTATTCCGACGGTCACTTAGGCTATTCCGACGGTCTCTAACCATATCTGAAAGGACTGCTTATACCGATCCACCATATACATTTAGGTGGCGATGTTATCGAACGCGTTTAGGCGACTATTATTTACATCGCGTATATAGTACCGCGTTTTGGGTCGGCATCCTAAGCTGGAATAGAAATCTTACAAGGGAATTTTTGGTGTTGCAATTATAGGTCTAGAATTTATTAATAATATTGTCGTTGCGGCCATGGCTGCTGGCTAGGGTTATAGCTAGTATTATTCCTTTTATGCTTTCCTTATTGCTGTTGTTTTTACGAAGCTATTACGAATTAAGCCGGCGGTAGCGGCTATAACGGCGGTGGCTGCCATTGTTGCGATATTAGTGGCTGCCATTATTGCGATATTAGTGGCTGCTATTATTGCAATACTGGTAATTGCCATTATTGCGATATTAGTGGCTGCTATTATTATTATTATTATAATCGCTATTATTGCATTTATTATTAATAATTCCATTATTATTATTATAACCGTTATGCCTATGTTATAGCGCTTAATTTATTTATCGTATAAGGAATAACCGGCGGTTACGGTATTATTTGCGGCAGCGGTTAAGTGGTTATAAATCGCGTTCGCGGCATTTTATCGTAAAATGAAATACGACGCGTGCTTTTATCGTAAGATAGATCCCTTTGTTACGCCGGAGGCCGCGTCGGTTATATAACGGGTATTATAATTGCTTTATTTTATCCTTTTATTTAAGTGCCCGGCGGTTTCGGCGGCTTCGGCGGCTTCGGCCTTAAAAGGCCTGGGCCATTTTTATTGCGACGGCGTATAGGAAGGATTTTCGGATTTTATTCGTTGCGGCGGACGCGTTTTTCGGGGAACATTGGCTATAAAAAGAAATAACGAAGTTAGTAATAATTCGTATGGCTTGGGATTATTCCATTAATTAAAAACAAGTAAGAAAATTAGTCGGCGTTATAATTACATTAAATCTTCGAAGCTATTAATGCAAATGAAAGTGATTTATTGAAAATAGCTGTTTTTGTATTAAAAAAAAATAGATTATATGCCAATAAGGCAATCCGAATTGGCTAAAAAAACCGCATTTGCAAACAAAAAGCGGTACGTTTTTTTTAACCATTTTAACCGTTTTGGTATATTGCCAAAGCATTTTGCAAAGAACGAAGAAGTTAACGTTATAATGGATGTTATTAAAAAAGGTAGCATTCTTTAATTCGTTAATTTTTTCGTTTTTTTTTTTTGCAAGCCGGCTTTCGTATTTGTTTCGAATTTTTATTTAGGCCGTATAAACGGCGTAATAAAGTTAATATAATAAAGCCAGTCGATTTCGGAAATGCCGTTTTAATATAACGTAAAATCCTTCCGATTGCGAGGTTGCCCGTAAGCCGAAGTTTCGATAATCCTTAATGGCGAACTTTGCAAATTCGAAGTAATATTGTAAATATATATTCCGAAAGTAATTTACGATAAATAGTTAATGGGAAAATTCCTGTTAAAACTGTTCTCAATATTGATTCCATTCCTTTTTAATTCGAGCGTATATATAAGTTCGCTAAGTAAGCATTATTCCGTCGGCATTATTTATCCATTTGCGTAAGAAACTAAACGAAGCAAGCCCGTAATGGCAAGGGTTTAATTAGGTGGGCATTTAAGTTCTATTAAGAACTGCTTTATTTCCGGCCTAAAAAAGCTTCGTAGCTAGCGCCTTAGCATATATATCGTATATATTTTTATCCGGATGTTCTAATACGAATGGCTAACGTTATGCTTTATTAAGAAAAATATCGCCTTTAAAAGGGCAGTCCTTATTGGTATTGCGATTATTTTTATTATTTCCCTTATTATTTTTTTCGCTAGGGTTAGCATTATTTATATCGCCGCCGCGTTTACCGAATACCGTTTTTTCGAAAAAGCCGTTTTATTTTTTTTTAATGTTATAAGCGACATTTTTAAGAATGTGCTATATATAAAGTTAATATTTAATAATATCGGAAAAAACCGTTCGGGCGACGCGTTTAAAGGCTTTATCGAAATCGGAGATAATAACGTTAGATTCGAAATTCCACTTAAGGGTATCGGCGTTTATTTTATTAGCAGCCTTTTTATCGTATTTACGGGCGCATCTTTTTAAGGTATCGAAAATCCATTAAAATAAAGCCTTTTTTTTACCGCTAAGCAAGTAATACGTAACGGAAAAGGTAATATAAAGCGGAATAATTTCCGAGATTTAATAAAGCGACATATTGAACTTATTAATTTTATATGTATTATCGGTAAAAAGAAATTCGGGATTTTCCTTTTATATTTTAATACATTATTAATAAGTTTAAAAGATTCGTTATATCCGTTTGTTTGAATTACCGTTTTTACGATATATGGCGTATTAGATTTCGGAATTCGATTCGAGGGTTTCGAGGAATTGTTAGGTAGTTATTCGATTGCTATATTAGGTGCGTCGCGTTTTTGCGAGGATATTCTTAATATCGGAAATGATAAAGTTAATTTCGGGATGCTTTATTTTTATTTGGTTAAGGATGTTATTATGGAATAACTTCCAATTACGAGCGGCCGCTTCGATTTGGGCCATTATTTCGGGGTTATCCCTTTATTGGCGCCGATTATTGGCTAAATGGCGGGCATTTTAAAGGGCATCGAAAGGATAATTATAATAATTCCTTAATGTTTTATCCTTGTTATATACGAAGTTGTAACATTATTAATTATTTTTATTAGATTTTATTAGTTTCGCGTTTTATTTGCAATCGGATTTTTTCGTTAAGGTTTGCCGTTGGCTTTTGCTTTTAGTGGCCTTTTTGTATGTTCGGAAAGTAATACCGCCTTTATTATATATATACGTATATCGTCGGTATTCGCTAATCGCTTGGTTGCGCCATTTGTTGCGTTGTTTTCGGACGCCGAAACCTAAGGTTATATAAGTAGCAACGAACGCATCGTAAGCTTCCCGATAGAAAGGCCAACTTTGTTATACGAATTGTTTTATAGGGTCCATAATGAAATAAAGGCACTGGGCTGTTAACCGTTAAACTGTATCGCGAATTACCGAATTCGGGCTTTAAAACAACAATAGCAATGGCAGCGGTCCTGCGCCATAGTTGCCCAGACGCGTTCGACAGTACCGCCACCTAAATGTATATGGTAGATCGGTACAAGCAGTCCTTCCAGATATGGTTAGAGACCGTCGGAATAGCCTAAGTAACCGTCGGAATAGCCGTGGCGGTAAAGTTAATACGAACAAAAAGCTTGGGGCAGATTTGTTACGCTAACGCCTTCTATTTGGGACGTTGATTTTTAGAAAGAAAAAAAATTGCGACACAACAACCCTTCGTTACACTTCGGTGCTTCGCACCTACGCGTGCCTCGGGCATTACCTGCTTTTAATGCCACGATGCCG
Source organism: Diatrype stigma (assembly GCA_022225965.2). Classification (NCBI taxonomy): domain Eukaryota; kingdom Fungi; phylum Ascomycota; class Sordariomycetes; order Xylariales; family Diatrypaceae; genus Diatrype; species Diatrype stigma. The sequence goes on from JAKJXP020000074.1 coordinate 66,133, forward strand.
CGATGCCACGATGCCACGATGCCACGATGCCGCCAGCAGGCGTGCAAGCGTGGGACTCCCAGCGGGGCCAGACCCTCTGACCCACCAACAACAGCCGCTAAAGAACTGACAAGGCCCGCAGATCTGCAGGCTACAGTGGGGATGTTGAGGCGAACCGAGACCCCTGAGCTACTGTAGTCTGTAGCTAGCAGCTAGCTGCATTACCCCGATGCCCGAATAACAAACATCCGTCACATCAATCAATCAACACATCCATTTATGACAATACCTACTTACTACTTAGTACTGACCTAAATAAACTATGATCAATTTCAGCTTCGCACGTCCTACACACCCAGTAACAACCACATCGATGTACATGGCCATTGGCATGGGAACCGACATCTGACCTGTCACGCAACACATACCGACCATACCACACCGACCTACCCACGCACCTACCGACGCCATGTCGACATCGACATCGACATCGAGCGGGCTCGGCCGCACTCGATCCCTCCGCCAGCCAGCGAACAGGGGCACCGAACCAGGCGGCCCCAAAGGAGGCGCAAGTGCGACTTCGGCAACAGCAGCCACCGCCGCAGCAGCAGCGCGCAATGAGCTGCGAAACACGTCGCCCAGCCGCTTACCGGTGAAGCCGCTCACGCGCTCAGCGACAACGGCGACGTCCTCGTCCTCCTTGTCCGCCGCCGCCGGCCGCGCCCGGGCGTCGAGCACAACAACAGGCACGGGCAGCAGGCCGCTCTCCGGGGTGTTCTCGGGCAGAATTGCGGCCGGGCGACGGGCTAGTCCGACCACAAGCGGTGATAATAATAATAATAATAACAATAATGGAGGACCAACCGCAGCAGCAGCAGCGGCAACAACAACAACAATGGCGCCGCCACCGCCGGCGAAGCCCTTAGGCAGGGCGCCTTCCACGCGGAGACTACCGCCATTGAACACGACTAATACGACGAGAAAGACGAGCGCCTCGGCAGCAGCAGCAGCATCCGACGCGACCGCCGGTCATTCCCCATTAGTCCGGTCCAGGAAACCGTCTGGCGGCGGCCCATCATCGCCTACGACAATGGCCAATAGTAGACCAGGACCGACATCAGCACCGCGACAGGCCGGCCACACGCGCGCCCGGTCTGCAGTGACGAGCCTCACAGCAGCGACCACGCTCCGACCGCTATCGACGCAATCCTCCTCGTCCAGCGGCACCACTGCGACAAGCACCAGCACCAGCAACAACAACACGAGCGGCGGCGGCGGCGGCGGCGGCGGCGGTACCGCCTCGCCGAAATCCGCGCACTTCCCCCCAGCGGCCCCGGGGAAGCCGCACACGCGCTCCCAGACGCTGCACGCGCGCGCCCAATCGCAATCGTACTCCGTCTCCAACCCCAGCGCCTCCAACCCCAACCCCAATCCCAATCCCAATCCCAATCCCACAACAACCGCATCCACATCCAGCAAGCCCGCCTTCTCCACGCACCAGCAGCACTACAGCCCGGCCAAGCACGTGGCGCCCAAGCCGCTGACGTCGACGTTCCTCGCGCCGCCCTCGCCCTCGAAGCGGCCCGCCAACGTGGCCCTCTCGGCCGAGACGGCGCGCCTGCAGGCCGAGCTGCTGCAGCTGGCGCTGCTGCGGCGCGAGGCCGGGCCGGCCGAGGCGGCGTGGCGCGCCAGTGCCCGGCGCAAGCTCGGCGCCCGCCGCGCCCGCCTCGCCGCCGAGGACGCCAAGCTGGCTGGCGCCGAGCGGAGACGCGCCGAGGCGCGGAACGTGCATGCGCTGGTGAGGTGGGGTGAGGGCGGTGGGATGGGGGCTGGGAAAGCGGCGGCAGCAACAGGAAGAGGAGGAGGAAGGGTCAGAAGTCTGGACGAGAAGATCCAGCTCCTCGACGAGGTTGTGGCAGGGGTCTGGGGCCTCGGCGGCGACGGGGCCAGCGGCGGCCGGTACGCGCGCGCGGTGCGCGCGTTCGAGGAGTGGGTTGAGCGGGCGGCCGCGGTGCTGGCGGCGCAGCAGCGGGGAGGGGGAGGCGAGGACGAGGACGATGACGCCGCAGCGCTCCTGTTCCTCAGCGATCTGGACGACAGCGGGTGGAAGGGCGAGTGCGCGGGTCTGGCGCGGCGGCTGGAGGGGTACCGGGCGTCGCTGCGGGAGCTGGGGGGTGTGGAGGGAGAAGAAGACGAGAAAGATGAAGAAAATAAGAAGAGGGATGGGGAAGGGAACAGTGGTCGCAGTCGCAGTCGCAGTAGTAGTAAGTGTCGACAACAGCGCTCCGGCCTCGCGCAAGTGCTGGAGGGCTGCGGGAGCCTCGTCCACGGCATGCTGGCCGAGCTGGACGCCATGGAGCAGATCGGGCGGGAGGCGGCGGCGGCGGAGGACGAGTGGATCGAGCGGATGAGCCGCGAGCTGAAAGTCGACGGTGACGATGGCGGTGGTGCTGATGGGTATGGTGACGATATCCTAAGCCGCCAGCGGGACATGCCACCGCCGCCTTGGCAGTTGGCTATATGATGATGGGACGCGAAGAATAAAGTTTAAAAAAAAAAAGCCAAGAAAAACAAAGATAAAGCAAATAGGACGGAACATACTGTAAACGCAGCCCTACTCTAGCACGGAATACAAATCATGATAGGGAAGAGAAGCAAGTAATGTTTAAGTTATCGATCATGCGCGTCAATCTCTCCGCTCTGAGATCGACTAACCCATGAGACCTAGCTTTTGTAAGGATGAAATACATCGTAGGCTATGGTTTGAAAAACCGAGCCTAGCCCCTTTTTCCCTCATTTGCTGAAAAAAAGCAATTAATAAGAGAATCACCAGTTAACCCAAGTCCGGCATCCATTACGATACGTCATGTCGCCCGCCGGCCGAAACCGAAAGCAGACCCAGCAGCCAGCCCCGGTCGGACTATACCTAGATCGTAGAAGCAGATTCCTTCCCTACCCGAACTCATCACCGAATTCAAGCCGAACACCATTCTAGGCGTAGGTGTAGATCTAGAACCCTACGCCCCTTACCACTGCCTTAACAACACTTTAAAATTAAAACGAACTTGGGGAGCTTGGGACCCAGTCCCAGCCCTCTTCCTCGGCGTCAGCTTGAAGCTCCCTCTCCTTGAACGCCGCTACCTCTTTGGTATTAGGGCGCCACGTGTACAGCTTCACTGTCCCGAAATCTCGGAACCCGAGACGATGAAACATCTTCGCACCAGGTAGGGAGGCCGTCAACATGGCAATCTAGTTACATCACTCGTGTATTAGTTTACTTTCATGGTTCATACTGCAGCTGAGCTTCTGAAAGCCAAGGAAGACACAACAGGGGGGCACAAAGGAATAGCATGGGGGTGATAACTGACTTTGGCGCCCTCTTCACGCGCAAGCTTCATTCCATACTCTGTCAATATGGTCCCGATTCCACGCCGTTGGTATTTCGGCAGCACGGTGATGCCGTGTACCTGTAAAGGGTCAGACCAGTCCAAGTTATATTGCCAAGATCACAGCTCAACCTGGAGCGATAGATCAAAAGTGGACATTCTGGGATGCTCCATGTATCTTGACAAAGGAGAGGATTTATAAAAAGAAGACTTACTGATGCTACACCAGAATGCAGGTGCAAATAGCCGGTCCCGACGATGTTGTCAGTGTCCAGCGAAATGTCACGTGCGATGTACATAGCGAACTGCGACGAGGGAAGGGTTGATAGCAAAGTACGGTATACGCCGGTCCAGTGCTTGATGTCAGCCTCCCCTCTCGCTCCATATGCCTCATGTGCCCAGGTGCGGACCCAGTCCTCGACCTCACGCGGAGACACAAGAAGCACGACCATGATACCGCTGGGGGAGATACGGCATTTGCGTTCAGGAGCCGAGGGACCCGGCAGCGGTGACAGCTCAGGCTGGCGATGCTGGCTGTCGTTATTATCATCGCGTTCATCCTCACCTGTCTCGAGTGGATGAAATGCGCCAACGTCAGTCTCCACAGGATCACACAATTTGCGTTGTTCTTCCATCTGTTCCTGCTCGACATCTTCTCGTTCGACGAAGACCGCATCAGTATCTATCTGATCAGGAAAAAGACTCAGCGGTTCATAGTGCTGCTGTTCAGGGCTCCCATGGTGGACGGGAAGTGGTTGGCCTTGCTTGGTAATGCCACCACTGTCGTGCTCTCGCTCTGTATGTGGCTGCTTCCTCTTTTGCCTAGCTTCATCTTGCTCCTTTCTTGCCAGCATAATCCTGTTCTTGTTGAGCTGTTCAAGTATCTTCAGTTGCATGTTATAATCACGTAGTGTGGGGTTCAATGGACGGGTATCCTTCGCTTTCTCAAGTTGTTGTTGTCCCTCTCTTGCTGTTGTGCTCTGGGTCTCTCTGCTCTCCCTCAACGGCTTCAATCCTGATGAGAAATGCAATGCTCGTTCTCGGAGCTCTTTTCTCGCCCTGGCATTTTCTATCGTCTGCTGAACCCAGTTACGCTCTCTGTGCCCCCGGGGCCTCTCCAAGACTTGTTTCTCGGTATCCACGATTAGGCCCCGATATTCTTCCCTCCCCTTCTTGCCCTCCTGCTCTAGCGCAGTCTGCTCGGCCCGGTCAGTAAATTCCGGCATCATCAGTCGTCTCGCATTTTGATGCTCCAGCAACATCAACTGTAGTTGATAGTCGGCAAGTCCCCATTTTTCTTGCTGCTGCTCCTGCTGTGGTTCCCGAGGGCGCAGACGAGAACCACGTACATAGCTAGGTTTATCGGCGTGGACATCATTTACATGGACGTTGGGTGACAGACGAGAAGAAATGGATGTTGATCTCCTTGTAGAGTCATAGGTGATAGTGTTAGTAGCAGTAGTGATGTCGCTCGGTCTCCCCAGTCTGCGACCAGAAAAAGAAGCGGGAGTGTCCAGTGGCAATACCCGTGTGGGCCGCAATCCACCTCCTATCCCTGCCTCCTTCGACGACAGCGCCTTGTCAAGATCGACGACCATGACGGGCTGTTCGTCCTCGATCAACAGACCGCGGCTGACCAACACGATCTCTTGTAGGCCCTGTTCGGTGTCGTTCCCGGGTCCGATGACCCAGCCGAGGCGGCGACCCTGGCACCGTGAAAGCACAGCGTCGACAACGCCTCCGAGCCGGGACGGTGGGACAGATGCATGCTTTACCATACTGTGGCTCTCGGCGCCACTCGTCATTCCCTGGGAAGGCGAGGCCTCGTACCACCGCATGAACCACTGATCGCTGCCCCAGAGGATCTCTTTGGCTCCTGCTGCGACGCTGATGTGCTTCGTGAGCTCGGTCTCGTTGGCAACGTACAAGTCATTTAGCTGTTCGCGGTGGGTGCCCTTGAGTACGGGGAAGCTGCGAGTGTCACTGTGGACGCTGCTAGTGCCACTGTCCTTACGGTTGCGTTCCCCAGTATCGACAGCGGCAGTGCTGGAGGCAGCTCTATTGTCACTGCCTTGCTTCAGGGCATCGTCGGGCTTCGGGCGACTGGGAAGCTCCCCGCTTAGAGATGATGGATAGCCGAGGCCCATCTTGAGATATGCCTGTCAATCGGAAGCGACGATGATTATATGGGATACCTAGCCTGTTAGGTATATGTTTGGCTCGTAAGTACTGGCTGTATCGAAGGTCAAGCTGTCAGCAGGGGACGCCGAGATAATAGGTCGCAGGTACTACGTGAGGTGAGGGCACCTGGGTGTCTCGGGTGTGGAAAGAATAGGAAGTTGAGGTAGAGGGTAAGGCTGGGCGGGAGAAGGACGTCCGAGGGATAACTTTAAGTGTGAAGGAAGGGGCCTTAGGTAGGTACTTAAGTAGAACCATACCTCCAGCTACATGGAAGTTAAGGTAGAGAGAGACGGAAGGAGGTAGGTAGGTACAGGCAAGGCAAGGCAAAGCAAGCACGAACCTACAGAGTTTCGCTTGCCGACTTACTTAGTGTGTGCCACTTGAACTTGCTTTTCCAGAGGGAAGGAAACCCCGCATTGCAGCATTACAGAATTACAGCATCACCTACCTACCATCTAAGTACCTACTTGGTTGGTACAGCATCGAAGCACGGGGCAAACTTGGAGCATAGGTACCCATAGGTAAGTTTAAGGTGGCTCGGGTCTTACAATGTCCGCGGGCGCGTAGCTGGACTGGAATCTGGGCGCACAGTAGGAAGTAGGTAGCGGGATCCTGCTGAGAGCTACATGTATGATGAGGCTGTGGGAGGGGGCAACAGGGGAAAGCGGATATCTCTTTGGCCGCTTTTCCGCCTAGAAAAGTCCTGGATGTTGAGTGTCTGTCAGCTCATCAACTTGGTGCGACCAAGCCATAATACAGGATTTACGAAGAACCTTAAGGCAAACATCTGTAGTCGGGTAGTGGGGGTCCACCCCTACTGCATCTCGTTTATCGACCGACCTACATGTAGGTAGTGTAGGTACTATCACCATTTCCCCTTTAAGCCATTGGGACTCGGCCGATACGATTTCGCGTAGGTAGGCAGCTGCAAGGCTCTTATCAGTGTCTTGTTTAGGTAATACAGAAGCTTACTGGTTACATCACGAGGGCTACTCCAAAGTGGTTTTCCTCGACTGGAGCCTGATAGCAATGTTCGATGAAACCTACATAGGTAGGCAGCCTACTTCTAGGTCCCATGCCCTAAATCCAATCTGTGTATCTAATGGCAGGAATAAGGCCGACCCTCAAACGTGGCTGTCTCGAATCACCACATTACAGTTCGGTCGACTTTAAGGTGCCGCCTGCCTAGGGCCAACTTTATACACCAAAGACTCGGTAGGACCCCCAGTAGCATTCTGTCAAAGATACACACGCCTTGGAGGCTGTCATTTAGAACACTGTGGGTGCTATTAGTGGTTTTTTACTTATGACAATCGGCCTCTGTAGGCTGAACTAGACTGCAAGATAATCTCAAAGCCCATACTGTACAACAGCGAAACACAAATCCTCGTGATACATCTACTATCGTAGAATCAGGGGTAGATAGAAGCCCTAGAGACCATCATGTCTTTGTAACAACACCCCCGTGCCGGCGCTATTGACTCGGGCCATGCATTCGCTATGCACTAGCACATCCGAACAGTACAGACATAAGTTCTGGTATGTCGATGCAAAATAGATATAAGGCTTTGATCGGGTCTTGCTAAAACCGTAACTCAATATTCGAAAGTCCTCCGAAAACAGTGTGATAAGCGGTACGAAAGCGCAACGATAAATAACTCGGTTAGAGGCTCGACTAGACGTAGTTCAAGTCCGGGTTGGCCTTGAAAGCGCACCGGCACCGGCACTCGGGTACGGGGCACTCGACGTGTCGGGAGAACCACTGCCGCGCGTGGTCGAGGTGGAGGGCGTGCTCGCACTTGAGGCAGAAGGTGGGGAAGCGCGCGGCGATGCGGACCTCGGGATCGGGGGAGAGCTCGGGCTTATCCGAGCGGGGGACCGCCACGATCTCGAGGCAAATGACGCAGCGCGGCAAGTGCCGGCCGCAGCCGGGGCAGCTCACGCCGTTGCTCTGGCTCGTCGCCATGAGCGGGTTCCGCTCCTGCTCTTGGCTTAGCGAACCGGACGCCTTGGCCTTGGCTTTGGCCTCCGCCAGCGCCGCTTTGGCCTGCTCGTAGTTCGCGTCGCAGAATATACACCGCAGCGCGATTTGTCGCGACGGCGGCGCGATGGTCGGTACGCCGTGGAGCTTGCTCCTCTTGGTGCTCTCGACCTCGAACTTCGTGCGCTGGAAGAACGCCTTGTGACGCTGCAGGTAGCCCCGGTACGCGTTCCGCCACACGTGGCACCGGTAGTCGTCGATGTAGCGGGGCGCGCATATCGACAGCACTAGGGTAGCTGTTTGGACGTCGTGGAACTTCTCGATGTATTTGGCGAAGATATCGACCAGCTGATCCGCTATGCCAGTCAGGACGATGCCTTCGATGTCACCTGTCTCTATCGCTTTGGTGAGCTGCTCGCTCAGCCACGTGCTGAGTTTGTCGTCGTCGAAGTTCCGCACCGCCACAAACGTACGCTCGCGTAGTGGGAGAGACTCCTGGTTTGCGATGACCTCCCAGTCGTTTGTCGCGATGAGAGAGGATATGGCGCGAAGGTAGGGATCGGCCTTGGACGCCACCGCTTCGTCGAAATCTAACTTCTCCTGAGCATCGTTCATGTCACCTTTGCCAATCAGTTGTAAGGCAAGGGAGACGAAAAGGAGTTCCGGATGCTTGGAACTTCCCGTTTTCAAGACTTGCACAGCTTGTCTTTGATCGCCTTCAAACAAGGCATGAGCCGCTGACATCGTATACCATGATGAGTCTCGTCCAGACGGTGCCATCCTGGCGTGGTTATGAAAGTTGGTGTTTCGAGACCGGCCCCAACCGCAGACGCGCATAGCAGCCTGTCGATGTGCAGGTTTCTTGCTTTCCACACCACTGTAAGCTGGCTGCTCTGACCTGTTGTTGATTGTTTGGAGAAGCTTCTCCAATGTGAAGGCGTCTGGTGATGTAGCACCATGGACTAGTCTTCCAGAGCCTCGAGCCCCTGCGAAAGCTAATCAGTTTGGCTATTCAATGAGAAACCCCCGAGGAAGTGAAGATGTACCTAGATTATTGAACCAAAGATTGTATACTCCCAAGTAACCAACATCTACACCGGAGGCTACCATGCCGTCGTCAGTGGCTGATTCCTCAGCTCCTGCAGTGTTTTCAGTACTCGACTCAGGCCAGGCAAAGTATGTAGGAAGGTAACAAACCAGCGATCCAATCCCACAGATCTTGGAGCCATGGGTCATCGGCGACCACCTCTCTGTTCTCTGCACAGTCGAAAAGATAGCGTTCTTTGGCCCTTAGGAGCATCGTATGATCGAGTACCGCTTGTGCCTCTTTCGGCAGGCCTTTGGCCCCTTGAGTCAAAGCAAGCAGTTTCTCGTGTAACTGACGATTAGAGACCTGTCCGAAACTGGTTATCGACAGGCCCATCAATGACTCTTCGAGTTCTTCAGCATCTGTCTGTGACTGTTGATCATACGACGCTCTTCTTTCCAGAGACTTTTCTTTCAAGTACCTCCGTATGCCGCGGAGCTTCTCTGCAGTAGTAGATGCGTCTGTATATAAATCTTTGGCTTCAACATCCAAAGCCTCTTGATCTGAAACGGGGTCATGGTCTGGAGGACGACACTGCAAGACGTTCTGTATAATAGGTGCAATTGCCTGTTTGTCTCTGCCGAATAGAGGTATATCTGATAATGCAGCATCAATAAGCATAGAGCTCATCATTTCTGGGTACTGCTGCGCATCGAATTGCATTAGACTGTGATATCGACTACCCTCTGCTTCATAGTCAGCCCCGCTATTATTTAACAGAGGATGTTCCTACCTGCTAATCCGCGATATGGGGTCTGCCATGGCACCATCTTGTATAGGTGTTGCGACGTAAATGATGGCTTTTCGAGGATGTCGAAACACCCATTGGCTCTTAAGACGACCGCACGAGGCGTCAAAACGGGTGAGCTAAGGTTAACCCAATCGAACGAGACGATTCTCTCATCTTTCATGGCCTGGTCGCGGTAGGTCAAATCAAGCTCGTATGACCGCCTGATTTTCTTAAGCTCGGGGCTGTTCTCCATACTCGCGTCCGCAGGGGTGAACACCTTCTGCGTCTCTAAAACCTTCAGCTGACCACTTCGAGACAGAATAGCGAGCATGCCTCTATGGTCTCGGTTAAATCGAAGCGACCGAATGAGTGAATACCGGTCGCTGAATTGGACGGGGTCCACATCAGTAGCTCGGTCTACCTTCAAGGAAGCTCCCCACGGGAGTTCTTCGTTATCAACAGCATCAAGATATGACAGCGACGAAGAAGGCCGCGATGTAGCACGCCGGTCCCAAATCAATACCCCGGGTTGATCCAACGATGAAGATGCGAAATAGTTCTGGTCTGCGTAGTCGATAGCCAGGTTGTTATTACATTTCGTCTGAAAGTTTATGACGGCTCCATTGGGATCTTAACTAAGGTCAGTTGATGCCATACACGCGTTTTCTGTGGGCTGGGTTTACTTACCCCGTAAATCGTAGATGCGAATCCCCTGGTTCTTGAGCCCGGCGACCACGGTCATGGGGCTATCTTCGAAAAACTTGATGCTTGATACCGAGACACCAGGCTCCAGCTTATAAGCCGATTCCATGAGACTCTTGTCGTCCTTGGGCAACCCGGGGTTTTTAGAGTCGTGGGACAACAGGCCATTGACGTCGTAAATGTGAAGACAGTGATCATTCCGCACGCGCTCATAGCCGACGGCAAGAAGGGTCCCTGTATTGAAGGCTATGGCCTGGCACATACGCCCAAACTTTGGTTTCTGCTCGTGATATCCATTAGAATTATCATCGATCCTGAGAAGGTTGATAGCACCGTTTGCCGTGCCAAGGGCGACAAGGCCGGGAAAGCGAGGGGACCAGTCATAAGTCGTCAGTGGGGGCGCCTCCTCATGCTTGGTCAACTTTTTGAAGTTGAACCGGCCGTGCTGGGCATGACCGGTTGGCTCATATAGCTGGATGAGCCGGTGTGTTAGGCTGATGTGTATGAAGCTGTCAAAGGCCGGGTTGGGGGACCACTTGATGAGGCCGGGTTCGGGTCTCTCCATGGTTGCTGATGACCAGGTATTGACCTGATATCACGAACCCGAAAATCCCCAATAGGAATCCCTTGTTTTAGCGACTTGGGATCAGATTAACTGAAGTGTTTATGTATGAATATAGTCATGTAGACTTTGGGTTTTAACAATGATACTGTGTGAGACTGTTTTAGACCGTTGGACATACACCTTGAAGGTTGTAGGTGTTGTAGGTGTTGTTGTAGGCGTCGTTTAGCGCCAACCATTAATGACTTCACTTATCACTCAAGCGACTTACGGCGTTAACCTGCAACAAGAGGATGAACAACTCCTGAGCGCTGCTCATGGGGGTTTCTTTTGCTCGTCCTCGTTTGTTCTAGCAATAAGTTGTTCCAGCTTTGTCTGTAAAGATCTCTGTCTGTAAAGATGCCAGACATAGTTCGGACATCAGTCGCCTTCAGTGAGAGTTGAAGTTGGCGACACTACGAAGGCTATCTCGTAGTCTAATACAAACATAAGCAGCACCTTATGTAGTATGTACCTGGGTATGTAGTACTAATTAGCGCTTTGACCAGTCACAGTCAACTAATGGTATCAACGCTCCAGTGAGAGAGATCCACCATAACCTTACAACAGGACCCTCTTAAATTTCCCAGATAAGATTCTAGTTTAGATATTCCATGTCCATCTTCTCCTACCTTTGGTTAAGACCCAAGCAACCTTAAACATTTGACAGCTTTTAATATCTACACAATTCCGCTCACCTTGTCTTGTCCATCTAGATACTCAAGCTGAGCGCAACAATAACTCAACGCACAATGAGCTCCAAGAGAAAGTTTGCCGATTTCGACGGCGATGCTCCCAAGTACCACAGTAACAAAAGCCGGGATCGCCAATACAACCCAGGATACAATCCTACAAATCGAAAGCCGAAGAGTACGAGGGACGATGGAGCCAAAGCTGGAAGCCTCAATTGGTTGAAGAAAAGAGCCCGGACGATTGAGAGACGCTTCAAGGCAGGCCACAACCTACCTGCGAACGTTCAGAATGATATGGAAAGGGAACTGGCGCATCATAAGCAGAAGATTGCGGAGCTCAGCGATGACAAGCACAGGAAGTCAATGATCAGCAAATACCATATGGTTCGGTTCTTTGGTATGCTCCCAAATCCTGGCATTGATACTGTTGTTGTCGTTTTCTCAGGCCCCTATCCAGGATTCTAACCAATTCATTAGAGAGGAAGAAGGCAGATCGACTTGCCAAACAAATCCGGAAACAGCTCAGCGACGTCACAGATGAGGAGGAAACCAAGAGGCTCAAGGCTGACCTACACACCGCCGAGATCGATAGTATATACTGCAGATATTTCCCGCATCGAGAGCCCTACGTCAGCCTATATCCAGTTGCGTCCGCTCACGGGAAGGAGAAGGCAGAAGATGCCAGCACAGCAGCCAAGGCTCTGCGCTCCGAGAGGCCGCCCATGTGGAGGACCATAGAAGAAGCAGTCAGCAAGGGTGAGAAGGCTTTGGTTGAAATTCGAGAACGGAAGCCCGCAGGCAACCGAAACGAAAAGGGTGTCGAAGAATCCCCTTCGCAAGAACCGTTTGCTGGAAAGGCGAACCACTCCAGGAAGAATGGCATCTCCACACCAGCCTCTGCGGGGTCCCAGCCGAGTAAAGCGAAGCAAAAGGCGCAGGCCCGAGATTCATTAGGTGGTGCATTGGGCCCAAGACATGATGACGATGAAAGCGATGGAGGGTTCTTCGAGGACGATTAATCGGGTTTTGTCCCGGTCGTTTGATTGCATTTGATACCCAACTACTACGAGGCTATGAGGGCACTGTATGCCTACTTCCAAGAGGTACCTACATATACTTATCTACCCTAGGTACCTAGTTGCTCTACGCCTACATAATGTACATGTATGTACGAAGTCATTAAGTGCCTATGCCTGGTCGCAGCGTTTGGGAATGGAGACGAGGCAGTCAGAAAAGCCTTGTCGTCCGTAGGCAGCAGCAGTTACCTTATGTGTCAGTTGTGTTAACGGCCATCTTAACGTTGGGATGAAATGTGAAATACTAACCAACCAAGAACAAAATTAGCACATTGGCCGAAATATTCGACTCTAATCGATGCATCCCCACCAAGATACAACCTGGAATCCTACCAAGTACATAATAACCTAGCAGCCAACCAGCCGGTTTGATGCCTACACAATAGTACCTATGAGTCAATCGTGTGATATGCAATACTTCAAGGTTGATCCAAACCCGAGTGATGGGCCTCCCGCCCTCCTGGGCCTGCTGCGTTGATGGAGGTAGGTACGTTATGTACGTATTCACTTACATGCACGTTCGTACCTACCTATTTGCGTCTGCTGCATGTACGAAATCTGCCCCTCAGAACGCCTAGCGCACCTCCATAAACGTGCCATAAATACTTATACCGTCGTCCTTCTCCCCCCACTATCTGTCTCCCACTCCTGCTCGTGCTCGTTCCAGGGGCGCAACACAACGCAACGCAACGCAACGCCGACGCGACTGACCTGAACTGACAATGGCTATGGACGGCCTTGCGACCGTATTGCCTCAGGTGCACACGCCGATCTATTCCAAACTCCAAGAATGGATCCTGAAGCAGCAGGAATACGAGGCGACCAACTCTCGGGCAGCCCCGCTAAGTAAGGTGCAACGGAGGCTGCTCCAAGAGCTAGAGCAGACCCTCATTCTCGAGTCGGCGCCCGGCCCCGAACCGCAGCTCGGAGATGCCAATTGGATTGGCCTGCTACACGGTGAGTCTTAGTTGGATTCTCACATACAAAACAATAAAAATCAGAAATAAAAAATACAACTCGGCTGGCTAGGCCTGCTGCTGCCCAACAATCAAGCAAGCAAGCCATCGGCTACAAACATGCCTAAGTGCCTATCGATTAAAGTTGCGCGAAGTGGCTGACCATGTATACCTACTAAACCCAGAGTATCGCGCCGCCCACCCGCGGTACCCCGGCGAGGATCTCCTTTTTACCGAGGAGATGGTCCCCTGCGTGCCGGCGGTGCGGTGGCGCTCCCGCGTGGCGCTGGAGGAGGCCGCCTCGGCGTCGTTCCCGGACGACCGCGGCGGCGCGCCCCCCTCTTTCGGCAAGAAGAAAGACGCGAAGCAGTACGCGGCCAAGTGCGCGGTCGAGTGGCTGCGAGCCCAGAACCTCATGCCCGCCGACGGCGTCCGGTTCCCCAAGGCGCAGGTGCAGGCGCAGATGCAGATCCGCACGCCCCCGCGACCGGTCTCGTCGGTGTCGGCAGTAGCGTCACCGAAGGCGCCATCTCCTTCTCCGGCGATGTTGGCAGCCTCGGCGGCTAAGAGGCAGAAACTGTCGTCGCCGGACTCCTCCTCTTCGCCCGGCTCGCCAGCCACTCCCGCTGCTGCTGCTGCTGCTGCTGCTGCTAGGCCGTCGTCCTCGTCGTCCCCAGTGCTTCTCCCCATCGGTACGGTAGTACCCGCCAAGACGGCTTCCGGCACGACGGGCCTGCCACAGGAGCAGTCCTCGCCCTTGGACGCGGATGAGCGCTCGGCGACCGCCGATGTCGCTGCGCTCTGCACGCGGCTGAACTGGCAGCCGCCGATCTACAAGCTGACGCAGGATCCGCAGCATAAGGTGAGCAACACATGCGAACGCAAGGCATCCGGACCAACCCCGCCCGCACCCCCTTTTCCCCCTTTCCTTGTTGCCTTCATATATCTTATCCCTGCCTGCGTAGGCCTCTCGGTCCTTCCATTATCATCTCTAGTTCGTTTAAAATGGTTCATCACCACCTCCACACGGTTTGCTGATGCCAGAAATGTTGGCGGCTCAGGGATTCTGGAGCGGGTACGCCGAGTTCGAGTCACGGCCTGGGGCCTCAAGCTCGATGCTGCCCCCGGCGGATGCGGGCCGCGTCGAAAACGCCTACGGGAAGAAGCTCGCCAAGCAGAAGATCGCAGAGGGTCTGGTGCCGTACCTTGCCAGGGCGCTGGAAGCGCGACAGGAGATGATCCGTGGGTTCTGGGCTCAGCGTTAGGCCGCGTTGCTGCAGATGCAAGGGCTACTGTTTGCGGCAACTAGTTGCCCAGGTAGACGGGTATCTAGATAGATAAATAGGTAGGTAGGTAGGTAGTGATGGGTTGACCGATCAGACAGACTACTAAGCTAGTAGGATGCGGCGGTGTGATCCGTGGGCGAATCGCCAGCTAAATTACGATGTTACTCACGAAGGAAGAGAGAACTTCAAAGGTATCATTACGAGAAGGTTTGAGTTTGATGTGGCACGCCGGGGATTTTTATAAGGTTTCCTTCGCATTGGCTATCGGGTGTCTTGAGATGGGCTTGGTAGGTTATAGGCCTCCATTCGGCTTGTCTAGCTATGCTTACTTGTGTAACTAGAAGGAATGAGATATGAGGATTAATGGTAACGTTTACGTTCACGATGGTTATGGAGGGGGAAAACTAGCTATTCTACTCGAAATCCTAATCCAGTATTACCCTGTGGTTTCCCACGGCCTGATGCAAACACGGAGTTTACCCAACGATGCTGACTGAGTGACCGACCCTTTCCAAGGAGCGCAAGACCACAGAGTTGAGGCAGATAATAGATGATGTTAGTTTGCCCTTCGATACCCACCCATCGACCATCAGGCAGCGAGCGGCACAGCAGGATCACAACGTTAAAAGTAGCCAATCAAAGAGAAGTTCCGGGATAGCTCACGCCAGTGACGCGGGAACTACTGACATAGCGAATCGCCTTCCAACTCCATAAGTACGGTCCCTCATATAACCAAATCTCCGACAACCAACTCTGAGTTCATGCAGAGGACGCAAGTCACCACGATTTGACCACCTAGGCCACAGACAGAACACGACGACATCGATCATGGGCTGCTGGGACGTGTACTGCGCCTGCTGCGGGGGGCCGTTCGACCACATGGTCCGAATCGCCGCTGGTCGGGGGAGGAAGAGGAAGAGGCCACGCCAGCGGCAGTCGGAGTCGGGGCGCGGAGGAAACGCCCCCGGTCTCATCGTCGCACCGGGGAGCGGGGGCGCTTCTACTTCCGAGCCGGACCCGGGCGAGACCGTGGGAATTGGCGACGGAACGATGAGAGGACAGGAAGAAGAAGGAGGAGATGACAAGTGCGGCTATAGCAACGAGGACGGCGAGGACTACGAGGAGGAGAATGACGGTGACGGGGTAAAGGACGATGACCTTGCTGGGTACTACGACCGGGATATCGTCGACGAGGACGACGTCGCCTGGACGCGGGACGTATACGTGATCGGATCGCCTGCAGACGGCGACGACGAGCCCATCGGGTAAGTTCAACCCAATGACCAGAACTCCCATGATACATATATCCCCTCCTACACGAGTAGTTGTTCTATCTAGCCGCGATCGGTTCGCGTTGGATTCCACTTCTCGTTGCGGGTGGCAGGGCCTGACTCCCATTATTCCCGAGCTCAGATCTTTGCTGACCATAAAACCCGACGTTGGTTCGTTGTGGGCTGGAATCAAAAGGCCGGCTTTCATATCGGGCCCGTGTGGCTATGACCTGTACGGCGGCGTGCATCTGAGGGAGGAGGCCGGCGAGGACTTCAACTTCGACCTGTACAATCAGTGTTATGACGTGGGCACCGATGCGGTAAGTTGTGATTGTATTCCCATCCTACAGGCACGTCGTCGTCTCCCACCCATCCCTTCCTATTTACCGATGTACCTGCTCAGTCCCCACCCCCTCCCCAGCTCCCGCGCTTTCTGTAATCGATCCCAACGTCCCTAAAGCGTATCAACACTAAGCGACAACAAACACGTAGATGCACGTCTACCCCTTCCACAAGCCCTGCCTCGACATCCTAGCCTGGGTCCTAACCGGAGCGCCCGATCGCCACCGCCTAGGCCTAGGGGGGACCCTCGACCGCCTGTACGGGGCGCTCTTCGCGCACCCGCACATCTCGTGCGCGCTCGCGCTCGACTACGGCGGCCCCCAGCACGACCAGTTCTGGACCTGCGCGCGGGGCCAGGGGGAGGTCTTCGTCGCCGACCCCCTGCCCTCCCTCCCGCCCAAATCGCAAAAGGTGCCGAAAGCCCTGCGGGACTTCCTCGCCCTCCAGATGCCGACCGGTAGCAGCGGGAACGGGAGCGGGGACGGGACGGACCCCTTCGCGCGGCTCCCGCTCGAGCTCCTGCGCGCCGTGGCAGAGCTGCTGTCGCCCCGGCAGCTCGCGGCGCTCGCGACGGCCTCGCGGGCCGTGCACCGCGCGCTGCGCCGCGATCGCGGGTTCTGGCGCGCGTACGTCCGGCGGCGGATGCCGTGGTTCCGTGAGCTGCACGAGTTACTTGGTGAGGATGGCGGTGATGACGCTGTTGACGGTCACACGGAGGAGGAGAGGGGGGAGAAGAAGAGCCTCGCAGGGCTGGTCTACTGGGCCGACCGGGAGACCAGGGCTTGGAATACAGATGGCGGGACGATGGGTCACCCCCGACCCCTGATCGGGGTTGCGAATCGCAGGCGCATCTGGGGCGTCTGCGAGCAGTTTGCGGATAGCTATTTCGCAAGGGTTGGGGCGAGTGGAGTTTGATAGTGAGTAGTAGATCAGAACGGCTTGGAACCAAGCAGTTGAACTCCCCTTTGCTTATACCTTTGGTCGGGTCTCTTTGCACTATGTGTCCCATATACGCGTTGGACTATAGTGACGCGCCTGTTTTCACTACGATTCCACAGAGTTGGGCGTAAACAACGGCCGGGCTGGAGGGCGTGTATAAACTCAAGATTTGGTGTGTTTACTACAGACTAGAATCGCAGTGCTGAGGCGTAAATATAGGTTAACCCTGAGAAAAGGCGATCTTCCTTCTGAATTGAGGTATATTAGTGAATTTCATCAGGTGGCCTGGCGAGCCTGGTCAAACCTCCTATCCTTCTCTGCCTTGGACGGAAACCTGGCTTCAAGCATCTGCCTAGTCCCCACATCGACCGTAACTAGTAGTGTGTGGATGCGAATGGGGTACCATTCCTCGCCCTCGTACAGAGTAAGGTCAATTTCCAGAATCGTGTGCATATTGCTGATCACTTCCAGGTCTTTAGCTTCCCATCCTCCCCGCCTCTTCACTTGCTCTCTTGGGTCTCCATCTTCATCATCTTCATCTTCATCAGTGCTGTAGTACTTTTCTTCCTCGTCAACGTATTCGTCGCTATCGCTCAAGTCCGGCGTGCCGAAAACACCATAGGTTCGGGCTTGGTTCGTCGGATCAATGATTTGAGAGAGCCAGCCACCTCGGCCAAACTTTGCCACAAGTTGGATAAGGGCGCCGGAAGACACCAGCCCTGTCGTCTTCCAGGCCGCGAGCTTCTCGTCTTCCGAGAGGGCATCGTAGCTCTCCCGCGACATCGGAGAAGAGGGCCCTCCGTCTGCGTCCTCCACCCTAAGCCGGCCGATGTTCACTAGGGTGGGTTTACACACAGTGAAGTTCCTCAGTCGCGGGAACCGACGGAACGGGACAGACTGTATCGGCGGCCTATCCAAGCCGGACGACGTATGGCCATCCGGGCAGTGGAAGAAGAGGGACTCGATGTTCCCGCAAAGGCTCCGCGAGGGCATGCTGACCGGCTGCCCTGGCGTATGGTCCATGTACGTGATGTGGAGCTGGATGTTCGCCTCGAGGACTGGCCGGGCCTCCTCGAATATTTGCTTACAGGTGAGGAGGAAGTCCCAGTCGATCTCGGCTGAGGACTCGGTTCCGCCGTAGTCGGCGGCCCATCGTATGAACGGCTTGGTCGGCCAGGTAAGGCACAGTCGCCATATATGCAGGCGCAGCTCAGCGGGCAGTCTGAGAAGTCGCGAGCCGCTATGGCAGTTGCTGTAAGACCGCACAACCTGCTCAGACGGATCCGCATCCACGAGCTCTCCCACAGCGGGAGACTCGTCCGGACGACTGTCCGTTGCTGGATCCATAGCAGAGCAGATTTACCACCAAGAAAGCACAATGAAGTGCCGTACACCTGAAAGGATCCAAGATTATGGAATTGGGGTGTGAAGGGTCGAGTGAAGCGGCAAAGCGTCAGTCTGGAAGTAGGTGCCTACCTAAATAAGTAAATAAACTGCAGAGGCAGAGAGGGACGTGGTTACCTTAGGTAAGTACTTAGATAGAAGAGACCCGCTCCGCTGCCATCGCAGCTGCCTTGGCAACTAAACCGAACTACGAAATAGTTAATCTAACTTATGTAGGCAGCTGCGAGGCACTACATAGGAGCATACTAGGTACTGTAGTCTAGCAAAACCTACATACAGGTACGTAGACCAAAAAGCGCCAGGGGCAGGGGTTGCTTTTAGGGGCAGATCGATTGCGAAGTTTGGGTTTCAAGGTCATCGCTCCACGTACTTATCATCACCACTTCGTGACTCAACAATGAACCCATCGAATCATTACATAGGTACATATTCAGCATCGGCTCCCGCCAATATTGGAAAGCTGGTCGCATACTTCGTAAGCTACCAAAGAGGTTAATACTGACTGGTCATGTCCCAGTTACACTATTGGCTTGTCGCTTGGCTTCGACATGCAATTCTACTGCCCTCGAAACAGTTACCGAAGCAGAAAGCGTGAGGCTGAATTATTTGGTCGTTTCTGACAGCCAACCTTTAGAGCTGAACCGTTTGATCGAAGCCATGTGGCATTATATGTGGTCTTAGGTTTCAGCTCTAAGCCATTTCGTACCGGGCCCAATCCAAGGCCCCTTTCGTAGAGGGCCGCCAAAGTATTTATATATATCCACTTCAGCTTGCTTGGATTTCCTCCTTCTTCTCGACTAACCACCTCAGCATATCTGATGTTCAGCATAGCTCGGGAGGCAATGAGCGGTCCTGATGGCGCATATACTCTCTATTCTCTTATCTATCCTATTCTGGATCTACTTCGTTCTGATATACAAGGACCTACCTGCTCAACTCAAGCCTGATATATATAAGGCTACCCTAGTGATCTTACTAACGGCACGTTACTTGGTGCTCTCCGGTTACGAAATACCGACTATTGCCTTCTGGATCCTCTTTGTCCTTATTTTGCCCACCGTGAGAACGAACTCCCGTGGCACCTGTTTCTTTATAGTGCTCATTATACAGGGCCTCGAGTTCAAGCCCGATGGTGTTAGCCTTCCAGGAATACATCTCAGCCCTTACGTTTTCACCACGTTCTTCGTTATATGGCTACTTGTCCCCAGTTATGCGTATCCCGGGGGCGGCTTGGCGCTAGTCGTCGCAATGGCTGTTCTGCACAATCAAATGTATCCTTATAATCCTGGTTTTGACTGGGGATGGGCAGGTGCTTGGTGGTTTCTACAGCAGGCCCTAATATACGCTCTAGCACCGGCCATGCCATTCTTATGGTATCCCATGTGGGTGGCCATCACTATCGCTTTGGGCTTCGGGCTACATCCTGAGCAGTCCAGAACCCAGTTCATTCTGTGGGCTGGCTCGATTTTCGTGCTACGGTTCATGTTGTTCTTCATCTACATCTTTTATTACCTTGGGGCCGTCAGGGAGGATATGTTTCCCTTCAATCTATTCAGCCACAAGTGGAAGGGGAGTAGTCCTCAGTGGCGGCCGCTTAGCTCACGGAACCGGGATTCTTTGAACCAAACAACATTGTGTGAGCGATGTGACGAATTAACGAGAAACTCCAAACTTATCATGGGCTCTACGTCTTACTTCACTAGATTGGTCGAGTGGCACGAATTTGGGGACATGGCCGACTTCTGTGCTAAGTTTAGGAGGTCCCCATCCGTCTACGGCCCGACCGAGACCATATCATCATACCCTGAGCCATCCTGCGGCTTCTGTTGCCTCTTGTGGTGTTCAATAAGCTCAGGGCGCCAGAATACCATCATTGACAGCATCACAGCCAGTAATAATCACCCCACCGTAGAACCCGGTCCGTCAAGGCCTCAAAACCTAGACGCAGGGCTCAGAGTGAAGGTATGGGAGGAACGACCGTTATCGCTCTATACATATGCCCAGTTATTCTGGGGTGATGTGGTCGTCGGAGCCCGGCTCTTAATTCACAGGAAAGAACTCTTTGCGACTCGTAAGTGCCCTTCCCTGGTTATGATAGGTCGGCAGAGGACATGTCGCAAACAATAACGATAGCGTCAGTGACCACGCAACATGGCAATACCAACTCCCTTGAGCACTTCAAGCAAGCAAGGCAGTGGCTCCAAATGTGTCGTGATAATCATGATCCATGTAACGGTGTAGGAAACACAAAGCTGGAGTTTCCGACACGGCTCCTCCACGTGTGTGGTGGTAAATCCTGGAAGCCCGGCATTGGGCCAGAAACGATCAAGCTAATCCAGGCCAGCGAGCTGGGATGTAAAGTCGAGTATCTCGCTTTCAGCCACTGCTGGGGTGACCCAAGCGAGATGAAGTTCAAGCTCCTAGCCAGCAATATTGACTTTTGCTATGAGGGAATCGACTTCTCCGTCCTATCCCAGAACATGCAGGATGCCATCACCACCACTCTGAGCCTTGGCTTTTCCTACGTCTGGATAGATTCCCTGTGCATCATGCAGAGGGACGACTCCGAAGGCGCGAACCCTGAAGTATCGAGGGAGGATTGGATCAAGGAAGCAAAGAAGATGGGCGATGTATATGCTGGCGCAGTGTGCACTATCGCCTCGACGGGGTCGTCGTCCAGCGGTGGCGGGTGCTTCCACGAGAGGAGCCGCACGAGCCTAAAGCCGTGTATCATCGGCGTCTCCTCGTCCACAGCGCTCTCCCCTGACTGGATATACGCGCGCCGGGATGACGTGTTCGACTTCGAGCGGAACGTCGACCTAGCACCGCTCAACTCCAGGGGCTGGGTCATGCAGGTGAGCATCTAGAATGCCATTTCGAAAAGGAAAACAAAATACTCTATGATATTATTTCAGAAGCTCCTATCTCAAACTAAACCATTCCGGTCTGAGGGTCCAAAGATTCCCACCGGGTGGTTCTGTTCGAAAGGGTATCCATAAGGTCCCGAGAATGCTTAGAACAATATACACTGACTCTAAAATACAACATAGGAGAGGCTACTCTCGCACCGCATCCTTCACTTCGGCGCTGAAACGATGTACTGGGAGTGCCGCTGCCGGTCCGCGTCAGAGCTCAACCCGCAGGGCTACACGTACAAGCGGTACCCGGAAGACTTCAAAGACAACTACTCGCCCGATATGTCGGGCTACATCGCTACACGTGCCGACGTCGACCGCGCCGAACGTGAGGGTCGCGGGATCACCTGGGCTGGCGAGGAGAAAACACGCCGCCGCCCACCGCCTGTTATGATCGACCCCGATGCCGCCCCTGGAAGCCAGGCCGTGTGGCGGCATAAGCGCGGCTTCTGGAAGAACATCCTCAAAGCCGACGAGGCGCCCTGGTCCTGCGAGAACGATACGCGCCACGGCCACCGCGCCGGGTTTAGGGCTGCCTTCGAACGGCTGCGCGGAGAGGAACTGTTTGCGATGCGATCCAATGCTGACAACGACGACGACGACGACGCTGCACCAAACCTGGTCGGCAGGGATAGCTTCAGTCAGGTGTGGTACGAGGTCGTAGAGCCGTACTCACGTGGCAAGCTGACCGCGCCGACTGACAAGCTGATGGCTTTCAAGGGTATCGAAGACCAGATTTCCAACGCGACCAAGTTCACTTACCTATGGGGTCTCTGGAAGGAGCGATTGCTGACGGGTCTGCTATGGCACGCCATTGAGGGCCCGGGAAGGCGCCTTCTGGATGAACAGGGCTTTCCTGTGGCGCCCACGTGGTCGTGGGCATCTATCGATGGTGTCGTTTCACTTGATCTCGTTCCCGAAAACTCGCTTCGGGACATCGAACGGAAGGAAACGCTCGTGACCATCGCGGAGGCCGGTCATCCAGGAACCAAGTCTGCTCCGCAAGACGCCACCGTGACGCTACGCGGCCCTTTGCTCCCCATCCCAGCGCCAACTTCTTCTGACGGGATCGCATGGTACATTGACATCGGCGGACAGACCGGCCGCCACGTCTCGGCCAGGATATTCCCCGACATTGCCACACCCGATATCGATATCTGCCGGATGACGGGCCTGGCATGTCTGTCCTTCTTTATTCTGGACCGAGAGAAGAAGGAAACGGCGATACGATACTCTAAAGAAGATATTCAGGGGTTGGTGTTGCGGTTCGTCGGCCGCCGAAGTCACGGACAAGGAGAAGGCGGCGCGCAGGATGTCTACGAGCGGGTTGGGTACTTCACCACAAGTTACATCACGAACTCGCGCGGCTCTGGCAGGGCGCGCCAGATGCTGAAAAAGGCAGAAGTGAAGACTTTGTGTCTTACGGGTTGGTCGGGCGTGTGAGTCGTCGTCAGTAGATCGCATACCCAACAAGATGCATACGGCATTACTAAGTCAGCTTTACATCACATGACGGAGGCCTATGGTGTACTCGATATATAAATCACCACAAGACAATTATGCTTGGATATTCTCTTAAGAACGTGGCTGTTTCACGTCCGAGGCTGGCCTGGTTGACTAAAAGGGGGTTGACATATAAGGCTGCTTGCTATAGCGAAATCGGGGGTCGCTATATGATCGACGCAAGACAGCCAGCCACCAAGCGGTTATCTAGCATGGAAGTATGCATTGCATTGCTACCCAAATGCCGTATGAGTGCTAGGATGTGTAACGTGGCAACCCGTCAGACAACGGTCGCTTGTGCGGAGGAGGGATTGCGTTGCGTTGCATCCATCCATTCATGCCACCAACAGCGCAAGAACTGCTCCAACGTGTCGTCCGTCTATCGCGTGCGGAAAGCACAGCCAGAAGTCAGTACATTCCCTTTTCTGTTCTGTTTGAACGCTCTTTTGAAAGTCTCTGGCTACTCGCAGATTGAATTGGAAATTTGCCTGAACTTGATTTGGCCCTGGAGCTATCAGTCCAGCTTCTTGACTGACAATGAGGGGCATTGAAACCGGAAGCTCCCAGACTCGGTAGGTGAAGGTCCCATCGGGACAGCGCGAAACAGCCCTGGTTATGATTAATAGTCCTCTAAAGTGCTACAAAGGTCTATAAGTAATACATTTTCTAGGTTTGCATTATTACCACTCACAGGTGGAATCCTCTCTCTATGATTTTCTTTATTTTCTTAACTCAGCTACCCAAAGATATTAAATACAACTCTAAACGACCTATTGGATGGGGCTGGCGGTGCCTTTCTACCCGGGTGGCCTCCTATTAGTTGGATGCACATGTCATGCCAGGATCTCTGCGGAGAATCGTTCCGGGGCCAACTATCTCCTCGGGAGTTCACGGAAGGGTATACCTACCTTACCTAACTACCGGTTAGTCAACGTGACCGATTCTGCTTCACACTAACAACATCTGAAGCTCAACGATCTAGGAGAAAGTCTTCATACCATGCTTCTCATAGCAAACCTGAGAGTTATGGCGAGGGGGAATCATAAGCCACAAACAAAGGGGTGAATCAAATTCATACATTGACTGGAACCGATTGTGGAAATATTTATTCCATCCAACAATTAATGTTCGTTCAACTGAAGCAGTCGATAGCTAAGTACAGTTGTTGTAGTCCTATCTTGGCAGCTTTTGCGAGCGATTACTTGTGATCATCTAATCATTTCTCTACGCGCAGACAGCTCTTTTGATAGCCCATTTCGATGTTGTTCCCTAGCCATGGAGCGCATATATTATGATATTCTATAGCTGGGCATCAAGAATCACACGCGCAAATACAGGGTCTGTTTCTTCATGGCTCGACACGTCACTACAAGCCTGATCCCTGCCTGTTTCACTGATCGCACCTCACAGAAGTAGGTGTTTAGGTGCCACCTTGCGAGGGGTCCCCAGAATTGGTCCTGTAAGCTTTATTGAGTCAACCAGATCCCGGATGATGGATTCCCATCAAGCTGGGATGTCCTTTGCTGTAGATCTTCCATGCTAGATTTTCGGTCCATATGCTTATATGCCAGAGGTAGATAGAAATACCACGAGAACTGACACTTCGAACACTATGTAGGACTACATATCGGCTTTCTCAGTACTTGGTATAAGCACATACAGGGAAACGTTCTTTCCTCCCCTTCAAACCCCAGAGAGAAGGCCACAAATTTCGTTGCCAAAGCGCTAAAAGAGGTTTTTATAAGCTGAAGATAAATCGATATATTGAGATTTATGTTTCTAGGTACGATACGCATGATTTCATCATTGTACGCGGACTTAGAGACTATGTCAATTCAGGAGGCCATGTTATGAAATGTGAAAAGAAACATCATGGCCAGATATTGTACATGTTACTGTAATGTTGCTCATCCTCATGCACCAGTGACAGAAGACATACTTGATCTTTCAAGTCGGCGTGTATCAACATCACTTCATACCCATATTATCACCAACTGCCAAGTTTCAAGAACCCGCATACATCAACTGTATACTATTAATATGCTGTATGTTATACGAAATGCCTTACTCCATGTCCAAACCACTGCAAAGGCTTGCGATGTACAATACCTATCCCCCATGATCCGGCTTATCTAATCCATCGGTTTTAGTGGGCTCCATCTACAAGGCTGTAACCCGAATAAACCGGCACGGAACCGTAACGGGCGATAATGAGGGAAGTATAGAGCTGGACGGGCCAATCAGAAGATGAGCACATTCCTTAGCTGCAACAGCTAGTAGCTCGACTAAACGAAACAGTGGAACTCCTAGAAATGGAGCTAAGCGATGCAAGAAAAAGCAGAGAACCTTCCCCAGGAATGTAACGCAATGCCGCAATGCCTCTCTCATGCTATTCGACTGCTGGGTATTCTCTAGTTGGCCCCTGCTCTTTCCCGCCTAGCTCTTCCCGAGCTCCCCCCCAGCTCGTCCCAGCTCGTCCCAGCTCTGCTGGCCGTCCGTCATGTGCAGGTGGTACCTATCACTGGCATGTACTATCAGGATGCATTGGTAAAGACCTCGCGAATGCGCTTGTTGTCGAAGGGGTAAGAAGATGTGATTAGGTATTCCCTTACCTGAGAATATGCCACTCTGCC
The DNA here is from genome assembly GCA_022225965.2 of Diatrype stigma. Taxonomy (NCBI): domain Eukaryota; kingdom Fungi; phylum Ascomycota; class Sordariomycetes; order Xylariales; family Diatrypaceae; genus Diatrype; species Diatrype stigma. The sequence continues at coordinate 91,797 of JAKJXP020000074.1, forward strand.
ACTACCTACTATACATCATCATCCACCAAAAGACACCACCGCTTAGTTCAACGATCAGGTACTTAGACTATACGCGTCATCTCGAAAGATATAAGTAATCACTAACTGTGGACTGCACGTGTATAATCTAGCTATGTAGCATAGCAGCCTTAGCATAGCAACCTTAGCAGCTTCGAACATCTGACGTTGAGAATATTGATGGCAACTGGGCGCCTTTGCTGAAACCGGTACTACCTTCCTAACTTCTTACCCATCATGCGTCATTGGTAGGGGCTGGATGGAAAGCCAGCTTGTATATACTCAGTATCAAGGACACAACGTCATCTGAGTACAAAATTGCTCTTCAAGTTTCAACCCAACCATGCCTACATGCACCGTGATGCACGTCTACACATGTATGTGCCTACCTGCGCTCACCAATCTATCCAGGCAGGTAGCAGGTAGGGAGGCAGATGTCCACGGCCAGGTGCGACAGTCCTGTATAGCCTAAGGTCGAGCCTTGTATAGGAGAAGCAGTGAAGGATATATTGTATTATTGGCAGATTGGTAGGTAGGCAGGCAGGCAGGCACACACCAGACATACCTAGGTATATCTCTCATTAATGATGTTGAGGATGTTAAAGAGATCATGTTTAAATACACCTGCAACCTCGAGACCAAGTGCAACCAGACTACATAGTACCTAGCAATCGCACCTGCTAAGTACATAACTACCTTCTACCTAACATCATCGGTAGGTGACCAAACGCCCACCATTCGATGGAGGGAGGCTAAGCAGGTACATACATACTTACGCAGGAGCGTAGCAGGTAGTTATGTACTATAGCAGGCAACTAAAAGGCAGCTAAAAGGCACCACCATCACCTTATCCCACTTTCCTTGGCACCTCTTCCTCTCTGTCCTCTCAGACCTTAAACACGCCAGTTTCTCATGTCAAAATCAATTACTTCCAAGTGACCGACCACCAGCCCTCTTCTCCCATCACCAACCCTCTTCCACACACCCCCCATCCCACCCGTTCTCACCTTTCCGTCATCGCGCACCCCATCTTCTCTCTTCTCCCCCCTCTTCCCTCTCCGCTATACACCAAAAGACCCTCGGAAATATTTCCAAGCCGTCTTTCCCCACCACCACCGCTACCACCACTACTACCACCACCACTACCACCACTTGTCGTTAAGCACCGCCCAGCGCCTTATCGGACTACCCACCCCAGGAATAATCTTCACCATCAACACATTGACCACGTTTTGCTCCAACCTAGGACCCTTGAAACCCCCAGCCCGCCGAACGACGATCCCTGACTGCTCGTGGGCCACCAAGCACAAGCACCAAGCACCAAGCCTAAGTTAGACGCCAGACGCCAGAGTCCAGAATCCAGAAGCTGGAAAGCCAGAGCCAAGAGCCAAGGAAAAGGAAAAGAAGAAACCGACTAACTACGTACGTAGAGGCTAGTTAATTAACAGCAACAAGCAAGCGATCACTCTGCCCACACCACCCCCGCTGCCAATCAATACCATTTACAGGTGCACAATACAAAACCAGCCGCACCAGCAGCACCAGCAGCAGCTCTTGCGATTTACCTTGCAGTCACCCAGTGGTCCAATTACATAGTAAGTCAGCAGTTCCTACCGGTGATTCAGTTATTACCTACGTACCGAATACGTGCCCGTGCAAAAACGTGCCCCGCCAGCCTGCCCGCCCGCCATTCTATCCCGGCCACTCACTGTTTTCCACCCTTCCTCACCCGTTTCTCATTGTTTCCACTTTGGTGTTGCTTCTATTTTCAACCACCACATGCCGATATCGTGCAGATGCAGTAGTAGTATCTTGGACGAGATAAGATTCGTTTGCAGAACTGCAATCGCCCCCCGCCTTACTTCACGTTCGCACGTTCACACTTCCGTTCGAACCCTCCCTAGCCTCGCATGAGAACTCCGTCACCCCTTCAGCCCTCCGCACCTCCCTACCTTCTCACTCAGCTCCCCCACGACAAGCTTATTAAAGCTAACATAGCCCTTGACGCAAGAAGCCATTACCACCACCACACAGTCATCAGAAGGGCCTCATTGGTCACCATATAAGCACCAGCCAGCCCCTTCTGACCTCGCGACTCAATTGTAAACGACACCAGATCTGTCGCTTTGCGCCGCATCCTGTCTCGGATAGGACTTATCGTTGCAAGAAGCCTCCTTCTATCCAGCTTAGGGTAGACCATAATCACCGGATTACCTATATCCTCCTTTGTACAGTTTACTTGGCACTCGAGTATTCGACATGTCTGTCCCTCAAGATAACATTTCGGCGAACGGCGTCGACCCCTTACAGATTGACCTCCTCAAGATTGACGACAATGAACCTCGTTATGGACCAGATGGCGAGCCCGCCCCTAAGACTGATGAGGAATACGCTACGGCGCAATTGACACTTCGAGCCATTGTCTCGTCCAAGGAGGCCGGTGTAATCATTGGCAAGGGGGGTAAGAATGTCGCGGACTTGCGCGACGAAACAGGAGTCAAGGCGGGCGTGAGCAAGGTAGTGCAGGGTGTACACGATCGCGTCTTGACCATCACTGGTGGTTGTGATCCTGTTTCCAGAGCATATGCTATTGTAGCCCGTGCGCTGCTAGAAGGGGCGCCTTCGGTTGGAATGGGAGGTGTCATCCAAAACAATGGCACGCACCGTAAGACACCATTTCCCCAACTTGTATAGTTCCATGTTGCTAATATGCAACGCTTTCCCTTAGCCATCAAACTTCTCATCTCACACAACCAGATGGGTACCATTATTGGCAAACAGGGACTCAAGATCAAACATATCCAGGATGTTTCTGGAGTACGCATGGTTGCGCAGAAGGAGATGCTACCTCAATCGACCGAGCGGATTGTCGAAGTCCAGGGAACACCCGAAGGCATCCAGCGGGCCATTTGGGAGATCTCAAAATGCTTGGTAGATGACTGGCAGCGAGGAACGGGCACAGTGCTGTATAATCCTGTCGTTCGTACAGCGCCGGGTGGTGCGGGACCCGTCAGCGGCGGTCCCGGCGGGGCTGGTTATGGCTCATTCGGTAGAGGCGAGTTTATGCCAGCCCCGCGCGTGATGCGAACAGGAAACGGTGCCGATTTTAGCAACGGTGGTGGGCGCCCGTACAACCGTCGTTCGGACTCGGATGCGGCCAACCGTGGGCCGCCGACGCACGACGAAAATGGCGAGGAGATTCAGACGCAGAACATCAGCATTCCCGCTGACATGGTTGGCTGCATCATTGGACGTGCTGGAAGCAAGATTAGCGAAATCCGCAAATCCTCTGGAGCCCGCATTTCTATCGCCAAGGTACGTTGTAATACAGCATCTAGATAGCAAGGACCGGTGGATTCACCTACTACTTGCCCCACAAGCATAGTGTTCCTTATGATCGATACCCTTACTGATCTGCGATAACATATAGGCACCCCATGACGAGACAGGCGAGAGGATGTTTACCATCATGGGCACGGCGAAGGCCAACGAGTCAGCGCTATTTCTGCTTTACGAGAATCTCGAGGCCGAGAAGATGCGCCGTAGCCAAGCGCAGTCACCCGAGTAGATGGCGGGATACAATTGAGCCGGCGATCTCAGAAGTGAGAGATGACATGTTCATTTTATGTATCTGGGGCATTTCTGGTGTTTGGTTTGGTGACGAACCCTCTGCGTCAAAACAGGGGGCAATTCCAGATACGACTTGCCGCAAGGCTGATCGACGTCCCTCCCCGTCCCGGGTGGTCTCTTGACACGACGTAACGACATCAAATTTTCTCCTCTTCTCAGCAAGCACTCTGCTGCTATTTCACTACTATTCCTTTCTTAATCTTTCTCGACTGGGACGACATTGTTTATGGACACGTGGGTCCATGCAGACTGTGCGGCGGACGACTAGTAGCCGTCGAACGCTTTCTCTAGTCCATGGCTGAGGCCTTCATGATACCCTACGATCTTCGCACCCCCATGGACGTGCCGATGGTCAGGTCTCGACATCTGTTTAATCTGTATGAGGGGCTCGGTGGGACGGAACCTGCCGTTCGGTGTCTTTCTAATCATCACACGGTCTGCTCTTGACACGTACAGACGAGGACCCGTCTTGGCCAAACCCATTCAATCTCTCTCACACACCTCTGGTGTGCCTTTCCCCTTCACTCATCCTCTAATCGATATCCGACATCCATCGATATTCCACTGTATCTCTCGCTGCCCCCGATCGTTGGGAGGGAATCATCATCATGCATTGTGGGGGACCGGACTATTGCCTGGCTGACATAGGGAAAAGACACTTGTGCCTCGGGAGGCGAGCCAGCCACTCGGTCGAGATGCCTTCTTTCACTACCCTATATCCCAGACAAAATCTTTTTGGTCTTTATCCCCACGAGTCTTCTCAATCTTCCAAGTGTCCTAGATGAAGAATATCTAGTAACTAGTAGAACGAGGAAACCTACAAAAGAAATATTTCAAGAGCATGATAGTCAGGGAAGCTATACTATAGCCTGATGCGTCAAACTATCTCATTGATCGTGATTGCAACGGAGGACCTCCGGAGAGCGGTGATAATCCCTGCTGTGTGTTGCCCTGCTGTGTGTTGTGTGCTGACGCCGGGCAAGTACACGACCCGTAGTCTTGTAGTGCGGCTATTTACGTACATGTATGTAAGTTATGTACAATACGCAGCACATGTATTCTTCGCAGCTTTACTGCTCTACGTAACATCTCCCCTTAGCCCTTTATTCACCACCTTTAAAAAGAGATCTGATATCAGGGCTATAACAACTTTACTAACAGGGCTTTGACCCACTTTGCCAGCTATTAAGCCGCTGTTTTACATATTAATTCTTCCGCTAATGCAAATATTAAAATACCTATCTAAATTTAAAGATTTTATATATAACAACCGAATTAATAATATTATTTTTAATATAAAGTTAATATCGTATTATTCTTAATTGCTTTAAAGCAGCAATTCGAAATATAGCAATTCGGGATTTAGCGGGACCCGGGCACCTAGCGCCCCTTATGCTAGCGCTCCTTATGTATAAAGGTATGGCTTTCGCTTAAGGGGCTTATTATGTAAGCGGTACGTAATCGGCGACTAAGCGCCGCATTAGGGGCTAAGGCCCATAAGGAAAATTCTATATATTTTTAAGAATTATAATTAAAAGTAATCTTATATATTTTTTTCTTAAAATAACTTCGTTTACGTTTAATTATTACGTTATTAGTTTTTAATTATTTATATTTTTATAATTTTTTAATTTTTTATTCGATATTTAATGCAATAATTAATATAAATAAAGCTAGCCGCAATTTTCGAAGCAAAACGGCCATAACGGACGATATAAAAAAAAATCCTTAACGTTAAATCGCCGCCGAATCGGGCGAAAAGCGGCGTACGAGCGACGAAAACGGAAAAGCGACATCCGTTACTTTACAAAACGAAAGAAAACCGTTAGCAACCGCCCAACATTAAAACGACAAAGGAAACCCGATACGCGAAAACTTCCTAAATTACGGAAATTCCGAAAGCATTTCCGTACGTGCAATCGGCAACTAGTCGTTGCCGGGTCGCATTATGAACGACTTTATTTCCGTTATAAACCAGGAAATTATCCAATTATTAATCGAATTAAAGGCGAAACGTATTTAAAACGAGAAAAAACGAAACCTGCGTATCGAATAAATCGCGAAAAATAAAATAAAACGAAAGAAATTAATTGCTTTCGTTATTACATAATATACGAACAAAACCTTACGAAACGATAAATTTCCGAAATACTTAGGCCGAATATTTAGCAAACGGTTTACGATATAAAAAAAAAAAAAAAAAATTATTTCCATTATCGAAACCAACGCCATCGAAAAATTAAAGCAAATTAAAGCAATATATATATATTAAATTACGGGCCATATAAAAAACGACTTTTAAGTTAAATAGCAATCGTATTACGATAACATAAAAAAAAGCGTTATTAAAACGGTATTCGAGAATTTATGGTTTTTCGTTAAAAAAAAGCATATAAATTCCGAATACGTAATGCATACGTTTCGAAATGCGTTCGAAAACCTACGTTAAGGCAACGAATTATTAATAAAGTTTTTTATTATATAACGAATCCATTAAGCTAATATAAAAAGGCCGGAATTAGATTTTTAATAAAAAAATCCGCATTTAACGCATTATTTTTATTACCGTTTATAACTTATATTAAAGACAAAAATGCTAAAATAAAAGGTTATATTAAAACAGCTTTTCGCCGTAATAACGGATATTAATCGGATTTAATAAGCTTAACGTAAAGGCCAGGTTTTAAAAATAAAGCAGCATAAAAATAAACGGCCGTATAATGGCGCTTTTTTAAAACCCAAAAAAAACAAAATGCTTAGCGTTAAAACGCTTAATGCTTAAAAAAAGCAAGGCAAAAGCGATTAATAAGGAAATTCCGAATGCCGAATAAATTCCGATCGTAATAAGTCGGTTCGGTAATAAAAATAAAAAGGGCTATTAGTAATATATTGGAACTGCGGAAAAAAAAGATACCGAATTATCGCTTATAGGAAAAAAAAGCGTTCGGAACTTCTATTTCGACCAAAGGACGAAAGAACGCCGTCGGACGTATTCAGAACTATCCCTTTCGTAGCCGTTTAAAACCTTATTTAATACGACGATTCCAGTATTAACTTAAAATCGGAAAATAACTTATCGGAATAAGCGTTTACGTATAATTTATTTCGGCGGAACTTTTACATATAATCGATATAAGCCCGTCGTTTTAAAAGGCCGTAACCGTATTTTCGAAAAAAAGCGCGACGTTTATTACGATAAGGATTAACTTAAATATAAAGGCCTAAATTAATATAATAAGCCGGCGTTTTATTAAAAAAAAAAAGTTCCAATCGGTTGCCGTTACATAACCGAAATTATTAAGAATTAATGGCGCCTTTATTAAGTATTACGAAATATACGAATTCGATATAAAAATAATAAATGCAATAAGAAAAAAACGAAGGTTCCATTAATTATTTTTTATAATCCGTCGCAATCGTAAAGCGTTTAATTTTTTTTTATTCCGTTTTAACATAAGGCGATTAAAAATAATGCTAAAAACGGTTATTTATTAATAAACGTTCGACAGTCCAAAGGAAATTAATAACAAGGAATTAACCGAATTTGTTTTCGTAAATAAGCCGGTTTATTAAATAAATTTAATCGGATTCGAAAACGATCGAGACATTCTTAAATTCGGCGAAAATAACGCCGAAAAAACGGTCGTATTGCCAAATTACTTAAAGAACTTCGAAAATGTATATTTCGAAAAAAAAAACAAAAGCTTATTTAATTTTAAAACAAGCAAAATACGTTATCGACCTTATATTAAAATAACCATTCCTTATTACGGATCCGATTTATTTTACGTCGAAATTTTAGCGAAAAGAATTCGAAGCGTATTTAAAGGAATATTTAATAATAAGGCGCATTTAAGAATTTAAGTTCGAAATTGCAGCCCCGGTGCTATTCGTTTTAAAAAAAAGGGACGCGTTTCGTTTATGCGTAAATTATAAGGCGTTAAATAAGATAACGATTAAGAACCGTTATTTTTTACCCTTAATTTCGGAGATTATGGGCCGATTAAATTCCGTTAAGGTCTTTATTAAGCTTAATTTAAAAAACGCCTATTATAAGATTCGCATTAAAAAGGGCAACGAATAAAAAACCGCTTTTCGTATGCGTTACGGGTAATTTAAGTATATTATTATGCCGTTTAAATTAACGAATGCCCCGGTTATCTTTTAGGTTTATATATATAAGGCCCTAGCCGGATTAATGGATAAGATTTGCGTAATATATTTGGATAATATTGTTATTTTTTCGGAAAATAAAGAAAAACATGCGACGCATTTCCGATTAATTTACAAATGCTTACGAAAATATTAGTTATTTATAAAGCTATTTAAATACGAATTTTTCTAAAAGGAGATTTCGTTTTTAGGGTTTATTATAAATACCGACGGAATTAAAATAAATCCGAATAAAGTCGTCGTTATATAATAATGGCCGTATTTTAAATCGGTTTAAAATATTTAGGTATTTATGGGATTTATTAATTTTTATAAGAAGTTTATACCTAGTTATTTCAAAATTACCGCGCCGATTATAGCGCTTTTAAAAAAAGAGGCGCGGTAGCGAACTTTTTAATAACTAAACGAAGCAAAGGCGGCTTTTATAAAGCTATAAGGCGTTTTTTAATCGGCAATTATGCTCCGATATTAAAACCATATTAAAAAAACAAAAATAAAAACGAATGCATTCTTAAAGGCGATTTCCGGAATTTTGTTTTAATTATATAACAATAAATAAAAATCCGTTACTTTTTAATTATAAAAGCTTATAAATATTAAAACGCAATAAAGAACGGATTAATAGGAATTTTTGGTTATAATTAAAAATTTAAAGCATTGGCGTTATTTTCTAGAAGGAACCGAATAGGAATTTTCCGTATTTATAAATTATAAAGCTTTATAAGGGGTTATCGACGTTTCGGCGAAAAACTTTCGAAGCAGGTTAGTCCGTTAAATATATAAGTTATTTTAATTCGATTTTGATTTATAACATAAATCGGGAATTACGAATTTAATTAACGGATTTAGTCGGTAACCGGATTATATATTTGAACCGATTTATTTCGACGACGTATTATTTATTTTAACGAAAAAGCTTTATTTTACGAAAAAGCTGCTAATCGAAATAAAGCAGGTACTGGCGAATTAAAATTATAGTTATTTCAATTATTCCAGAATTAAATAAATGTTTCGAGCAATATAAAATTCGTTAGCCGTAAAATTTCCGGCCGAATACCGAATAATCGCCGTTTAAATAGTAACCGTAAAAACGAAAATTAAAGGAAATTTTTATTTAGTGCTATAATAAGAATAGGCCTTAAATGGCTAACGAATGTCGGAAAAATTTCATTACGTGGCCGTTTTAATGCGTGCCGTAAAGAAAGCATAAGAGACCGGTAAAAATAAAATTCTTAAGCGCTCGGGCTTTAAAGGGTCGGAATTTAAAAACGACTACGTAAACGCCGAAATATTATCGCAAAACGTTTTTCCCTTATTAACGGAAGCCTTAACGAAAAAGGAAAACGCTTAGGCATTAAAGGCGTTTCGACGATTTTACGAACAAATTAAGAAGCTGCAAAAAAAAAACCTAAATTTGCAGATCTTAACGGAAATCGCTTATTAATAACTTAATATTCAAAGCGGTTATCGTATAAATAAACATAACGTTTTTTTTTTTAAAAATAAGCTAATAATTTCGGCGTAATTTGTTTTATAATAATAATTAATACATTAATATTACGACGATTCGAAAGCAAGTTATATAGGAAATTAACAAACCATAAAGCTCTTAAGGCGGAAGTTTTATTAGGAAAATATAATAACCGATATCCGAACGTACGTCGAATTATATCCGACGTATTAAGGAATCATAAAGCTTAGGCATAAGCCGTACGAAACGTTATAATTCTTGTCGTTACCGAATTAGCCGTTTTAAAAAATTAGCATAAATTTTATTACGGGCCTTTTAATAAATTTAAGGAATAACGGAATTAATTATAACGTTATTTTAATTATCGTAAATCGATTTATGAAAATGGTATTATTTATATTTATATTAAAAACGTTTATAGCCGTCGAATTAACGAAAATCCTATATCGAAAAATAAAATGTCGATTCGGATTATCCGAAAGCATCGTTAGCGATAGGAATAAATTATTAATTAATAAGTTTTAAAAAAAGCTTTATAATGCGCGGAAAATTAAGCGCCGATTATTAACGGCGTATTATTTATAAACGGACGGCCAAATAAAGCGCATAAACCAAAGCTTAAAAAAGTATTTTCGAAAGTATTGCGATATAAAGCAAAACAATTAGGCCAAAATTCTTTATAAAGCCGAATTTAGTTATAATAATTACCGCAATGCATTTACGGAATATTTACCGTTTAAAGCATTATATGGCTATTATTTTCGCATAATAAAATAAATACTTAAGCAGTTATAGCTTTAAGTATAAAAAATAAAAAAACGTTTAAATAAAACGAAAAAAATCCGGCAACGAATGCGCGCTTATTGGAAAAAGGCGACGGCGATTTAAAAAAAACATTACGACAAGCGTTATATATTTATGGAATTTAAAAAGGATTAAACGGTAACGTTATTTATAAAAAACTTTAGGTTTAAAAAAGGGGCAAAGCTGGTACCGACGTATATTCGGATACGAGTCGCTAAACGAATGGAAATATAGGCGTATCGGATTAAGCTATTCGTAAAATATTAACGTATTTATAACGTATTTTCCGTATTTTTCTTGGAGTCGTAATACGATTGCCGCGAAGGTTCCGAATAATCGGCGTTACTAAATTTCGAAAATAAATAAGAAAAGTAAATAATAAAGAATATCGTCCGTTATTGCGACGATCGGAAACCGAAGGAATTTTTTATTAAGTAAAAAAAATGGCTTATTAAATATAATACTTAAAAATTAAGGGAATATTTTATTAACGCTTAATAAATACTGGCGCGTTACGAAAAAAAAATACGTAAAGCATATAAAAAATAAAACGACAAATAAAAATAATTAATTAATTCGGCTTTAAATACTTTAGCGGCCCCGATTCGTTATAAATCGAATAAAGTCCGTTTAAATACTTATAAAATATAAAGCCTTAAGCATTTTAACGGCTTAAATTTGTCGCAAATCGAATAAAACCCATTTGGATATTTATAAAATATAAAGCCTTAGGCATTTTAGCGGCTTAAACTTATCGCAAATCGGGCGAAGCCCGTTTAGATATTTATAAAACAAAAAAAACCTTAAGCATTTTGGCGGTTTAGATTTGTTACAAATCGAACGGAATCCGTTTGGATATTTATAAAACAAAAAGAGCTTTAAGTATTTTAACGACTTAAATCCGTCGTAAATCGATCGAAAACCGTTTGGATATTTGCAAAATAACCGCAAAACAAAACATTTTTTGCTTTATCGGATTTTCCGGCGACGATATGTAAATATAAAAGAAAGCATAAAAAAAAAAAAACGAAAATAAAAACAAAACGCCCCTTATAAAAAAAAAGGGGCCCAAATAATATTCGAATAATAAATAAACGCCAATTAAAAATTAACCGTAATAAAAATTAAATCCATTATTTCCGGATTTAAAATTCGGCGTTTTATTAATAAGCCATGCGGAAAAAATAAGATTAATACTTATTCGGAATCGACCTTTATGCTTTCGATTTCCGTCGGCGTACCGTCGGAATCGATCCATGCGTTATCGTCGTTCTGGTCGGCGACGGGCGCGAAGGCGGCGACGGGCGCGAAATCGGCGGCAGGCGGAAGATTAGCGACAAACGAAGGGCTAGCGGAAAGCGAAGGGCTGGCGACCGGCAAAAAAGCAGCTAACGGCCGCGGAACCGGAATTAGCGTAACCGAAAGGCCAAAACGAAAGCGACGGATCGAAATTAAAGCACCGGATCGACGACCGGACGTCGCAAAAGCGAAATAAAAACGGCTATTCCGAATCATAAAATCGCAAAAGGCCATTCCGTTAGCGATTATAATAGTAATAACTAGGTCGTTTTAAATAAAACGGCATATTATTTTATGCTTTTTTCGGATTTAAAACGCCGATTTTATGCCGATCGAAAAGCGATAACGTTATATACGGTTTTTAATCCGTTATAGCGCCGTTTATAGCTTAATATAAACCACTTAATGGCGGTCGTACGATAACTGGATTGCTTTTAATCGGTAACGGGCGACGTCGGGATTTATAAATATTCCCGCGTTTTAATTCAGTTAATATTTAAATTATAGCGCCATTAATCGGCGCATAAATTGGGTTTCGGCGGCGATAATTGCTGTCCGTTCCTTTTTAAAAGCGCCGAAAACGACGCGTTTTTCCTTTAGGTACGCAGTTCGAAAAACGAAGCATATAGCTTTTAATAAAATTATATAACGATTCATTTCGTGGATCGCTTTTTGGCCGGCGTATAAACGAAGCGTAATCGTTAATATAACCAAAAACGTTTTCGATTCGAAATTGGTATTTTCGGTAAACTTTAAAATGGCCTAAGCTATTTTTCGAAAGGCGATCGGTATTTAAGCGTTAATTAATAAGCAATCGAATAAATAAAAAATTAATACTTATTGCTAGGCATTTTTTACGGTTTTGCCGGTAATAAACGTAAATTAAACCGTCGCTAATAATAAGCGACGTTACGTAACGGATTTAAGCATTTAAATAAAAAAGCCTTATATAATGGCGGCACGATTTGCCGAATTTGCGTCGATCGAATTATATATCGCCGTTATTAACGAACGCGTAATTGTTTTCTTAATTAAAGGAATTATCGAATAGCCATAGGCTTAGGATTTTCTTATAAAACGACATTTCGGCGGCAAATAAGAAATAACGAAATGGCGATTAAATAAAGATAAACGAATAACAAAAAACGAAAAAAAACGATAACGAAAATAAAAGCGTAATAATAAATGAAACAAAAAACTAAGCGGCAAAAAGGCGGCAACGATATTGCAATTGCTATTATATTAAAACCTAATAAAAAGAAAAGAAAAAAACGTATAAGCAAGAGGGAATTATAAACCTATTAAGGATAAATTATCGAATAACCGGCAATTAAATACCTATTAAAATACGGATATCCGGTAACCCTAAAAATAACTTATTATTAAGGCGGCGCGTATATGTTATTAAAGCGGCAACTAAACGCCGCTAAATCCTAAAAATTACCGGCTTATGAGCTTAAATTAGGAGCAAGCATTTAAAACGGGCAAGCAAATTATTAAAAACTAGCAGCCGGAAAAAGAAAAAACAATATAAAGGTATGGCTTTTATTTAAGGGGCTTATTACGTAAACGGTACGTAATCGGCGACCAAATGCCGCATTAAGGGCTAAGGCTTATAAAAAAAACTTTACATATTTTTAAGAATTATAGCTAAAAGTAATTTTATATATCTTTTTTTTGGAATAACTTTGCTTACGTTTAGCTATTACGTTATTAATTCTTAGCCATTTATATTTTTACATTATACCAGCGTTTTTTATGTTAACGCTTCTTATGCTTATATCTTTTGTATTAGTATTATGTCGGTATTATGGTAATATATAGAATATGTAAAATAACGATATAATTATAGGTATAAATTATGGATAGTTTTAATAAGGGGCTACATAAGTAGGCCTTACGTATTTACCGCTGGTCTAACAATTAGCAAAGTGGGTAATAGCCCTGTTAGTCATTCCGGTATAGCCCTAATATCAGATCTCTTTAAAAATAGTGGATCGATCCTTAAACCCACAAGCCATAAAACCCCTCAGGGTCCTACTTATATACATACATAGTACTGGCAGACTGGGTAGCTTGAGTCTGAAAACGTTTACCAAGGTTATCGGGATTGTCGATAAAAAGCCAATATGCACAGTAGGGGCCTACATATGTACCTAGGTACCTAGGTAGTATGTATATGGAGGCAACCGGGATGATGTTTGTGGTAATTGGGCATCGAACGTCACATAGTAAGTTAGACTCGGCCTGGACGAGCTACCTAGGCACCTACAGGCAGGTAGGTGCATACGGTAGTTATGTATGTACCTACATACATGTACATTCTAGACCAGCTAAACTACCTACACGACCTACCTAAGGTTCCATCAGAAACTCACCGCCTACTCTAATTGCCTAGTGCCCGTAGTTCATGCGGCCGGAGTGCTTAACCGCGAGATTCTGCCGCATGATTAGTTCATACCTTCATTGTCGACAATCTGTCATCAGCGTCGATGAGCTCGTCAGCCCGCATCATACTGGGGTTCATACCTATTTCGCAGTGGAAATTTCGATATTGATCTGTCCTTGCCAATGCCAGATGCCATTCCCCGTTGATCATTCTGTATATTACCTCTCACCCTCGCCCTCACTCTCATTCAGCAAACTTCGGTTTCTTCCCGGCTAGCGTATCGGAATTTCCTTGTACCATACAATGGGATCGTCGATGTATCTGGATTGAAACCAACGATTAAGTATCTAGGTAGCTTTCGAACTTTATCTATCTACCTCGAAGGAACAACTGCATACATATACACACGTAATACTCATAATAAGACACGCCCTTGATTTCTTCCTTCTTCCTTCATCTCCAAAGGACGAAACAGACAAAATGGCCCGCATGAAATCCAAACCCATCGAACGCCAACCTTCCAGCGAATACACCGCCGGCCAACCCAAAACGCCCCTCAAGTCAAGAGAAGACAGCAGCATGGCGCAACAACAACCACAGCAATCCAACGGCAACCTCTTCAAGGCCGAAACTGTAACTGCGCCGACGCCGCCATTCCATGGAGAGGAGAAGGAAGCCGGCCTCCCGCAGCTCGTCATCGCCGTCGCGGGCATCTACGCGTCCTTCCTGACGTGGGCGTACCTGCAGGAGAAGCTGACGACGACGCCGCACGTCGCCGTCGACAGTAGCGACGGCTCGCTCGCGACGGAGCGCTTCAAGTACCCGGTGTTCCTCAACACGATCCAGTCGGTGTTCGCGGCGCTGACGGGGCTCGTGTACCTGTGGGGCAGCACGCCGCGCGGGGCGGCCGCCATGCCGCCCGTGATCCCGTCGCGCCGGATCCTCGCCCCGCTGCTGCTGGTGGCGCTGACCAGCGCGCTCGCCAGCCCCTTCGGCTACGCCTCCCTCGCCCACCTCGACTACATCACCTTCCTGCTGGCCAAGAGCTGCAAGCTGCTGCCCGTCATGCTGCTGCACGTCACGCTGTTCCGCCGCCGCTACCCCCTGTACAAGTACCTGGTGGTGGCGGCCGTCACGGCCGGCGTCGCCGTCTTCACCCTGCACTCCGGCGGCAGCGGCAAGGGCGGCAGCAAGAAGCACCACGCCGCCGGTGGGGCAGGGGCGGCGGGAGCGGAGGAGCGCAACACGGCCTGGGGCCTGCTGCTGCTGGGCATCAACCTCCTGTTCGACGGCCTGACCAACAGCACGCAGGACTACGTCTTCGGCGCCTTCCAGCCCTACTCGGGCCCCCAGATGATGTGCGCCAACAACCTGATGTCCTCGGCCGTCACGGCCGCCTACCTCGTCCTCAGCCCCTGGCTCGCCCGCACCGGCCTCGGCGCCTGGCTCGGCATGGACGCCGTGGGCGATGGCGCCGCGGCGGCGGGGGGCGAGCTCGCCGAGGCACTCGCGTTCATGCGCCGCCACCCCGCCGTCTGGCGCGATCTGCTGGGCTTCGCGGCGTGCGGGGCTGTCGGGCAGGTTTTCATCTGTACGTTTATACTATTTCTTCCCTTTCGATTTCCTTTTTTTTTTTTTTTTTTTTTTTTTTTTTTTTTTTTTTTTTTTTTTTTTCTGGAATTCACCCCGTCTAATCAGTATACTAACGAAACAAACAGTTTACACACTATCGACCTTCTCGTCGGTCCTCCTCGTGACCGTGACGGTCACGCGCAAGATGGTCACCATGATCCTGTCGGTCGTGGCCTTCGGCCACCGCCTCTCGCGCATGCAGGTCCTGGGCGTCGGCCTCGTCTTCGGCGGCATCGGCGTCGAGGCTGCCATCGCGCGCCAGGAAAAGCTCGCCAAGGAGGCGGCGAAGAGGGAGAAGAAGAAGGAGCTGAAGGCGGAGAAAGCGCAGTAACCAAAGTAGGTAGCGCACTAGAAAGAAAGAAAGAAAGAAAGAGTGAGTGGACGGAGGGATGACTAAGACATAGAGAGAGATAGATCGAGCGATTGGCGACGCGTCAACCTTCCGTCCCCGTATTTCACTCAGTTGGGGGCTGGCTATGGTATATGGGCCATATCTGATCTGATATGTTTGCTCTTTGTATATACAGTGCTTGAGACTGCTCCATATGCAACCACGCTGGTCATTAATACAAAGCTGTTAGCAAAGGGAAGCGACATAAACCCAGAGACTATTGCACATGTTGAAGTGCTTATGGCCCTAGCTAGCAGCAGTGTATACTGCACTGCTCAGGATGGTGAATATGTTGTACGACATCACAGAGACTGGTCCAGATGTCTTCGATGAGCTTCTTGCTGAGTTGCAAGATGTTGCCGATAAGCCCCAAGGCTGGTCTGGCGGTCCATATGATAAACTATACTTATACAAACTAAGCAATATACTCAGAGAATCCCAGCACATGTCCCATCCGACGAATTTGGGCCATTCTAAGATCGCCGAGAGTTGCATACCACGGGCTAGTCATGTTACAATAGTATGATTAGATAAATGAAGTAATGCCGAGGCAAAGAACCAGGCTTCATTCAGAGTAGAACTGTGATTGTCACAGTATATCGATTGTCACAGTATATCAGGTATTACACTTACTTGATCGAGCTAATCCCCAATTCTAAACACCATCTTTCTTATACAGGTGCTTTGCCGACGTAGCCCTAGTTATTGACGGACAACATCACTATGGGCATGGACTTTCTCTTATTTTTACTATTTTACCTCTCAGTTATGTCGACCGTTACCAGAAAGAGTGGACATGTATTCACCCTATATATGTAGACAAGGGGGCATTTCCCCCCCTTTTCAAATACACCCCTTTTTGACCCCCACCTTGTATGCTACAATAGTCAACCTAAGGTAGCATTGAGTGCCAAGATGTGACAATATAGTTCGAAATATGAGCTGCAACTCGTGTTACGAACTACCTTCCACTACTGAGTCTAGCTAAAGTAGCCGGTGTTAATATGCTCTCAAGGCTTCTTTCCCGTGATGGCATACTTGGTGGTAGCCAAGTATGCCCCCTTCCGGGTTTCTCCCACCGCCAAAGGTATAAGCCTCTTCAGCTCCGATGCCATGTGCTCATTCTGGGTCTTCCGTGCGATAATTTCATGCATGATTAGACCACACTCATGCATCAGATATCCCCAGTGTGGCGGGGTGGTATGGATATCCGCATCCACGTCCAACAAACCACAGTCCGCGAAGATCTTTGGCAAGTCCGGAACCCAGGTCGGGTTCAGTCGCGGGTATTGGGACTGCAAGAGGCTCATCAGCTCCTCGATGCTCTTTTTCTCGTTCCCCGGCTTTGTCACTTCCCCGTGCACGGTGCACGGTTTGGTTGACAGGTTCGACCCATTGCAGATAGCCGCCGGGCTCTATCATGATTGGATTTCCGAATGGTTAGTAGATAGAAGTGCAAGAAATACCACGTGGCATTATATGAGGCAAGGAAGAGGATCCAACTCACTGAGCATCTGGATCAGCTTATCCACTGTAGCTCGGACATCCCCTACTCGCACAACAAGCTGTGTCGACTTAGGGGGCCGGTCCCGTGCATCGAGCATCCATATTCTACAGTACGATATATGGCTTACAGCTTCATAGCTTGGGAGATATTCACTCACCCTGTATCAGAACCAATGTCTGCCACTTTGAGACTTGCATCTTGGGTGGGGATCCTCGGGTGGATGAGATATCGAAATCCTTGACCCAATGATGGTGCATCAAACTGAGGCTTTTGAGCGGAAGCAGCTTCGATTAGCTCAACATGCCCTAGTCAAGGACGGGACACTGAGGTATTGAAGATGGATACGAACCGACTGTTGTCAAGGAGATCTCGAGTGAACACATAGTCGTCATTTGGAGCCATGGCTGTTAGTGCTGAAACTCTTGCAAAACAGGGGTCTTGCCGGAGAGAAAGGCAAGGAGTGAGAGGCGAGCGGAAGACGATTCTGTACTCTGCGACACATATATAAGCACCTAGTAGATGGGTAACCAACATCTATAGTGCCTTCGTATTACCAACACCAATATGTATAAACTTGGGGTTTTGACGATAATTGGCTGGAATTCAGTCGAAGTTAGCTGCAAGGGAGATGTTAATTACTCCGACGTAGCAACGGGGTTTGCCAGTCCTCCCACCGCGTTTGAACATGAATTTACGACGAAAAATCGAAGTATCGCTGATTTTCTGGCTTGGTTCCTTGCAAGTATACCCCTTAACCTAGTTCCCATCTTGTTTAGTGTGGCATCATAGTTGCATCATCACTGCCATTGTTAGGGTAGTATATTTAAAAAGGTCTATTGGAACCATTGTTGCGAACAACAATCTCGTCCGTAAGTACTTACAAAATTACGATCCCTTGTATTACGACATGACCCAAACAATTCCTAAAGATCCATATTCTCCAAACGCAGACCTCCAAGATACGATCTTCATCTGGAGAATTGTCGAGCCGAACGATGATAGGCCCGATGTGCTGTGTATCAGCGGCGAGGGAAGTCAGGACATAGACTTAGTCCCCATGAGAAAGCCTGATGGGATTGAAGTATCCCACGGGGTAAGTGTTATTCGGGATCAAGTAGGCGCCGTTAACTGCTGTTTGATGCTGCGTCAATATGGGTAGCCCTTGGGAAAGGGGCTATCCATCTCGTTTCACTACGGTATAAGCAAGATTACTTATATATCAAGGTTAACGCTTGGGCAATGCAGCAGCGGTGGCAATGGCTAGAACAAGTAGCAATAGCAACAGTAATATGTACAGAAAAAGAACAGGCTGCGCACAGGAAGCGTTGGCATGGAAAAAAGGGGTGGGCAAGCTCTGATTCACATCCCTGGACACTGTTCGTTCGCGCCCTGCAAATTGCAATTGATTGGTTAATTGATTTATTGATGGATTGGTTACCGTTCCATTAGGTAAGTGTAGGTATCGCGCTTTTAATGCCTTCCCTATCGTATATAAATAAAAAAGAAGCCAAATCCAAACGCCCTAAACGCCAATGCTTGCTTGCTTGCTTGCTCGCGCGCTTGCTGGCTCCTCCTTCCCCCGCCCTCTGGCTCCTCCTGCTCCTGCTCCTGCTCGCTGTCTCTTCGTCACCGTCATTGGCATCGTTGACCGGTACAAGTTGTGCGCGTCGGTCCGAGGGTATCTGTTGTTACGTATGATTGAAGGGAGGGTGCAGACAGGGCAGCGAAGAAACCCGCTTCGTATGCTGAACACTCCTCCGTACCGAGTCGACCCGGAGCCGAAGGGAGCGAGAGAGCCAATGACCTGGAAATAACTTCTGCAAAACCTCGCAAAGTGGGTATTTTTTCCCTGTTGCCATCCGAGCCCGTGCCGTCCAATTGCCGCTTTGACGCCCTGGTGTCCGTGTATCCATCAAGACGAAAGAAAAAGAAGTCCAACCTGCGGCCTCTTTTGTGCGCCGTGCAATATCCAGGCTTTTTCCAATTATACATTTATGTGGCGTGGATTCGAACCTTTCACAGTTAAGTCGCGATGCATGCTTCCTGGTCTCCAAATGATATGTAGTCACCATACGTAATGCAGTGCCGTTAGACGAGGCCGAAAGTATTATCTCAAAAAGAATGGTGAATGATTGTGATTTCGTAGACAAATGAAAATCAATTACAGCACCCTTGAGTTGGAGGGGCTGTATCGTGCCGGCTTGGACAGCCTGATCTCATGAGGTAGTAATAGGATGGATTGTATCCAGGTCAAGTGATAGATAGTAGGCCACTAGAAGTAAGTAAAATGTAGGTGACGTAGAAAGCGAATGCTCTAGACAAATGGGTTCACTAATGTTGCGCCCTGGTAAGTTTTGGCCGAGTGGCCGAGGCGCATAGTATCAAACGCGGCAATCGACGTGGGCGAGCGCCACCAAGGTAAGACCATGTACTATAACATGTCATCGATAGACCGTACGATAGGCGTCTCTCCCCGTGTTGGTGGACTCCTCGGATCAGCCACCTGCGACGGGCGTCCGAACGGGTATAATGGGTCCCGAGGAAACATTGTCGATCTTGGGGAGAATAGTGCCTCGTTGGGTGTAGGGGGCTGTTCGATGAACTTGAACCCTGCTAGCTCGGAATATGAGCTGTGGAGAGGATTGTCCGTCATAGTCTCAGCCCTTGGTGACATGAGGGTGTCCTCTTCTGGAGGCACCGGCGCAAGCGCAGTATCCCGTTCTTGAGAAGCCTGGGGCTTGTCGCGCGAGCTGAGAGTGAAGCTGGACAACCCAAAATTATCTGAACTTTCACCAAACCGATGTAAAGCGAATCCAGGCGAGGGGGGTGGCCGGGAGAAGTCCGTTATTGATGATGAGAACAGTGGCTCAGGCTGTAGCTTGGTAGAATCGGGCTTCGCTTCTGAAGTTACTCCAAATTGAGGAATAGACCCAGATTCTTGCTTTATGTCTTGCATTGGCTCCGGCTCACTGTGCACAGGTTCGGGTGGCTCAAGTGGCTTCTCAAAATTAAATCGCCCAAACTTGCCCAGATCATGCTCATCTTCTTTCTCGGTCCACGTAAAACTGGACGGGGCCGACGAGGGACCGGGCGATATCGCATCCAAGTTGGAAGTTGAGTTTCCACGAGCATGTTTAGGGCTTCTCTCGGAGGAATCGCTGCCGGGGACCTTGAGCGTCTGATCTGGCAAAGGCGCTGTGAGAGGCTCTTTGGGCTTGATATCAATGGCGTCCGCCGAGAGAGTAAGGCGGTGTTTAGTCGGACTTCTCCCGGTTCGTGGTCCACCGGCGGCGGATCGAGGGGGGAGCCTCTTCTTCATGACCTCCTTCTGGAAATCCTGCAAACAGTACATCAGGCGCATATTGGGGCTGATCCATCGACTCTTCTTTTGCGCAGAATAATACGCATCGTTTACGCTCATCCCGGGATTCTGATAGAGGCCATAGGCAATAATAAGACTAGCAGACCGGCTTGCACCCTGTTGGCAATGTACGAGGACTTTCTTGCCTTCCGAAGTACGTTTCTCAATCTTCTCGCAGAGCATCATCAAATCCGTCGCGATATCGGTATTGTGATCCCAGGGCATGTGGATGTACTCAGGCTCTTGGAAGGTGTTCGCTTTTGGCGTCGTAGGACTTTCCTGCTTCTCTTCCGCGGGCGGATACTCGAATGCTGTTGCGAAGCTGTCATTCGTCATGGCCGTGTCAGGAACAGGCGACTCGGGAATAGCTGGAGGCAAGCTGAAGGGGCCCCGATCGTTCGACTCTTTCTCCTTGCTCCCTGCCTCGAAAGGGTTCAGTACTTCACGAGCGACGTTTATCACCACATCGAATTTTGATGCCTCGTCTGCGGTTGGCTCGGCATATAGGAACACGTTATCCTCGTAGATTGCGATAGGCCCGTCAGGATAGCCGGGTGACTTCTGGTCTTCGTTGTTCTCAGCTTCATGAAAGGGTTCGAAGTCCATCGCGGCGCGATTCGCAACCTGGGCCCTGATTGGCGAAGAAGACTCCTCCTCGAGAATCGGGCTATCGTACCCTCGGCCAAACCCAATGTGCTTCGATGGCCGCAAAACTTCCGACAAGCCCGACGAGCCTCGCTCCAGAACGGGTGGGAACCCCATACCGCCAGCCGGGCCAAAAGTAGCCGACTTCAATGATGATAGCATATGTGGGGATGATGTCGAGTGCTTCAGCGATCTCCGTTGTAGGATCGGAGGAAGAGCGGGAGAGCTAGGCACTTCGAGCGTGGTAGGCCGGATATTGAGACCCGTTGAATCAGTCTTTAGGCTCAGTTGGCTCGGCTTCCTCTTCATTCCGTGGATCGTTGGCTTGATGAATGAAGGCGATGAGGGCTCGGATACTAAGCTGTTGGAGCATGATATATTACCACCGCCAGGAGGCTGAATGTATAGTCCCTTCAAGTTCCTTCCCCGTCTTGGCGATGGCGACGTCATTGGCCTTACTAGCGTAGAATCACTCACTGTGAGGTGGTTCATGGTCGTAGGAAGTCCACTGAAGTTAGTGGTAGTGAACGGGTTGAGGGGTATCAAGTTTGAGTTGTTGACGGGGGAATCCGGTGAAGACGACGGGGACGGATCTGATAATGAAGACGTGTCTGTTGTCAAGGTCGTGGTAGGAGAGGATTCGGCCGACTCGAAATTCTGTGTAGATGTGCTGTCATTGTGCCTGTGCGAGGGATCCGTCGGCAATTGACATAAAGATTGGTGTTCGTAGTGCGGTTGCTGCGGCGCCTCATTTGGGAGTTTCTGAGGGTATGATGGCTCCACGTCCATCATGTTAGAATCCACCATGGTTACCAGCCCTCTCTCGTCCCCGTTTTCGGCTTCTGGGTCGTATATGGACATGAATGAGGGTATTTGATCCTCATATACTCTTCGAGCGGCGGCGGTCGGCATGTTTGAGGAACCCAGACTGCAATTCCTCTTTCCTTCCGGCAAATATGACCTGGTCGCAAGGTCTTTCCTCTTACAAAATTACAGAAAGACGAAATGGCGATGGGGGTTGTCGGTCTTAGAAATAGTTAAACAAATATAATGAATGTGAATGTTTCGCTCAAGAACAAGACGAAAAAAGAACGTGAAGGCGGGACGGATGATAGTCGGACAAGGTCTTTGTATGCTGGACAGCGCTGCTGAATCCTTTCCTTTTCCTACTATTGATCACACCCTTCCGCGCCGCGTCGCCAGTACTCAGTTGACGGTAAGAGGCTCTGCTCGTGTCTGCCGGGCTAGCTTTTGTAGTCTGGTCAAGTCCAAGAAAAAGGGACCAACGAAAGTCCCGTCGAATTATCGAGATTCCAGGGAAGTGCGGAGTGCCGAGTGCTGAACCACCAAAATATTAAATGCTAGGAGACAGACCGGAGTAAAAAAACGCGGGCGTGCGTGTATGTAAGAAGGGGCGGAATGTGTACGAAATTTAGATGGTTAGAAGGGTGGTAAAGTCTCTCCTCAGTCTTCAATGTGGCTATGGTTTCGAGGCCATTGAGGAACCAGTGGGACGGGGTTTGACTAAGAGTGAAATGAGTTAATAGGTACAAAGAAGAACTGAAGATTTCGGCGCGGCGGAGGAGAAGAGAGAAAGCACGGCCTGCTTAGTGGTGACTGGAGTCGACCGCAAGAACATGCGTCTGCAAACTGTGATGTTGTTCTACGATGAAGAAGTGAGAAAGAAGAAGCGGGTTCGGGGTTGGCTTCAGGGCAGAGTTCAGTGTTCGGTGTTCAGTGTTGACGGAGAGACTGGAGGACCACAGAAGGACGAGCATGCGCAGGGGTGGTGAGGAACGTACCTACAAGGAACGCCTGCTACTACAAGGAACGTACCTACAAGGCACTAAACCGAGAACCCGCTAAGTTAGCGCTGCATAGGAGGGCGCATCTCACACTCTTTGGGCAAGTTGCAAAGTTCAATGGCTGAATGAACCCTGAATGGATGGAGCCAGAACGGAGGACAAGGGGTTGAATGTGAGGCAGAGGCAGAGGCAGAGGCAGGCAAGAGGCAGGCATGTCCAGGACTCCAGGCATGTCCAGAGGAATGGCAGGCCAGGGAGGCTGTAGACGGGGGGGAGGGGGTGTATGTATGGGACTGTGTGAGGGAGGAGTGTCTGCCAGAGTGCCAAGTGCCAAGTGCCAAGTGCCAGACGCCAGAGGTCAACTGGTGCTGGTGTGTCTGGGTGGGAAATGTCCCACTTGTTTGTGGCGGGTCGCCTCCCTCCATCCCTCCCTGTTCTGCCTGTATGTATGAATTGTATACATAATTATAGCCAGGTACGTACCTATATAATGTACATACACACCTGCACCTTCAATGTTGTTTATGCCTCTGTTACATAACTGTAGTACTAAGACAGCAAGATCAACTTAGGTACCCTGCTACCTACCTAGTATCTAGGGCTGTTAGGTAAAAGAAGAAACTCTAGAAAGAATCCGAGTGCCTTAGACATTGACATTGTACAAGATGCAGTCAGAACTGGGAGGACATATTCATCCATCAGTCTGCTCACTTATAACACACGCAGATTGCCACAAATGTCGTTAGTAGGCGGCTACTCAAAACTAAACGAATGCTGCCTCGTAACCATCGAGTACAGCCACCTTTAAACGATGATAATGTTCAGGGCATGCGAGTAAGTACTCTGCCTCAGCCCAATTCATAGCGCTAAAATTCACATTCTCAGCGTCACCGTTGAGTTGAACTCTTGAACACTGTCTGGTATTCGTACTACACAAGAATAGAATACCTACTTATGTACCAAGCCTGGCCAGGCAGTTGCCAGGACAGAATTCACATCAAAGGATTATCAACACTAGGAGATCACCGACAGGCTAAGGTGTATACCCTCACGGCCTATATAATGCATGCCAATTTGCATACTGTTTTAGGTATTCGACAGTTGCCAGTTGCCAGTTGCCGTGATGAAATAACTAGTGGAAGGGGCCAAAAATATCTTTTTACCCGCATTACGAATCCGCACTCTACTGTGTAGACCTACCTGCTCAGGAATTTCGACACCCCCAAGTGCCGGCCAAGGTTCTCGAGAATAAAGCCGAGGGCAGGTCGTTGACTCTCAATGACTATCCCCGACCACATAGTATAGTAACTAGATCCTCGAAGGCTCAACAGCATGCCTACATAGGCATGCAGTCAGTCAGTTGTCAGCGCTTGCGGCGTCACGTCCCAACTATGCCGACACCTATGTACTACTGCACGGTCAGCTAGCAGGTGAGGGAAGTGAACACAGTTATACTACTCATATACTACCTAGTAGTTACTACCTACACAGACAGCATTATACACGGCCGCTGCATGCAGCGAGCGGGCACGCCTCTGGATGGCCAGAATGTGTCTAAAGGTTGCGTTCCCATCCGCTGCGTGCGCTGTTCTGAGTGGCTGGTAGCTGCAGCTTTTCACCAGGATCGGTCAAGTGTTTGCGGAACAAGAGAAACATTCACACACATCTACAGTAATTACGGACCGCACATCTACATAGTACGCACGAAGTATCTACACCCACCCACCTATACACACACACACACACACACACACACACACACACACACACACACACGACCAGGGGGGCAGCGGCGGCCCCGCTCTTAGGCCGTGGGAGATCTATTAATAACTGCCTGCAGACAGCTGCATGTGGGCGCCAAATTTGGACGAATGAGAGGCGTGGCCAAATTTGGACTTGCAGCTGATAATTTCGAACCACCAATCATTGGCTCGTCGTCCTTTCGACCCGGCGTGCGTGAGCCGCCGCCGTTCTTTAGCCCAGGCCTATTAACCCGGCGATATGGGGTGTATCGATCAATTGTGGCTTGCGACGGAAGGCAAAACTGGGATGGGCATCTGCGGTAAATCTGGAATCTTGCTTGATCTCTCGCGCATACCGGGCTTACAGCTTACATAGCATAATGTATGCGCCAGCCAGATGCGAATGGTGGTGTGGTGTTACCATCGATTTGATGGTGACGGTGACATATCCAAGGAATATCTGCACTTGTGTGAGCGAGTGAGCGAGTGAGCGGGTGTATATGAGTGTCTGGTTTGCATCCCTTTACCCGTCAGCGATTTGAAGAACTGTGACATTCAACTGGTTATATATGTGAACTACGAAGTACTATGTAACGCCTCCTACCCCTCGACAATGTATTTGGATTTCATATCTCCTTTTTCTAAACACACAGTCTGACATCCCCTTGTACACCACTGGAAATGTACTTTCCAGTCAGTTCTGACAACAGTCATCACCGTTCAGCAAGCCGCCTCCGGGACTATAACATCAGCATCGTGGCGGGCTGGATAGGATAAACCCATTTCAGCTGTTCGTGTCCGCTGATTTGCCACACATTATTTACGATGATTAATCAATAGTATGGCAAGTCATATGTCCAGCTGAGTTATTCAGAGAAGACGATCGCAAGTGCTGATGCTTCCAGGACTAATATACCGGCACAAGTTACCGGCAGCATACGAAGCCCTCGGGTTTATCGTCAAGCATGGCATTCCAGTACCATACATACTTACCACGATTATGTCTCGATGTTGTCTGAAGATGACGACTTCGGTTTGTGGCGCTCATCAACATGGGTCGACGACATCAAGTCTAAGCAATTGGGGGTATGAAATCCAATCCCATTCTCGTGTTTCTGGTCAAGGGGTATCAATATTGCACCTATGATATGAAATGATTGCTCCCATGCTGTAGGTGAGGATGATATGATGGCGTAGCATTCCGTATGCTATTCACGGAGTTTGCCTACGCATGACCTAGTTAGGTACCATAGCATTAGGTAGTGTTCAAGCCTCTTCACAAGCCTCTTCTTCGTCTGTCTGTCGGTGCCTGCAAACGGCAAAACGAACTCTTTGTCTCGTGACATTCCATACTTGAGACGGGACCACCCAGAAGGAGAATTATCCGAATGCGGCTTCGCTCCTTACCTCAAACATGGCGGCACTAACTAATTACCTAAGTGCTTAAGCATCGGAAACAAACCCAACCTGAAACACAAGCGGTCTCCAACCGCGACTGCGGTGCAGTTTGCGGGGCCTGACAGGGGCATGTTCAACACTCAAATTTGACGCTTTGTGGATACTATGACAATCGCGACCAACTTTGCTGCTTCGTCATATATCGAAACAAATTCCCTCGTTCGCTGTCGTTTCGATGAGGCTTAAAGACCCGTTCGCACGTTGCGTACCACACTTATTTATAGGAATTCTTTTAATTGGATCAACACGGCCTTCTGCGGCCGGATGGCGCGAGACGAACGTGCTTGGTTGGATTCGACTCGTGGCTGAGCCGCTAAGGTAGTTATCGCGATCTTGGTATCGAATCTTGCATAGACTGCAGGGTGACGCCGGTAATGGTGACGACTATACTACTTCCTTCGTGCCTATTTATAAGACTGGTTCCGACACGTTGTCGGTGTTGGTTCCTACCACATGATCATCTCCAGAACTCGAATCCTATCATGATGTGAGAAGGATCACATCAACGACTGCGGTTTCCGTGTACACTGACAAATTCACGAAGCCCATTACACCAAGTTATCACAATCGTCTTCGTAGGATCAATCCTCTGGAACTTATTCCAATAAGTAATACATAAGTCAAATCATCTACCTCGCGTCATCAGATTCCACCGTTGCCAAGTCTTAAGACGCCATAAAAGCTCACTTCCTCCATCAGCATCTGACCAACCATTTATATGTCGTTCTGCCGGTCATTTGAAGGTCAGGTATTACTTGTCTCCGGACAAACATGAAGACGGTGGTGAGAGATATTACCAATTATGATACATACACGCCATCATAACAGTTATCAGATCCGGAATCTATCACATATTCATTCTGGGCGTTCGTACAATAGCTCGAATGGGACCACTCCGACCACGCTGCGAGAATACAGCAGTGCGATACCTCCACCCTATGGCTGGCGGTATGGGGAAAGATATATACATGTGTTTACCGGAACGACGAGTCTCATCTTCGTCCTACAGCTCGCATTCGATGTCCAAGCACTCCCACTTACCCCGGTATGCCTCGTCTCGAAGTAGTACACGTTAATGCTTGAAATATTGTTAGCCCAAACGTTAGTCGGTACGGTATTGCTACCGATAGGCAATATACGGGATCAACTCTGGGATAGCATGTAAATACTTCAAAATGGATGCCATTGGTATACAATTATATGTACTACATCCGTTTCAAAAGTATTATGCAAGTCCTTGTCAAATGTTTCCGTATTGTTTTTTGATCGGCTGAAGCTAACAACATTTCAAGCATTAACGTGTAGGTTACTGGTTCATAGTCTCGAGAGCCAACATACCACCTAGCGTTTGCTTTGATGTGATGAATACAACTGCCAGAAAGCTCAGAAGTCAATGAACGAGGCACCAGCCATCATTTGATATACATATTCGAGTGCACGGTTCTCTATGTCGATTACGAACCCGCAATCGTTGGTCGTCGAATAACAACCCCTCGACAACAACTCATAAACTCCTGAAAAACTAGCTGGCCTGCAGGCTGCAAGGCAGCCCTTTGGGCCCTCTCTTACCGAGACAGCGAGAGAAAAAAAACAAAAAAAAAAAAACAAAAAAAGAGAAAAAGAAAAACGATATGGTTCTGGTGCTGTCCTAGGGCGCTGTCTAACTATAGTAGGGTGTTTGATCTGCCTCAAGGATAAGCCTCCCAAGCAGCAGGGATGACTGGTTTTCTTTGGTCAACCCCAGGTTTGTGAATTCTCTCAGAAACTGGTCAGTGAGCCCTGGTGGCTGTCAGCCAAGAAACTTGTCGATCCAAATAACGGTAGATTCCAACTACGTACGAGCTACATGGCAAACCCATCGTCGACTCCGCATGTCAACTCGGAATAACTACGGTAAACAAGCCCTAACTAGGTAACAGCCCGGTGGTCCGGACATGAAGTAGTTCGATCTACATGGTATGTACGGCGTTGGTATACCCAACGGCGTATATATGAATTCATACACCCCTCACATTACCAGCCCGCCGGCCACACTTGTGAGTATAGATATGATCTGCTAGTCACGATACCACTGCATTGGCTGCAGATGGAGACGTTGAGCTCGCCTGTTCGCTAGCAAAGGCGCCGATGTTCAGGAGAATTTTATCCTCTAAGCCTTAACATCACATGTGGCATACAAGTAGTCTAGCTCCTATAGGGTATATCCCCACGAATCATGAAGTACACCCCACGCCTTCAAGGAAGCAAGAAGCCGACTTTTACTCTCGGTGCGCGACTTTCGTGTTGCCCTACCACCACCACAAACTACCTAGCATGAAGGGAATATGTACTACCTCTGCTGCTCTGACACAATTGCATGGTAAACTACCTGCTGCAAGCTCCTTGGGGCCTGCAGTAGCAATAATCGAAGATTGATAGATACATGCCTTGGTATTTATTATTGATGCCATGCAAGCTGTTAACTATTGGATGTTCACAGCATCACGGCAGCCTTTTTCTGTATTTCAGATGTAATTATCATATTCAAGTTATGACCCAGGCGGATCGTTAAGACATTTGGTCAATTTCCCCCTCTTTTCCCTAGTTATAGCTTATCCACCTCACAAATGCCGAACGAGTGTGTACGTACCTCGCAGTCAATACAATCATCTCAAGTCTTGGTATAAGAAGGGATACCTGCCTCGTGTACATATGCTCGATTATATTTCTCCATATATTGTGAAGAGATCGATCGGATTTAGGTCGACTTGCGACTTGCGACTTGCGGCCTGCGACCTGCGACCTGCGACTGCGACTTGCGACTTGCGACTTGCGACTTGCGAGTGGCGGGATCAACACCGGTGGGCTCCTATTCGCTACACGGTCTCGTTTGCCATGGCTGCCGGTCAGAGTTGGCGTCATTGGTCAGCCCTTTACAGTGGCCCGTCCCCTGTCGTCTCGGAAGAGGCTCTCGGACCTCGAACGAAAGGGAAAATTACTCCCTAATGCCCGTCACCTTGTCGCCTATCTGCAAGCATCACCACCAGTCCCAGCTTCGTTAGGAGATATCCACTATCTCTTTAGCTGGAGTATGGAGTTTGTCCCCCTGACCCCCAATACATTCTAGACGCCAACTTGCAGGCAGGACTCGTGATGTTTGTCTTCGAGGATATCTCGACAATGATGGGACAACAGCAGCCATGAACGCAGTGAGGCCGACCTGATAATAGCATAACCAACTATAGGATTCGCTGCAAGACTCCAACCTCTTACATGGCTCACCGCCCACCGATGATAGCTGGCAAGTTTATGCAAAACTACTACTAGAGTTCGCCGATATACTCCAATGGCAATTGTCCCAATGGGTCTGCAAACCCGATCTTCGATACCACATCAAGTCGCAAGCGTTATCTGACCCACCACATCCAGTTGCCCACGGACCCCTATTCATCAGATCATCCCGCACGACATCCTTCCCATGTGGTCGCCGTGTCGCCGTGCAGCCGTACAATTGTTTCCCGAGGGTTGACTTTGGTATGAACCTATGCAGCCGCTGACCAGTAGCCATGCTTCAAGGACGTACAAAAGGACAGAGTGCACATGCTGGGCATGCATGCATGACTGGCATGCCCTGATGCAGTAGCAGTAACGACGGTAAGCCAGGCCTACCGCCTGCATAGCCTGTAACCGGTTCGATAGGTATTGCTGGCTGCTCTGCAGCGAAGTTCCATACATACATACCATAGTAGTACCGTGAGACCAAACCGTCACTTGGATCAGACCTACTGCTTGTAACGTTAGATGTAGTATTGTACCAGACTCAGTAATAATCTATGTAATACGTAGTAATAGTCTAGCATTGCCTAGCCCGTAGGTGCTTTGATGTGCAAGATGCCCTTACCCGAGTGCGGAATAGGAGGCGATAGAAGAAGCCGTTCTAAAGCTCAAGTTCCAGAAGCGAGTAATGAGGAGGCCCCTCCACCCTGCGGATCTTGGCCGAGGAAACTGGGGACAATCTTACAGCATATCCCGGCAAGCTATGCTATGTGCTGCAGTCTCTTCTCCAATTGCAGGTGCGCCGTGCCGTTCATGGTGAGCCGTGATCTGTCGGACGAGATTGGTTTGGCCAACAAACTTTCCAAGTTCCAGTCAGTCACCGAGCTCTCCGTCACCGTCACCGTCCCCTCTTCTCCCACCTACTGCGGCATTCTCTTCGAGAGAAGGGCGCTCCTGTCATTCGTTGTTGTTATTTCATTCTATCATCATCGGTTCCCTTTCGTCATATCCCGTACATCCAACAGTTTTCACTGCCGGGGCCAAGTGTTGCTGCTCCTCTCACCCAACTATACATACATACTACCTGCTAATTCTCTACGTACTTCCATTACCACTTACACACTTACACACACACTTACATACCTAATTACTTACCTAAGCCGTCGAGCCCTCTCATGCCTACTTTCGAATCGTCTGACCAACATAACAGAGGAAGTAAGCAAATCGCACAGCTTGCCGGGACTGGAACGAAAAGGGGATAGGAATATTGAAAAAGACCGATTGGCAGAATGAGGAGAACGTAAAAGGAGAGGCAGGCACAAAGGTTGGAAATTCTGGAGTCTCAAAACTTGGAAATCATTAGCGACCCGCCCCTTCTGAACCATGTCCTCAACAGCGCCTACACTTGCAGTGCAGGCGCCCACGCCCCGAAAACCACCGCTGGCGCCGCCACAGCCACCACCTAACGCTAGATCTGGGCGCAAACCTGAGGCCGGCTCTACAGCAAGAGACTCAAGGACAACCACGCGCAACAGGCTCTCCACCTCATACACCTACACTTCCAGGTCTTCCACTGGCACTGGCGCTGGCACTGGCACTGGCACTGGCACTGGCACTGGCACTAGCATCCGCACTCGTAAGCGTAACAGCACCGACACGTCCCCTCCGACACCCACTGCTGCCACTGCTGCAGGTGCTGCAGGTGCTGCCCCTTCCACTAACACTGCGACTGCGACCACCGGTACTGACATTCCCGCCACTGCCATTGGAGCTGGAGCTGCACGAGTCACCGCCCCCAGCGCCCCCTCCACTTCTTTCCCAAGCGCAAGTGCAAGCGCAATTACGACCAGGAACGCCGCCACTGACACTCGCCCTGACGCTATTACTCGCAACTCTTCTGCGTCCACAGTCAAACCCAAATCCACACAAAACACTTATTTGCACTCGCATCGACAAACCAGAGCCAACAACTCGGCCAAACCACCTGCAATTCGCTCTAGCCATTTGAAAAAGGATTCGCTCTCTTCGCCATCCTCGTCGCTTAGTAGCAGTAACCACAACCAAAGGAACAGTATCATTAATCGCGTTCCGCGCTCGCCAGTCTCACCCGACCCGGATCAGCAGGTTCAGGTTCAGCAGCAACAGCAGCGCGACACCCAACCAACCAACCCCCGGGACCCCCCGCCAGCCATCCACCACAGGAATTCTAGCAATCAACTTCGTGTCTCAGCTAAACAATCGCTTGAGGAGTTGCGTCCCGCCAAGTCGCGGCTATCTACCATCTTACCATCATCAACTGCGACACAATCATCTGGGTCTACTAATGTGAAACGATCCGTATCATTGGATATTCCGATTTCTTCTGCCGTCAAGGGTAAAACTACGGCAGAGACTGCAAATAGTGCAGACACTAAGTCTTCGACAGGCTCAGCCGACACAGTCGTGGCTGCCCGCCCACAAGCACCACGCGCACTTGCTTCGCGCGGCTCGGACTCATCTTACGGGGCCGCTCCGCATCCGCATCGGCGGACGTTAATTACTCACGGATTATCTACAGCCAACGGCATCCGAAGCGCGCCTGCGTCGGCCGATTATTCGAAAGACTGGGCGCAGGAGCATCAGGAGCTAATCCTACCAGAGACCTCTGAGAAGACTACCTCCCATGAAAGAAGAGGTTCGGTAGTGAAACGGCCACCAGTATCGTACAAGCCATCAACCAGTTCTCACTCGTCTAGTGGCAGCGCGTCTATACCACCCATCCGTGCTTTTAGATCATCAGGCTCTCGACCGAGTCTCACCCTTGATATGGGTCCCCAATCGCCACGTACCTACACTGTAGACAACAGTTACGGTGACTCAAATCAACGCGACAGGTCTTTACGAGCATTGGAAGGCCGGCAGGAGTATGCACAGCTGCGAACGCCTCCTCGAACCAGGAGGTCCCAAGCGGATCTCGACGATAGTGGAGACGTGTTTCTCAAAATCGCGCGCGAAGATATGTCGCGCCGCGGCGCCGACGAAGATAGTGGATATGGGGATAGTCAGAGCGCTATAGTAAGTGGACCGTGCTCGTTGTTTTCGATTGCATGTGATCGCCTACCACCCTTCGTTTCCTCGTCATCGACCTACTTCGCTTGATAACTTTCGTCAAATTTCTGCTTCCAGTTGAGTAACGCGAGTGCGAGCTGCTCCGCGGTGCTTAATTTCAGTGCCATGTTACCGTCATAACAAAATTGCATACGCTCAGCCTAGCTCATACTAACATTGCGATAGGCGCGAATCACACGGAGCGGTCGACGACCTTTTTCTGGTGCCATTTCCTCATCTCAGCCGGCTTCGCCTACCCAAGCTCTCAGGCGTCTCTCAGATCAAGAAACGTCTAAGACTCGAAATGAAAGCCAAGCAGGAGACAGGATCGCCCGCTCACTAACCTTTCGGGGCCTTTCAAGGGAGCAGAGTGCTGAAGAGTCGAGACCAAAGGGGGGCAGTCAGCTCCGGGCTTCCCCGTTGACTCCACGGTCATTCGATCAAGATGATGCTCCTGGACCACTTCAAAGTAGTCCTCCCATCGTCAATTACAGTCGGAGGCGACAACCTTCCGTTGACGGTGGATCCGCCTTAACATCTCGCATGTCCTCGCTCAAGCAGGGCGGCCTTGCCTATGGAAATGGTCGGACTTACAACTCTTCACCCTTGGCCCCAAAGGCGACAGACGCTTCAAAGCAAGATTCTCACCGGGAAGACGGTGCACAAGGTCAGGAGGGTACAAATTCGACAACGTCAACAGCTGCCCCCTCCACCGTTTGGGACGAGCTGGATGATCTCAAGTCTCGAATCCACCGCTTAGAGCTGACTGGCAAGCTTCCTCCGACTTCTGGTGCAGCCATATCTCGAGCTTCTGAAGAGCGGCCGCCGACAGCGAATACAAACGCGACCACAATGTCCGCCTCTCCGAAACGCGGCTCAGGCAGTGCCTCTCAGGTTGGTGATGTGACGATTACTGCTACCTCGCAGAAAGAAGGCCACCCCATCCTCCACTCTGCACTAGCCAAATCTAAGCAATTTCTCAGCGCGGAGGTCTATAACGCACTGGAAACTGCAGCTACTGATGCCCTAAACCTCTCTGCGATGATGGGCACAGCCGGCCAGCCTGGTCCGATCTCGAGCGCTACAAGCAGTGTAGGTAACGGACCTGCTGTCACGGACCGGCAACTCAGGCGTAAGGCAGATACTATCTGCCGGAGTCTAACAGAACTATGCTTAGCCCTTAGCGAAGGGGCAGCCCAAATCAATACACAACCCAACATAACACCGTCCATCGAAAAATCGCCCCCTGCAAGTCCTACTATCACAAAGTTCACGTTCACCGGATTCCCGACTATGAGTACCCAAAAGCAACCGACCCCGAATACGGATCGCAGTTTTGCAGCACTCAGTAGTCCGAAATCCAGTAGTCAAAGGCCGTCGAACGCAGGGACGGACCGTATATTTTCGGTAATCAACAGTCCCAAAGCAGTTTCACGATACGAGGATCGGCCACGATACGAGGAGCGGCGAAACAGCATATTCGGATCGAGTGCCCTGCCTAGCCCGCGTTTAGCTTCCACGTCCACCGGTGCACTGGCCGCTAGTCCCATGGAGTACCCTAGTGCTAGTCGAAAGTCGTCATTACTGTTATCTCGCAACCGACGGGCTCAGACGGAAGAACCAGAAGATGCCCGCAAGCCTCCTACCGTGTTGAGAACACGACGTGCCGGTACTGAAGAGCCCGAGGACCCGACGGAGCGCAGAAATCCCGTGTACATCCGCAGTCGCAGAGGCACGTTAGATAATGAGGACGATGACAGCCGTCTACGTCTCCCGTCGCGCGCCATCACCGAAGTCCATGGAACGCAAAGTAGAATGCGAGAGTATAGTTCCCAGGTCCCTTTACCAAGTCCAGTCGAGTCGAGTCCGCTAGCGTCTTCAGCCCTGCCGAGGAGACGAATTCCATCCTCCACTATCCGACTCATACAGCCATCACCCTCTACTGCCCGACGCTACGACAGGCCAACACCGGATCGTGAGAGCTTTAATACGAGCTATAATACAGGGGCGGACAGGGCACCCGAAGAACGGAATCAACGGGAATCGCGGGACCAACGGGACCAACGGGAGCAACTGTACCAACGGGACCAGCGAGAGCAACGAGAGCAGCGAGAGCAGCGCGAGCAGCGAGATCCACAAAGTCACAGAGAGCAGCGAGAGCAGCGACGGTTTTCTCTGAGTCAGAACCCATCGTTGAGCCGAGCTGCAAGTCTCAAGATGCCCAATAGGCAGAGCATGATTGCGCTTAGTTCTGCCGCAGCGCAGTCCAACGGCTACCGATAACGTGATCACGACCATTATGCGCTTATGACACCATTGCACAATATATCATTTACCAAGGCGCTACTCGATCGCATCTATTTCGGCACAGCTGCATGACGTGACTGAGATATCAGTCCATATAGCATAGCATGCTTGCCTAGCATTGACGACACTTTGACGCTCCTTTTAGGAGAAACGACCTTCAGTACATACATACCCTATGATAGTATTAGTAATTTTCTAACGGAGTTGATTAAGGGGTTGGCTGGTTGCAGGGTTCTATTTCAGCAAAAAAAGTGGCTTCTGGCCCCTCCGGCGTGACGGAACCGGCGTTTGCCTGGCTAGGGATATAAGCGGAAGCGGGTTTTTATATTGCTTGCTCATCTGGTTCGGGTGCGCAGGGGGGATATTGGTTGGCCTGGCTCTGTGTTTTATAGTCAGAGCTGCCAGCAAACCGGCTGGTTTTGGTAGATTAGTTGGCTAATCTAAAGGAAGCCAAGGACGCTTTGTAAATATATTGTATATGAATATTGCTTTTATTTCAATCCCTTAAAGAGCTCTTGATACCAACCTGTCTGTCCACTTACCTCAGACCTTCCTATAGGTGACATAATTGATTGATCAATACCTAGAGGTAGCCTCAAGCTGACCTCCATATGCGCACCTCCAGTTTCTCAGTCCACGCTTTATGTAATGTAATACATAATAGGTACTAGTAGGTAGCTGGGTAGTAGGTGTGGATCCGGGCATTCCCCATAATGCCAAGGATCGAAAAATCGGAGTATAAAATTTTAACAGCTTAAAGCGCATAATTGTATTTAGCTTTAATTTAATAATTAATTTAAACCTTTAATATAATCCTAAATAAATTATTAATAGCAGTAATTCCCTAAGGATTCGAAGAATCGAACGCAAAAGCATAAATAGCTATTTTTATAAGTTAACGCTAATAATGCAAAATTTATCTTATTTTTTTACGAATTTTTTCCGATAACCGATAATGGCAGAAAATAACGCTAATGCGGAGAAATAGCTTAAAGGCGTTTCGGCCTAAAGCAATACCTTTATCGAATTTCTTACGAATGCGAAGCCCGTTTAAAAAGACGGCATATTATACGAATTTCTCGATAAAAAATTCGAAAATATCGAACGAAAAAATATTTCGATAAAAAATAACTTAAATTATTTAATAAATAAAATTACGAAAATAACTGCGTATTTCGATATTAAACTTAAGAGCAAAAAAATCGAAACGCCGGATTAATAATTTCGCCGAAAAAGCGAATGGGTTTAATAATAATAATAATAGCTTATATTTAATACCGAAAAAGCGATTATTACCGGTAATGCGAAATTATTAATTAGTTTCCGTAAATCGTTCGAATTCGATTAAAACTAATATATGCCGTATATTTGGTGCTTATTTTATTACGATAAACCGCGAATAAAGGAAAAAATTAATATGGCATATATATTGCCCGTTATGAATTATATTTAGGGTCCGCAAAAGGAACGAATAAAAAGAATATGGCTTTCGATTATATTTCCGAATGATGCCGCAAAAATGGGCCATACCGAAGCGAAAAATAAAATAACGATACCCTTAAATTTTCGCCTGGTTTGGGCCGACGGTTAGATTTTGGAAAAGTTAAAGAAAATCCAAAAACGTTTTTTAATAGTATTAGTTTTATACGATTTTTAGGTATACCGAATTGCGAACGAATTTATCGGCGATTTTTAATAAATAAAAGTATATATTCGCAATAATAAGCTTAATTAAATAACGTTTATAAAGTATATTTTTTAAGTTTTAAACGATTATAATGTTTTTTTAAAAGCGTTAATTTATTTCGTAACGTTGCTTTCGTATTAAAATGAAAATATATTAAACTTTACGAAACGCATTTGTAAAGTTTTTTATAAAATATCGAAAAATATTCGCGATAATTATTATATAAAGGAAATTTTTATCGATACGTTACGTAATAACTTATTTAATATATGGCTAATTTTTAACGACCGATTCGAAAACTTTAATAACGTATAAAAAGTCGAAATAATTATTTAATAAGCCGAATTAATTATTCGTTAAGCGATTAAAGGAAAAATTTACGGCATTTTTTCGGTTACCGTTTAATTTTAAAGAAAAGTAACGCCATTTTATAACTTAATCGTTATAAGAACTATATAAGCCAAATCCGGTATAATCCAATTAAAGCCTTTAGATATAATAATTACCGTACTTTAAGCCGCGAAGTTCGGAAAAATTGCCGATTTTCGTAACGAAAGCCGTAACGTTTACGCCGCGGCCGAATAAGGCTTTGCCGTAAAAGCCGAAAATAATAAGTGCTTTAATTATAACAAATAAAGCCATTAAATTAAGGATTACAAAATAAAAGCGAAATTTCCGAAAAACATATAATACGTAAATACGGGCAAAAAAGTTACTTTTAAGGGAACTTTATATTAAGACGTTATTAATAATAAATTCCGATTAGCCTTTAATAAGTTTAAAAAAAACAAGCGGTTCCGTATATATTTCGCCGGCGCCGAGAATAATGGCGAAAACGATTTCGAAAGAAGTTCCGCCGAATAGCTATAAAATAACGAAAGGTTTAATCGTAACCTTAACGAATTCCTTAAACAATTCGAAAATAATAAATAAAAGCGCCGCGTTTATTTAATAAAAATAAACGCCGATAGCAAATTATTTCTTAATAAAAATAAACCTTTACGAAAAGAATACGATAAAAATTATAATTTCTTTTTTACGGAAATAATCGACGGAAATGAATTTATAATTTTCTTAAATTACGGATATACTTTTTATTATATTTCCGAATCGATAGCAGCTATATTAAGAACGTATAATTTTTCGAAACCGTTAATAATGCGAAAAATTAGGGGCATAAAACCGAAGATTTTGCGTAACGTAATAATTACCGCCCGGTTTTTAATGCCCGATAATAATACCATTTCGTTTCGAATGTTAACGGAAGTTATTTCCGACGGTATTTTTTCCGGTAATTTGATTTTTGGGAAAAATTTATTCCATAAGTTGGATATATATTATAAAAAAAAGAAAAGGAACGAAATAATTACCTTAATTAAAGTTATCGAAAGGTTCGTAATTTATTTAATCGCTTTATTACGTATTTTTTATGTTTTCGAAACGGCTTATGCAATAGCCGAATCCAACTTAATGATTTGGTATAAACTTATTTTAATAAATAATAAGGCTATTAATAAATACCTTTTATAATACGTTTACGATTTTCTAGAATTATTCGGATTTGTTTCGAAAAAGGTTATTGCGAATATATGTATTCGTTATTATATCGATATTGGAAATTATAAACCCATTAAATTCCTTTTACGTCGATATAGCTTTATTTAATTTCGGGCATTCCGTAAATTCGTTAAGAAATATTTGGAAATGGTTATATATATCGGTACGAATCCGTAAAGCTTATTTGCGTTATTTATATCCAAAAAAGTACCGGATTAAATAACGAAACTTAATAAGTTCGATAAAAACGTAATATGGCGATTTTGTTATAATTATCGGAAATTTAATAAAATCCAACGAAAAAACGCCTATTTGCTTTTTAATGCGATAAATAAAATCTAACGAACGACAGAATATCGTTAATATTGCTTTATTAATTTTAAGAATGGCTTTTAATAAATTAAGATTTACGAACCAGATATCGAAAAAACCGTTTTCGTAATTTCATTTGGTATTTACGAATAGTTAATAATGCTTTTTGGACTTTATAACGTTCCGGTAACTTTTTAGGCATTAATAAAAAAAATCCTCGAATTATTTTGCAAATTTATTTCGGATATATTAAATAATATGGCCGTATGAATTAATATATCCGAATAACTTTACGAACGTATATTCGTCCTATTTAAAAGGCTTTTTAATTACGGAATAATCGTAAATCTAGCGAAATCCTTAATGTTTGTTAAGAAAGGGATTTTTTTAAGCTTCGTAATTTCCGAAAAAAAAATCGAAGCCGATTTAATTAAGGTCGCGATTATTCGAAATAAGCTTAAGCCGGTAATAATAACCGAAATTCGAACGTTTATAAATGCCGCCGGTTATTTGCGGTACTTAATTAATGATAATTATATCCAACGCGTTAATACGCGTTGCCATTATATAAGCAAGTTAGTTTTATATAACTGCAGGCTTTCGCCCGTAATTCCTTAAACAAACTTCTTTTTACCTTAAATACTTTAATACATAACCGTTTTACCTAATTATTATTTGCTTTCTTTAATTATACGTACGTACTTATTAATATTAATTAGTATTGCTAAATATTAATAATATAAATTGGCAAAATAAAAAAGTTACTATTACGATATTAAAGATATCGTAATAATACCGCAATTCCGTTTTACTTTTATATGCCTATATTTCGAATTTCATTTTTATCGTTATTTTTATTAATAACTATATCGAAATATAAATAAGCCGAAACCTCGGCCTAAAATATTGCCAATAACATATAAACAAGTCCTTTTAATAATTCTTTAAGAATCGACATTGCTACTTTAGAAGTTTAGGTACGACTGTTTAAATTAATTTCGGTCATTACGAATCGTCCATTCGCGATATTTAATCATTTTAATCCAATAATAATTAACTGAAAAAAGTTCGACCCGAATATAATAAATTACCGTTAAAAGTTAATATAAACATTAATAATGCTGGCCGATTTCGAAAATATGGATTCGAGTATTTTTAATATCCGAATATCCGAAAAAACGCTTGAAAATTATTAGGGCCGGCTATAAGGCTTTACGGTAAGAAACTTTAAAATAATGCCATCCTTATTACGAATTAATTTAAAAAATGCATTTATGCAATAAAGGATTTACGTTAATAAAGGTAACGCCAAATTTAATAAAGCTTTTATCGATTTCGTTATTACGAAAGTATTCCTTATTTGGAATATAAGAAAATTAAAAGCAATTAAAGCTAAATGGCTTAATGCATTAACATGGAAAACGCTAATAATCGAAACCGACTAAAAAATCGTATATTTCCCGGAACGCCCTTAAAGCCAAATCCGCCCCCGGTTATTATATATATCAATAAACGAATTATTTAATTTTTCTTTATTTTATAACCCGCTTTTGTTACGTCGTTTTATATTTCAAATCCAATTCCAATTCGACCCGAACCAATAATTCGCTTTTAAAGCTTTTGATACTTAAGGCCCTTAAAAATTACCAATTGGGTTTAAAAAAAACTTTAATTATTCGGATTAACGCTTTAATCCTTATATTAACCAACGTTTAAGCCTATGCGTCGATTTTCGCTTTAATTTTCGCTTTAACCGACAATAACCGTTCCCGCCGCTCCAGGAATATTATAGCCAACCGTTCCCGAAATATTTAATCCAAGTAAGGTATTTTCTAATAAGGTTTTCTCCGTATCCTAATTATTTATATATGGATTATAATACGGCATATAATTCATAGGCCTTTTATATACTAAAATAAAGGAATTCTTACGTATCGCCGTATTCGACGGTCGAAACGAACGACCCAATTAAGAAAACCATGTCCCTATTAAGACCCAACTAATAACTAAATTCTCCTTTCGGACGCCCAAACGGAAAACAAAGGTTATCCGGTTTCCCAGGTCCCTTAAAATTACTAAAAGGCTTCGGTTTTTTTTTTTTCGATAAAACCATCGTTTATGTTAGGATTAATTTTTATACCGATCGGTAATTAAACTTAGCTAACATATTATAACATTCCGCCGGTACGAATTTAAAATAAAATGTGTCCATTAATTATTATCGGACATTTTAAAAAAGCCTGGAATAAAGAAAATAATTATATAAAAAAAATATATAACATTTTCGAAAACAAGTTTAGATTTTTCCTAAACGTTTATTATATTACGGATATCCGTTAAATCCAGTTTTATGCCGTATTTTTAATTATCTTATTAAGACGAACTATTATTTATTTTTTATATAATATATTCCGTTATTAATGCTTTATCGATATATATTTCGCTATAAAACGCTATTTTAATACGAAACAAAATAAGATTTAATATTATTTTAATTAAATCTCGATTATCTTTTTCGGAATTAAGGCCGATAAAAATATTTAAAGCAAGTTAAACCTAAAGATTTTTCAGGTTATACTTAATAAATTTTCTTTATACCAAAAAATATTAAAACCCGACTTTAAAAGAAAGCAATAACTTATTGCTATAATTCATTATATATGCCGTAACATATCTTAATTTTAATACGCCCTTTTCGAATCCTTTATTAGGTTTAAGGATATAATTAATAAGCTCCATATATCCATCGGCACCCATAAAAACCTTAAAAATGCACCGCAGCAATACTTAATTAATAAGAATAATAATAATAACGATAATAAAAAACCTGCCTAATATTACGTCGACCGCAAATATTATTGCAATAATCGAAAAGGCCGGTATAATAATAATAAGCATCCAACTTATATATGGAAATGCAAATGCTAGGTATGCAAAAAAAAAAGCTACTGGTCCATTAAGCATACCGAAAAGGAACAAAAAGACGTTCGTATTTAATGAAGGAACCGCAAAAAAGGCCGAAAAAACAATTACGCCATTTTCTTAATCGAATACGAAGGAATTAACGATACGAAATTAAAGTCTAATAAAGAATACGACAATATTCCTTCGAATTATGAATTTAATAATAACCAATAAATAACCGCCGCATGCTTTTTTAATTAAGCCTTTTATTATTACGTAATTACGTTCCTTTTTATTAAATAATTTAAGTTCGATATTGCTTTTATTTTTAACCGATACGTTAAATACATTTTCTAAAGGATTATGCTAAATATAAGTGCAATACAAATCTCGACTGCTGGCAAAGGCCAATATTTTGCCTTAACTAAGGAATTTTCCGATTGCCCTATGCTATTTAATAAAAATCGCGCCGAAAAAGCCAATATCCGTTTTAAAAACGAACCACTTATGAAATTATTCGGAATAGTTATTGTCGATACATCTTTTAAATAAGTTAATTTCTATATAATAAAAACCGATATTCCGTTTTTGTTATTATTTAAAAACATAAATTAATTTGGCATATACCTTAATAACGTTATTAATTAATTAATTTATAAAAATGGTATTACGGTTTTTATTAACCGAAAATAAGAACATTTATGATTTTATTTTAATAACGCAATTTTTTTTACGGAAATAAAGCTACGTCGTTTATATATTCGCTTTGGCTACCTTTTCGTCGCCAAATTCTAAAACCTATTAAAAAAGGCAAAATACGATATTAATTTAAAGAACATTAAGGAAATTAATAAGTTTTGTTATTACTGCTAAGTTAAAAAAAAGGCTTTTTAATGGTTTAAGTTTACCTTTAAAAATCCGGATTTAGATTTTAATTACGAGGTTATCGTAAACGTTATGTATTTCGATAAACGTTTCGTTTTCCATGTTATCGATACGGCTATAGGTTTTTAAGCAATACGATTTATAATTAATATATTAATAAAGAAAACCTAAAAAGCCCTTAAGCTTTATTAAATCGATACTTATTTAGGACTTCTTAATGTTTTTATTTACGACGCCGGTACTAATTTCGATAATACCGAATTCCGAAACGAAGCTCGATTTATCGGCATTACGTATAAACAGATCCCAATAAAAGCCCATTAATTTATTAATAAGGTTAAAAAATATTACGAACTTATCCGACGAACGTATAAAATTATTTCTGAAAAAATATAAGGCTTACGTATATTCCGTTTATAAATAGCCGTTAAGGCTATAAATAATATAACAAACCCGGACGGTTTCGTATTTACTTTATTGGTTTTTAAAGCCTATCCGAAAATCAACATGAATTCGCCGCTTACGCCGTTCCAAATCCAAAGGGCAATCGCAGCCCAAAAGGCAATGGCCGAAGTTAAGAAAATTAAGGCCCAGCGCTTAATTCGAAATGCTTTAAATATTAAAAACGGCCCTAATATCCAAAAAACGCTGCTTATATTATTACCTTTCGGTAACGAAATATTTATATACCGCAAAAAAAATAAATAACAAGGCCTATATAAAGTTATTGCCGTTATTAATAAAAACGTTATAGTCGCTTTAAATACATTCGGAAAAACCTTTACGTTTAAAAGTTCGCATATTAAACCATATATATAATCCAAAAATAACGCAAAGCCATTTTAAGATCTGGAAATCGAATTACCTAACTCAAAACCAGGTTTTAATCCAGCGGATTACGATATTATTCCGGAAAAAAACCTGGATGTGTTATTTTTTAACGCAGCATATTTTAACGCAAAAAAAAAATACGACCGAATCTTAGCAATTAAGTTACAAACAAAAAGAAAAATCGTTATTCCTGGCAAATTTTACGAAACTTCGGATATAAAGGAACTAAATGCCTTATTCGAAAATGGCATATTGCAATCGATTATTTATAATAAAGCTATCCATTAAAAGGCTACTATTTTTAAATCCCGAATAATCCGCGAAATTAAAGGAAAAAACATATTAGGCCCTTACGAAAAGTCCCGCCTGGTCGTTTAAAGATATAAAGATCCTAATAAGGATTTTATTATAACTTATGCCCTTATTATTTAACGGACAAATTAACGATTAATTATGGCCCTAATATTTATTTTATAATACCTAAATATAAAAATAATAATCCGAAATATTACCATAACTTATATTTAATTCAAAACGTCCATAAAACGCATCATTTTTATACGACTTTTATCGGAATTAAAAAATAAATATCCCGAAAAAACGATATTGCGTATTATAAAATTACTATACGGATTGGCCGAATCGAATACGTATTGGTTTAAAACTTATTTTCGTTATTACCAATAAAAGCTATACATGGACCCTTTATTTTTTGATCCATACTTATTAATTATCCGTACCGGTTAATCTTTCGGTATAACAAGTTTCCAAATTAATAACATCCTTAATATCGGCACGGCGGAATTTATATAAAAAAAAAAAACGAAGCGTTAATTAAAGCCAATATTAAAGCGCGTTTATAAAAAATCCTAAAAAATGAAGCTACGAAAAACTTTAATGGCTCGCGTTTCGTTATTTACTTTAAAAGCAATGGTTTTTCGGCAACCCAAAAAGGGCAGGCTAAAAAACTAATACTGCTAAATCCTAAAGCATTAAATATGCCTAAGGGATATATTAAACAAAAAGCCCGAAAGGCTTATATTTCTTCGATTTACCAGTCCGAAGCAGCTTTCGATTATTTAATAGCCGCTTAATATACGGAACCTGGTCCTAAAAAAGCCAAGCTATTAAATGCCCGGATCCAGTAATAAATGAACAATAAGAACCGCGGACTTAATTATATTTAACTAAACTCCTAAAATTTTCGATTATATATCTTTATTAATAGGTTTTTTATAAATAATAAAGACTTAAATTCGCAAATCGATTATGTCGTTATGCTTAAAAACGAAAAGCCTACATTCCAAATAAATAAGCTTACCGTTATCGGCAATGTTATTTATTAATTATTTATCAAATGCAAAAGGATAATTCGCAACGTCCTGGCTAGCAAAATCTACGGTATGGTATAAGGTTTTAATGTCGAATATGTTATCCATCGTATTATTAATACGATCCTAAAACGACTGTTATTTCCTTACGTTCCACTTGTTTTTTATATGGACTTCTTTTTTTTATACCAATGCTTAATATAAATGGAAAGCACCAACGAAAAGCGACTAATAATTAACCTTATGGCCTTCCGTTAATTATACGAAAATAAGGAAATGAATAAAATCAAATGGATTTATGGCACTTATAACCTTATAAACGCCATAACAAAAGCGTTCCCTAACGAAACCATAAAGTCGTTAATCGATCGCAATAAGGTTAACATAAGGCTGGAAAAATGGATAAAAAAAGAATAGTAATTCGAAAAACGAAAAGTTATATAATTAATTCGACGGCACAATTCGCGATTAAATCGCGA
The DNA here is from genome assembly GCA_022225965.2 of Diatrype stigma. Classification (NCBI taxonomy): domain Eukaryota; kingdom Fungi; phylum Ascomycota; class Sordariomycetes; order Xylariales; family Diatrypaceae; genus Diatrype; species Diatrype stigma. Next base: position 136,757 of record JAKJXP020000074.1, read on the forward strand.
AAAAAAACAAAATAAGTAATGGTTATATCCAACGCGCTGGCACGCGTTGCCATTATATAAGCAAGTTAGTTCTATATAACTGCAGGCTTCCGCCCGTAATTTTTTAAACAGACTTCTTTTTACCTTAAACATTTTAATACATAACCGTTTTATCTAATTGTTATTTGCTTTCTTTAATTATACGTACGTACCTATTAATAATTAATAAATATTCGGAAATCGCTAGGCCATTTATAGCCCTTATAGGCGGTCCGAAAAACGAACGTATCGAATTATTCCCCAAAGCTATAGCAAATTAAAAGGCAATTCGCGAAATAATTATAATAACGTCCGTAATTCGAAAATTCGATTGGCGCCGCCCGATTATTCTTAAGACAGACGCTTCGTAATAATTCGTCGGCGTAGCGCTATTATAACCCTATATAAAAGCAATAGGCGCCTTCGTTTTATATTTAATTGCTTATTTTTCGAAAAAACTTATAAAGATTTAATTATAATATTCCGCCTAAAAAAAAAAGCTTTTCGATATTATGCTGGCATTTTAGTATTAGCGGCATTAAATTAAAGGCGGCGATATAATAATAATTATTAATTACGAATTATTAAAAACAATTAATACGAAAGCCGAATAGTCGGTCCGTATGTTGCGCTTTTTCGATATTATCGAATATTTCGGAATTCGTATCGTATATCGTTCGGGCCGAACGAACGTTTTTGCCGATTACCTTTTAAGGCCTTAAGAAGCCGCAATAATAGCAGCCGAAAAAACCAAGCCAATTCGTTACGTCGATTAATTAAACCGATTAAATCTTTAAGCCATTTTCGAAACCTTTTTATATAATATTCCTTTATTTTTAACTATATAACGAAAATGAATTAATAAGTACTTTATTATATATCGAAATAAGCTATATAAAGTAATTAGGTACGAAAAAATATCCGGTAACCCTCCGTATGTAAAGGGTACCGTTACGAAAGCGCAAACTTTATAAGAAATTCTCGAATACGATAAACTTTTAATATAATTGAAACGGATTTATTACGACTAAAGCTATTCGATCGTTAAAATAACGCTTCGTAATACGTAAAAATAATTCTAGCATTCGGAAATCGTCCTTATTGCGTAGCAAATAATTATTAAATACCCGGCTTATTAATTAATAAAAAAACCGAATTTCTTATTATTAAACTTGCAATCCGTATAATTTCCGGCATTCCTAATTAAATAAATAATCGACTATATGTCGATAAATTCGTTTACGATTTTTATAACTATTAAATACGTTACGGAATAAATAAAAGCTAACGTTATTCTTTCCGTTTAATTCGGAAATACGATCCTTATACTTTTTCGTATCGGGCGTATTTACGATATCCCCAAAAAATAAATTAATAATAACGCCAGCGCCTTTAAAAATAAAGCCGCAAACGTTTAAAATAAAAAATAAGGCTTTATCGTAAAAGCTATTATACCAGGGCGCCCGAAAAATAACGGAAAAATAAAGAAAATTAATAAGGACTTAAAGAAAATTATGTTACGCGAATATTAAGCAAATCTTATGGCCCGTTTGTTGCCCGAATTATTATAACGAATGGTAATTATTTATAACCGCATTTTTAAGCCAAACGGTTATAGCTTATATTTTTTATTATTCGGCATAATTCCCTTTTAAGAATAAACCTTATTGGAATTTTATAAATATTTTTATAAACCGATAAAAAAAAAGGAATTCCAAAATAACAAGCTATTAATAACAAATTACGAAATACCGTTCGTAAGGGCCCGCTTTAATAATATAAAAGCGTTTCGTAATAAAATACGAACGTACTTTTAAAAAAAAAAGAATTTATTAAAACGTACGTTCCGGGCAATTGGATTTTTTGCATTCGTTAATGCCAAAAAAAATACGAACCCTATTACGACGGACCTTAAAACGTAATTAGCTATTATTTCGATAATACGTATTATTTACGAAATTCCGAAAAAATCCAATTATAAAACAAATATAACGAAACGAACTTATTTCCGGCCTTCGTAAAAAACGGATATTCCGTATGTAATATGTAATATATAAATAAGTAATTTTTAAAATAAAATCGTCGGCGCTTAATAAAAAGGGAAATTAACGATAATAATTAAAAACGATTATAATAAAAAAAAGGAATAATTATAAATCCGGGCATTCCTTATAATGCCAAAGATCGGAAAATCGAAATATAAAATTCTAACAGCTTAAAGCGTATAACTGTATTTAGCTTTAATTTAATAACCAATCCGAACCTTTAATATAATCCTAAGTGAATTGCTAATAGCAGTAATTCCCTAGGGGTTCGAAGGACCGGGCGCAGAAGCACATAGGTACCACATACAGCCATGCCTCTTCTCATAAAGCGCACAACGCAAAAGGGCTAATTACCAGTTAAGTATCTGCTTATAGGCAACCCTATAGATGTAACCCTTTAGAAGTAGCAACCTCGACTCTCATACAAACCTCATCCGGTTCGTCCAACTAGCTTGTTCATGCAGTTCATGCAGTTCATGCAGTTCATGCAGTTCATGCAGTTCATGCAGTTCATGCAGTTCATGCAGTTCATGCAGTTCATGGCAAGAGCATATGCACCAATCCCCGCCAGCCTAGTATCTTTCAGGTCATTACCGCTACCGCTACCATTACCGTTACCATTACTCTTCCACACGCTACGGCGGGGACTCACCACCACCACCACCACCCAGTCAGGCGCAGGCAACGGCAGCCACAGTAACAGGCACAACAACAGCAGGAACGGGAGACAAGCGCATAGTCATCCATTCTGGCAGCATCTCGCCACCTCTCCGCATATCTCCTTCGCAAAAGGCAAGCAGCAGCAGCAGCAGCGCCGGCGATTTAGTGGTATGGCTGCAGCAGCAGGGAAAGGAGGCGGCGATGACCGCTTCGAGGAAATGGCCGAGCGCGTCATGGACTCGAGTTCCGGCAGCAGGGGTAAGAGAGGTGGTGGTGGAAGGGGAGGGCGTCGAGGCGGAGGCAGAGGCGGAGGAGGCAGCAGTGCCCAGGACCGCGACTTCGTGCTCTCCAAGGCGCTGTCGACACTGCTGAGGCATCAGGCCCAGAACGCGGGCATCAAGCTGGATGCCGAGGGATTCGCGCCGCTGGATAAGGTGGTGAGTTTCTTGTCTTTCTATAGCATTCTTTTCGTCTTCGCCGTTGAAAAAACATACCATATGTGGTTTTCCGGTGGTCGGCTTTCCCTCGGGTGCACATGGCACTTGACTATTAGATATCTGACTAACCCACCCGCCAACCAACCAAAAGCTGCAATGGCCGCGCATCCGCTCCCTGAACCCGACGGTCGCCGAGATCAAGGCGGCCGTCTCGGACAGCGCCAAGCAGCGGTTCGCGCTGAAGCCGAACCCGGAGGTCGTTGCCGACGACGACGACAACGACAACCCGGCCTCCTGGCTCATCCGCGCCAACCAGGGCCACAGCATCGCGCTGGCCTCCGAGGGCCTCCACACGCCCATCACGCTCGAGGCCCAGAACATCCCCGCCATCGTCGTCCACGGCACCTACTTCGCCTTCTGGGACGCCATCCTGGCGGCCGGCGGGCTGCGCCGCATGGGCCGCACCCACGTCCACTTCGGCACGGGCTTGCTGCCATCCGATGCCAGTGGCAGCAGCAGCAGCAAAACCACCGCGGGAGAGGGCCTTGCGAGCGAAGAGCAGAAGCGGGAGCAGGAGCGGGAGCAGCGGGAAGCGGACGAGGAGGAAGAAGAGGCAAAGAAGATCGCGGCGGCGGCGGCGGCGGCGACGGGCGCGGCGCCCGGCAGCAAGCCGCAGGTCATCAGCGGCATGCGCAGCGACGCGGAGCTGCTGGTCTTCGTGGACGTAGAGCAGAGCCTGAGGGACGGCGGCGAGGACGGGATGAAGTGGTGGATCAGCGCCAACGGCGTGGTGCTGACCGAGGGCGACGCGGACGGCGTCGTGCCCCTGCGGTACTTCAAGGAGGTCCGGGGCCGCCGGCAGGGCGTCGGCGTCCTGTGGCGCGACGGCGAGAAGGTTGCGGACCTGCCGGATGGCGTGGTCAAGAGGGTGCCGATGGGGAAGACGGGCGGGGGCGAGAGGAGTGGGGGTGGTGGGAAGGGGAGAGGGGGGAAAGGGCAGAGGCAGGGGCGAGGTGGTCGGTAGTAACAGTTGAGTAGGTAGGCAGGTAGGTAGGTGAAGCTCGAGATCAGATGTGTGGGCTTGTTTGATGGCAATAGTAACCACCCCCAACCCCGGAGTCATCGATTCATACCCGTGGTTCAATGGTTCGCGTGCATTGCATTGCTGTGTCTACGGTATGGCGTAACTATGAACTAGAGTGTTGGTAGGACTACGCATACTGAGCTTGATTATGCTATCCAGGTCTACGCGTACGCAGGACTACGGTGCGTTGCTGAGCTATTACCTATTGACTCCGCCCCCGGCGACTCTTCCTGGGCAGGTACCGCGGCACTAGCTTGATACTGGAATACGAAACGGCCGATGCGTGGACTGCCATCAGAGCATAAGAGCTGTGAAGGGAAAAGGGGGAAGGGGGGAAGACACCAAAATACGTGTATAATATAGAGAAACTCACAGGCGGAAAGGGGGGAAATGTGACCTCCCTGCATCCAAGCAGGATTTACTACTGATCATCACACACCCTCCCCTTCCCATAATGGTTTCATTTGATATTCGTATATCGGCACAAGCCTTCTTCAAAGTACACAGGGTCCCGTTTGCATTTGACAGACCAAGTCTAATATACTTGCTGACCAGCAAACTATGTCGGATACCTACTGTCGTCTCTTGTGCGTATGTAATTGGGCCTTACCACACCCCTTACTTAGTGAATGATCCTCCACTTGATTCATATCAGCAGGAACAACACCTGTTATCTACCCGGTAATTGCCATCTCGATCCTTTTATGTTCCACCTATATATGCATCGCAAACTCACCAGTACCGATACAAATACCCTCCCACCAACAGATATTCCTCCATCCAAGACATCGCCATAGGCGATAATAATATGATTTCTCTACTCCAAAAGCTGGGGAGATATTAGATCAGGGGAATCACCTAGGTTCATACGGCGGCTATCGAAGTGTCTTTCACTAGACAGGCAGGCTTTCTCGTTTGGATACGGCGGCGGAACAGAGTAGCGGCCGTTTCGTGCCGTAGACAAGCGCCGCAGTCCGGTGCCGCAGCTACTCAATGCAACCTACAGCCATCATGACTCGACTACGAGCTCATCCCTTGATTACTCAAGGCATCACTATAGCAGGCGGCGGATTTGGTTTCTAGAAAGCAGAATGAACCCTACTTGCAGCAACTAATTAGCTGCTATAAGCAATTAAAAGGGGCAAAAGCAAGCCTGCAGGGGAGTCCTAACAGCTTGCAGCTGTTATAAGTTACCTAGGTGCCTACATATATGTAGCTATTGCAAGCCACCTAGCTGGTAACTATAAGGTAAGCCACCGAACGAAGCGCGCTCGGGCAGCTCCAGGGCTGGCACTAAACGCTTGCGGCGCAGCTGTATGTGGCACTTAACACTTGGGCTATTAATACCTAGGTATGCTCCTTCGCACCGAAGGAGGAGCCTCGAGTACCTAGCGCTAATCCTAATACGCGTTCAAATCTCTGGCCTGCCCGGCCACTCACCTGGCAGGCCGGATGGAGTTATACGTAATTAGGCTTAACACATGCTAAATTAATCTCGACGCTGAGATTAGTACGGGGGAGGCCCGTTTACGAGGCGGCACAGCGCCTGAAGATAAGTTAGAGAAGGCGGTATTCCGACGAGAGCGGTATGAAAACCAATCGATTAGATGATTGGGAAATGCTACGAAGAAATATAAATACATGAGGATGTCCCGTCCAGAGGCGCAACATTCTTGGACAGCAGACCTTCCAAACAACCAAACAGATTCTATTGGAACATCTCTTTCCGGTACACGACCAAGCTAACACGACCCACACCACTGTCACGATGAAGCTCACAGTTCTCCTCTGCACTCTCATGACCGCCGTCGCGGTGAACGCGGTAGCCGTCGAACCTAGAGACACCTGCGGCAACGGCTCCAGTGGTTCCCAACGGCGTACGGGCAGTCCGTGCTTAGCTTCCAATGGAGACAAACACTTCTGCGGTTGCGATAGGTCCGGAGTGGTATGTTGACACATCCAGACTGGGATTTCCGCTCGTTGCTGACCAAAATCTCCTTGAAACAGGTTCAATGCAAGGATGGTCATTGGACAGAGATCCAGGACTGCGGCGGTGGCACATGCCACAGCGAAACCTATGGGCAATCCATCTGCTAGAATGGCATAGCATCAGTGCTTGCCTTTGGACTGGCGCGGGATGTTGATTGATCCCTATTCGAGCTTTACTGGGCTGCCATTGCTGATGTGCTTTCCCTGCCTACAAGCCCAAGTGTAAAATGGACTCTGAGGGAGCGTTGTGGAAGGAGAGTTGCTGGAAGAAGTTGCTAAGCAGTCGTTGGAGAGACTCAGCATCAACCGATAGGCTGGGATTCAAACAAAAACCTTATGTATCGTTCGGTTCTTGTTAGATATTTACATTCTTAGAGTGCTGTCAGTTAGCCATCAAGCAATTTTAAGCATTGTTAAGCTCAATTTGAGCGAGCGAGCATCTGCTATATCCGTGATTGTCCCCAAGTACACTGCTTATCAGGGGTAAATACATAATCCATAGCGCGTGAACTTTTCTGCGTTCTTGGCAACGGTTCCTGCTAAACCCAAGTATCACTGTTCTAGCTGCTGTCAGGTTTTCCAAAGGATCCATATGGTTCATTACTAGGTAATGAAAGGAAGGCAAGAAGCAAACGCTTCCCAGCTTGCTTGAATACTAATTGCCTGAAGGAATCTCTAAGGAATTCTTTCCTATTGTTGCAAGCTGCCCGTTGTTCTTTAGCTTATCTAAGGCGTTCACTTTTCCTTATCCCTCAGCTCCTAGTTAGGAACCCACACCTTCACGCACTATGGATTACAATCCCGGTTTATAGGAAATAGGGGTAGTAGTGACCCACATAGACCCTGTTATAGTCGGGTTTATAGACGACAAGGATTTCAAAGGATCGTTCCCGCCTCTTAGATCTTTTAATAGGTAGCTGCTGCTTTACCAGAGCACAAGGTATTGCAACAGGCTGTGCCTAGCTTCAAGTGCCAATCATGTAATTAGCAACCATCCCGCATCTTCACTGCTGTTAGGGGATGGTATTAAATAAGTCGAAGGCTCCACAAGGCCCCACCCGAACTTACCATCGACAGCAAGAAAAATAACAACTTCGGGATATCACTTAGGGGGGTTATCTATAGGGGCTGTTCATCAGGGGACTGCCCGTAGCTAGACATCGTCGCACGCAAGCCGGTAGCCCGGGCACGGCACAAGCCGGCCGTCCACTCGGAACCCGATTTACCGCTAATGGCTATACATCTTTCTGTCAAACAGCTACTGCCGTGGAGTGGGATGGGTCATTGTAGTCAGATATTCAGAGGGAAGGAATCAAACTAAGGGCTGTGGAACAGTATCACTGTCAGATAAGGAGATTGTGTTCGGAATAAGGTTAACTTAGGTGTATCATCGTATTGGGTGGTTTTGCAGGTACAGTTTAGCACGTGCAAAAGCTCAGTTCCCGCGCCCCCTATTCGGTGTGCTACAGTACATCTGATTAACTCAAGCAATACAACTACAGATTAGCACTCCTTGTATCTGACAGTCCGGGTACCATTGATTACTGTAAAAGAATACTCGATATATAACCAGACATACGTGGATTGAGCCGTTGTGGCGTCAAGTCTGGCCAGACAAACTGTTCCGCCCTAGTGATAGAACAGCGGCTAAATAGGCGGAACTCTGTGGACACGCCACCGCTGTTTTTTGGTCGTGGAGTGTCCGCACACGTCCGGTCGTGGGGTTGTCCGTTGCAATATGTTTCAAGATCTTTGAAAAAGAGTGGCGTGAAACAACTGTTGTCCTCCCAAGAATGGTGCTTAAGCAGGTCCCCGTAATATCAACTGATACGACACTGGCGATTTTACTTGAAAATGCGAATAATTAGGTAGATAACATTCCCTATGTGACCATAAGTCATTTCATGTTTTCTCACAAGGACTTAGGTTTATCTTACAACGTTGCCAGCGCTGTGATACGTCACATACATATCCAACACAGATATGAGTTTGATATGAAAGTATATGAGCTTTCCGATCATGATGCCTTAGAAGCTGCCTATCCAACCCAACTTGGTCCTCAGAGAAACGCATATCTCCTCTTGACACCTCCTGATGTTTGTTCCCATTGTGACAGTTAGATGGATACACACACGACGTGGTAACCGTTTTCGCACCCTTCCGTTCAACAGTTGTTCAACCAACATTCCTCTGCCTGGATGCGAAAGGAGTTCGAGTAGTTGTACGCCGTGATGTCCCAACAGTCGGTAAATTCCGGCATCCATATGCAATCCGTCTGACACGGGCAGTCCTCGCCGGCAGACATCACTATGGAGTAGACCCAGGGGATATAGTTGCCGTGAAACTTGATGGCCTTGCGGCCGCTCTCGTTGAGGCAACCGGGGTTGACGGTCTGAACAGGTATTCCACAGTCTGTGCAATTTAGGTCGCTGCAGAATTGAACCCACATTGATGTCGAGGCTGCGGTATCGTTTGTCGGAAGAGCGAGAGATAGAGGGGCAAGGGCCACAGCGACAATCGCAACGATGGTCTTCTTAATGGAAAACATATTGTGGGGTGTAATTTTTGGTTTAGTTTAGTTTGTTGTTGTTGTTGCTGCTGCTGCTGTTTTTGCTGTTCTTGTTGTTTTGTCGATCAGTGAGGTAAAGAGTTTGGTTGGTACCTATATAGAGGGCGGTGGTGTGGAAAGGCAATGGTTGAACTGGAAGTTCACACGCCAGAACATGTTCTTATATGCCCGAAGAATAGAGTCCTCTTGTCGCATTAGAGTTTACTGTCACGCGAATAGCATAACACTCAATTGTGGTGTATGGACACCCCTCATCGTGATCTGTAGCAATATAGCAGCGTCTCACTTGACTATGCGCACTTGATGGTTTCCAGTCATTGAGTTGGTGTCTCCTCCGAGATGGGACGGCTCAGAAGTGAGCGCACCTTAGGGAATGCTGACAAGTTGTGTGAGTGGGAAGCTGTCCACAAGGCATTGTATACACCGAGCATCCGGTGGCCTCGCTTTAGACTTCAAGAATCACGGAGTCTGGTTATTGTTGAAACAGGTGAGTCTGCGGGCGTTCTTCCGTGCCTCTCCACAAAAAAGCATAACTGGCAGTTCTTGAAACGAGTGTCCGGTTCACTGATCACTCATTTCATGTCCACGTGTCCGTCCAAGCAGAGAAGGGGCATTTCCGTGATCCCTGGATGGCTCTTCTTAAGGCCGCCACCCTTTCATCTAGGTCAAGGGATACGCATCCCGAGAGCACTGACGCCGATCTTGAAGATAGATCAAGTTTGACTCGACGCTCCTTGTTATACAAAGCGTGAGCTTGCGTATCAAACCTTTATGCTTGACTTGAGACTACTTCACGTAAAGTGTCTTTTAGGGGCAATATTAGGCTCACAAGGTACGGTCATATATGTAATACTTAAACCAATACTTTTCTTGGACTCCGCGAATATCATTTCATAACATTCACATCCGGTTAAACACATCCCGCAACGAAAACCCCATTCTTCTATACGGGCAAAACTCCGAAACCAGTATTGACTCTTGTTTAGCGCTCCACTCTGCTTTCCTCTCTCCCTGGTTGTTGAACTAGTATCTAAGATTGTCGTCTGGGGACAATGACGATTGCAGCAAATCAGAGTACGGCAATGGGGGGATTCTGGGATACCGTTTCACTGGGAGAGGATGACACTGCTTACACAGAATTCCAACATAAGAAGAGCCTTTGAGGCCTGTTGTGCCGCATCTACAAGTCGACGCAGTTTATTGGACGACCCTTCGAATATTACATGGACATCCAAATTAGCAACGTAGAAAGTTTCATATCGACTTATGTACAACTAGACCTGCCGATGCTGATGCTAACAATAGGAGGAAAATCGCAATGTAGGCGAGATTGAGCCTCAAAATGAGGCTTGTAGACATGGGTAACGTAAGTAAGAACACTACCATCGTCATCTCTGCCGCAGTATCGTCTCATGTTGTAACCAGAACCTCTTGCACGTCGTATGACCCCAATGGTCAGTCCACCACTCCCCAAAGCTGTCCTCGACCTCGTAATCCACCTTAGCGATCCTCTCGTCCCTCTTGAGGCCGCAGACAAGACAAGCCTTGGGGGCAGTCGGCACCCCCTTCGCCGTTTGGACCTGCATCGCCTCTTTGATCTCGGGGGTCTTCAGGTGCTCAGCGGCAGTCTTCAGCGACGAGTTGGCAGCCGCCACTGCGGACCGGAGACGGCCTACATGCTCGCTCCAGGTCGCGACGACGTCGGCCGCCTCCCGGTCCTCGCGGGCAGTCTCCGCTTTGTCGACCGAGGCAAGTTTCATCCCTTTACTCCCGGCAGCGGAAATGGACATCCTCTGCGAAAGGAACTTGTCCCGGTGCCACCTCAACCGCCGCCCGGCGATGATGCGGGCCCCCACAACTGTCAACGTGAGGTAGCCTTTGAGGAACTCGATTGTCTTGGGGTCCGACAGGATGCGTTTCTTGATGGAGAACGACTGGCCGCTGACTGGTTTGTATAATGTTTCATTGGCCTCTTTGAATAATTCCGGGAAGATCGATAACAAAATAGACGGCGGAGGGATATTGGTTGGTGGCAGGTCATCTTTTGGGGCCTCTAACTCCACATCTGCTTTTGTATCAGCTGGATCCCAGTCCCAAGTCGAGTCTATATCACTCGACACTGCCGGCTTTTGAGCTGCGGGCGGGTTTTTTGAAACTGGTTTGGCTACGGGCTGTTCCTTTTCGACAGGGAAATCTTCAAATGAACCCCAATCGTCTTCGGGAGCATTGCTACCTGCGGAGTTATCATCTATTCTTGGCCATGCAGTGATTGGTGTCATTTTGGCCTTCCCTTCCGGTTCTTTCTCCATCTTCTGAGGTGGTGGTGGTGTATTGAGTGCAAGCCCCGGGAACGGATTTCGTTCGTGGAACGAAGGCGACCTTGGTGCTTGCGGATAGGGGGAAGGGGGCCCACCAAGGTTCAGCCCTGACAGCAGCTGGGATGCACCTCCGACCACACTTGTCTGACCACTACTAGGGTGGATCGGAGACAAAAGATCCGGGGGACTCTGAACAGTCTGCACAGTCTCGAAGTCTCCAAAATCATCGTCATCTTCTTGCTGCTCGCCATCGAAATCATCAGCGTCAAATAGAAGCTCCGCACTAGTGGGTTCTTTTGGCTTTGGCGGGACGGGTACCGATGCCCGGTTTAGCACCCGATTATTAGACACAGATGACTTCGCCGTCCATGGAGTCCTTTTGGAGTCTTCTGCAGGCTTCAGGGACTCCGGCAAGTCAACCAAGTTGTTTGATAATAGGTCTATAGTGGACGCTCTCACAATCCTGGTCCTCATCGGCGTCGAATTCTGAGCGAAGCTTGTCACCTGAGGCCTAGTCCCAATCGCAGCATTGGACTGGGGGACAACTGGCGCAGGTGCTGGGGCCACAGGCTGTGCGACTTCGAAATCACCCCATGCCTCGTCATCGTCTTCATCATTGAGGTCCGGGAAGGGACTCTGTGCGGCATTTGGGCCCGGAGATGGAGTCCAGCCAGCTACAGCTGAAGGTTGTTGGTAGTTGAGCCACTGGCTACTCTGCTGATTGATAGGCTGGGTTGGAGCTGTCAAGGACCCCGAAGCAGCAGTGGCTCCAAACCCACCAAATTGGAACGATGGCAATGAGGCCGCCGGAGCAGCGGGCTGTGATGGCCGGCTCACACTAGCTTTCGGTTGTGGTGGTTGCTGGCTTTGTTGTGTTGGCTTTGAGAAAGGCTCGAATTCGGCAAAGAGGTCAGCAGACATGGCCAACAACAGACCCGCCTAGGTAGTTGAATGGGATACAAAATGAAAGCTAGAACAGAGAATCACACAGACTAGAAGGTATCGCACGTCACGGGATGGGGGAAATGTGCCAAATTTGAGATATAGTTGAAAGCCAAGATGCCTTAGAGGTAGTTGGGTATATTAGTATCATACGTATGATACGAGGTTGACTGCTGCTTAACACGAACAAAGATAAAGATGAAAACCCGCCAGGCGGAAGCCAGGAGGCCGCTATTGGTCCATTCAGGGGTTGAACCGCTGAGGGGTCCTGAATGGGTCTGCTAGTTACATACATGTACTTACTAATTACCTAGGACGTACATACATACATACATACCTATGTACGAAGGTCGAGTTCAAAATCAATCGGCATGCCAAGGAATTAGTTACAGTACAAATATTGAAATGCTGTACTAAATACTGTACCAAGGCTTAGTGCATTCTGGAAGCTTTAGCTGTTCTGTCAGCCCCTAGATTGCCTGTATGGTTAGCGGTCTTTAGCACTAAAGCCCCTGAAGTGTTAGCTGGCCAGCTTTATGAACTCAAGGGGCTGTGTACTGTGACTAATTTCTTGGCATGACGATTGATTTTGAACTTGACCTTCGTAGGTACATACCTACACTGCGGGGCTGCGTACCTAGGTAACGAGCTGCCAATGCTGGAGTCCACGAGCGCCCCTTGCAGCCCGCGATTCCCGAGGCGTGCAGGCGTGCAGGCGTGCAGGCGTCGGTTGCTTCTCCGATCGCACCGGCTCTGGGTTTCTGAGTTACAACCTTGGAAGACCATTCGCCGCACAATAACTACATACATACCTACTACTACTTACTACTTACTACTTACTGCCTCATCAACTGCTTGTAACTGGCCGCCAACTACCCATTCCCTCACTCTCATAAACTCAACGTGAAAGAGGCGCACATTTGCGCATCGCCTCTTGCAGTATGCGCTCCTTGGCCGAGTCGACGTAAGTGTGTGCTGGAGTTGCTGGTTTCATGACCGATAGCATATCAGAGCAACTTTAAGGGGCATGGCTAACAATCGCGGGCTGCAATAGTACAAGATGGCAAGAAACCCTCAAGTACAGCTCTAACCTCCCGGAACTGCGGCGAGCTGTCGAGGAGAATGGGGAATCGAGTCCCTGCATTTCAGGATGTAGATCTATATGTTGGAAGGTGTGTCTCCAACCAAGCCCAGCCTTCCCCACAGGTGAACGACAACCGGATTCAGGAGATGGGATCCTAGTATTCTAGTATATTATCACGCATGTCTGATCAGCAGCGGTCTTCATTAGGTCTTCCTCTTGAGTCGGACAACAGATATAGACACCTGGAAACACTCGTTGCTCGAATCGAGGAGCAGCTACTCGTCTTTAAGAGACCATTTCCTGAAATATGTCAACCATCCAGAGTATCTCACTGCCGCATCGTCTGATCCACTGGCAGACGATCCCGACGTAAGTAAAGCCCACTTCCACCACACTGCGCATCTCTGTATTCACCTCAAGCTAGTCGCCGTGGAACACTCTTCGGCGGGATGAGATACTCCGAGCAGAGATCCTCCAGGATGTGCAACGGCTGCCCGAAGTGCCCTTCTATCATGAGCCGCGTATTCAGGCCCTCATCCTCGATGTTCTCTTCATATACTGCAAGCTCAACCCGGACGTGGGCGGCTACCGGCAGGGCATGCATGAGCTTCTCGCACCGATAGTATATGTTCTTGACCAAGACGCTATCAACCCCGTGGACGCTGCGTCCAAAGCTTCCGCCGACTTGGCGATGGTAGAGATGCTAGATGCTACGTTCATCGAACATGATGCCTTCGCGCTGTTCTCGAAACTGATGGACCACGCAAAGGTCTTTTATGAAGTAGGCGAGACGGCATCAAAGGACCCTTCGTCGAGGCCAGGCCTAGATCAACAGCCTCCAACCTCGACTATTGTTGAAAAAAGCCAGTATATACATGAAGTCTGTTTGCGACAGGTAGACCCCGAACTCTCAGATCACCTTAAGAATATCGAAGTTCTACCACAAGTCTTTCTAATGTAGGTTCAGCTTCTATTCCTGGTTGGGGAAAACTAACAACCATGTCGTAGCCGATGGGTCCGCCTCTTGTTCAGCCGCGAGTTTCCTTTTGAACAGGTGCTTGTCCTTTGGGACAATCTATTCGCTGTTGATCCTACCTTCGAACTTCTAGATTTAATTTGCACAGCAATGCTAATGCGAATACGATGGGACCGTATGTACCATGATATATCTCACCTACGTCAACCATACATAACTAACAGATCGCAGTCCTCGGAGCTGACTATTCAGTTGCGCTTCAACTACTGCTCAAGTATCCTCCCCCTCACCCGCCACATAGCCCGCATACTTTTGTTACAGACGCCGTCTACCTTCGAGATCATCTCGATACTAGTGGGGGCTCCGCTCTCATAACTAAGTATACAGGGAGGTCGCCCATCCCAGGAGCAGATCACCTAAGATCGGATACGCCTAGAGCCGGAGACCAGAGTATGCGACGTAAAGCGACTGGCGCGAGATCACCCCTTTCTCCTTCGCGGTTCATCCAACAGCAAGGAGGCATGGAAGCGCTGTTTCAAGGCGCTGCTAAGGGCGTCCTTGAACGAGGTGAGAAGCTCGGCATTAACCAAGCCGTCCGCGATGCCATGTTGGAAATCCGCCGCAACGTTTCGGAGGCCAAAACCTCCATGAAGGCAAATAGGGAATTGCATTCCGAGTCAAGGCCAAGCACAGCGACTAGAAGCGTCACCGGTATAGAGCGGAGAAACAAGCAGCTAGCAGCAATGCTGGAAGATACCGTGTCGAAGCTGAAAACACTAGCCACTTCTCCGATTGACGATGAAAAGAAGCATAGGGAAGAACTAGAGGTAGCCACAGCAAAGATCCAATTTGTGAGGGTCTACCTGGAAGACTCGACAATGGCTCTACCAGAGCCCACATCACCCAGAACTACACCAGTAACGGAGCGAGCGGATGGCGACAGCGAGGCTCAAACTTCTGAGCTTCTTAGTGAGGCAGTAAGTGCAATGAATCTCAACAGCCCATCATCCCTACCATCACCACCAGCTGGTGCTGTCGCCGCCACTGCCGCCGCCATTGCCAACCCGGACAACCACCCTCCGCAAGCCGACCCAGATGTCACGGACACCGACCCGCTAGGACTCGGCACAGCGACCCCAATCCAGCGGCCTCAGGGCCCCAACCCGACGCGGTCGACGCTCGCCCAGTCCTCCTTCTCCTGGATGCTCGAGCCGGGCGAGTCTACCTCGTCGTTGCCGTCGTCGCTGCTGTCACCACCACCCTCGTCGTCGTCGCAGCAAGGGGGCGCCTCCTCCTCCACCACCACTCCCGGCAGTCGGCTGAAGAACAGCGCGCTAAACCGCAAGTCGGTGAACGCGGCCCGCGAGCGCACGGCCTTCCTGTTCGGCGAGGTGCCGACCGACGAGAAGGGCCAGCCGGCTGCGCTGCCTGACGACATGTTCGGGATGGAGCTCATGGGGAAGTCGAAGAGCTAGCCAGAGCTGCTGCTTGCTTAGTTTAAGGGTCGAGTAGGTAGGCGGCTTGGTCGATAGGTACTTATTTGCGTTGGTTGGCTTCTCTTGTATACGTACGTATATCCGCTGAATGCCTGGCCTGTGGATGCGAAGACCCCTGAGTGCTTATTTGGCTATTTGGTTGCGAGGCATTCATGTGTTTTGATTGCGCCCCGCGAGGTTGAAGCTCTTTAAAATGGCTCTCTTGCCACGCGTATACATACATATTCTGATTATTCTGATGAGTCTACGAGCAGCTTTGCTGGTGCCCCATCGTAGAGCACCAATTAGTCAAGTATAGCCTTAGGATGTATGCCAGCATTTCGCAAACCTCTTTTAAGCATGGTTGCAATGGTATCTATATCTAGCACCAGATATACACATGCATTCGGTATTATCTTGCTACAGATGAAAGCTGGACAAGCAGATAGAGAAACAATACTCTACAGGATGTTTCTATACGAGAAGCCATAAAAAGACACATACAGAGGTTGATCTTTTAGAACATGCTAGCTATATAAGATTGCATCCATGTCAAGTAGATACTTACAACAACTTCATAACTCTGTAATTAGGTCAGGCACGGTGGAGCTTCAGTCTTATAGCCCCCCGTATCGTATTTCTCGTCTTAAAAATCACACCCCAGGATGGAGAGTCGTTCACTGGCAGAGGCATCCACTCAGCCACTCCATTATTCACAGGTTCATCCTGACGAGTCATCCCTGGGTAGGAGTTCGTAATAGGTGATGATCGGCTAGGGTTCCCGAGTTCAAAGGGGGCTAGCGTTCACGAGGAGGCAGTTCATGTCAAGCTGATCGAGCATCTGAAGATATACTACAACTACCGTGCCCATCAAATGTGTTATAAGGACTTGTTGACGTAGCACACCGTATCTGAGTCTCAAACTAGCGATGCATTCTCGTATCAATCCGGCCAATGTGGCGTTTTCATGCAAGTGATCTTGAACCCACCAGCACTGGCCACCCATGTATAAGATCGACACAGATCTTTGAACTGAAGAGTGTAACGTTGACTCTGTTTGTCTACGCTTCTCTTATAAATAAACGGTCTGGAAATGGACGGCGATAGCTGCCGTGCCATACTATGAAAACTAGACAGCGAGACGACTATGGCCAATTCAGCCAAGACCAGTACTATATTGAATCTGGACGTATCTGGACGTATAAGCTTGAAAACCAGCAGTATAGCCGCTAACGACTATGTCTTACCTATGTACTAACTAGGTACTGGATTTTACGCCGCATCGCCAACAGAGCTTTGGGATCTGCGCTTACTTAGGGGATTGATCCCCGCTGTTGATCACATGGGAGCTGCCCGTCATGACGAGCAGGATCCCTCGAATGCTCTCGGTAGGCAAGTTGACAGGTCGCTTGAACGGTGCATGGCATCCGACGCTGGGGGAACGTGGGAGTGGGAGCGGCACGGCAAGCATGCGGATGTCCGCGGGTCGTCGCGTCCCATGCTGGCTGGCTACCCACATGATTATATCGTCGGGTTGTTGACGACAGTCGGACAGCCATGAGCCTCTCCTTTGGATGTGGTCGGCCACAAGGCAAGACCTCCAGATGCAGCACCTAGGCAGGACATGCAGGAATTGCAACGCTGCATCATGGGCACCAATGGTCTTAGACACAGTCAACACAATGGGTGTATCGGTGAAGATCTAGAACTACGCCGTAGTTAATTACCTACATACCAAGTAGAATGCCCCCGGCCGTGAAGCCGCCGGAAGCGCAGCCCTTGAGACAACAACCTGGAAGGTAGCTGGCTGGGTACTTATATAGTAGGTTTGCAGCTATGGCCCAGCTGATAAGATAAGTGCCTACCTACAGAGGCAATGATAATGATAATAATGGCTTGCCTAACCTATAACCACGAAGAACTGCTCCCAGTTGATCTAGTACCGAGGGGGAATGGTCAAGAAGCTACCTAGTATCACTGACATCATCGCCCACAATTATATGAAGCATCACCCCACGCTTTTCTATAGGAATGAAGAGGCCGTGGTAGACGAGGTGCCGACGACTGTTATAACAATCATAAAGCGGCATAGAAACGTGTGGACATGTTCTCCAAATCCTGAAGATTGATTTAACCATGGTGCCTATAACATCGTATTACAGAATCTTATTCGATCATGATATACTTACATAGTATGGTATACCTAGGTAGGACCCTTAATTTGACCAAATACGTCCATTAGGTAAACGCCTACCTATCAACGTCGTCTATTCTCTTGCCAGACATTTGAACCCCCCACTACCTTATTAGGTCTATCACTCGAAGGAGAAAGACGGTGCCAGCACCATTGAACTATAAGTGTATGAGCGAGCTATGAAATACTTTTACTATTTACCTCTTAAGCTAAACTAACAAGGGGGCATTTTGCTGACTTAAAGTTCAGTCTATGCTTTGAGTTGAAATATAGTCTATAAAGCAAGACATTCATTCGACAGGAAATCTATACAAAGACGAATGTTAAGGACCAGACCACAAAACAATACTGCCCACCTAGGCACTATTGTGTCGTTGAAAGTAAAGGGTGAGAGAAAAAAGAAGATTCTATCTCCAGTAAGCAATCTGTTAGTGCACATACATCCCAAGCCCTTTCTTAGCACAATAGGAAGTGGGTAGGCGTCTCTAATATGTATCTCTCATGTGATTTGCGCATTGGAAACCAGGTTCATCAAACACCATCAACTTCGAGTCAGCAAAGCAGGAAATAACCTAAAAACAGATTCGATGAGGTACAGCAAAATACTTACGAAATAGTGAAGACAAGCAGATGCGTTGAGGTAGCCCGCATACCCAGCCGACCAGGGGTTCCCCGGCTTTTGCAGCATCCCCGGTAGCTACCTACAGTTGTTAGTATTGTACATACCTACATACTTCGTACAGTCAACTGCTACAAGACTGCTACCAAACCCAAGCCTGGTAACCAGTCAGACTGTCGATCAAACCGCCAATTGTGTGTCAGTCAGCTGCCCACCTTTGTATCAGAAGCTCAAAGTTGGAGGTAAGCTACTAATCGAAAAGTTCATTTCATGTTTGCAATGTTTCGGTTTGCAATGCTGTGGCCAGTTGGTAGTTTGCATCGTTGGGGCCTCATAACACATTGACCCCTCCGCCCCTCATCCTCACTGCCTCAGTACATACTGTGATACCTGGGTACATACAATCAGCCTATGCATCTGCATGCTGGGCTGGCAGTTCGTGTCCCGAAGCGTGTATATCCCTGTAGTCCTTCTGTATTACAGCTATGCAGGCGCTGCGGCCACCCGCTAACTCAAGACGGCCATGCCGCGTTCCAGCGCTCCCAGCCTGAGTCCCAGTGCTTGCTCCCAGCGCTCGCAGTGCTTCCAGTGCGTCCAGTGGCTAGCTCCAGTGGGCTCACGAACGTTAGCTGCATTAGTTGCACAACAAGGCTAATTGGAGTCTAGATCCCTACCCATATTTGCTATATCTCGCATTCATCATTGGTCTTAGCCTTTCTTTAACCCCGCGCCCGAACGGTTCCACGTCTACTCGACTTTGACGAAGGTGGAAGATCCATCATCCAACGTTGAAAAGATCCAGCAGATCCAGAAAACTCCAAAAAGAGGTCACAAGGATCCATGCTCCGTTTCCCACCTCCTTCTAGACAGCTTTTAGACAGCTTCTACCGCCAGGCAGCCAGACAGCGAGACTTCGCACGCATATCCAACTCAACACACCAAGGAACCGAGAGAACAGGAAATACACATATACACTTACATATACACGGGCATACACGTACACGTACACGCACACGCACACGCACACACGTGCTTACCTGACGTTGGTATCGATATCTGCTACATACAGCCATCTATCTACCTCTTACCGACCGAACCGTTTGTCGGTTACTGTAGGTAGTTCAAGTCGCACAGCTTCCGGTCCGGCCGAAAGAGAGAGCTCCCGCGCCTCTCGGTTACTCGGTTACGCTCCTCGATATCATAACCACATTATGAAACAGCTCCATGGCGGAGGTCAGGACAACGGTGAGTAAACCCTCGCTGTTGTCGGTCGGGTGTCACGGAAAGGAGGGCGAGGGGGGAGAGGAATACGACGTATCACAAGAAAGAGGCGTAGGCGTACATGACTGTTACCTCACCTCACCTCACCTCCAATGCAAATGCAAATGCAAATCCACATGCGGCATGGCCACTGATGTCCGATCCCACACACAAGGCGCCGAAACGCACTCCCGCTCGCAGGATGGAGAGCCCCAACGAGAGCGCGGCCGGAATAAGCAGCTTTCGCCGCACCTACAGATCCCCAAGAACCGAAGCACCGGAAACCTCGCCGTCGTAGCGGAAGGTGCTGGCGATGCTGAGCGGGCGTCGAGGTTCCGGTTTTCCTTTGATGCCGGGTCAGGTGCCGCCCTAGACTACGACTCTATGGCAAGGTGAGTCCTGACTTGTTAGCTGCATGCTCCTACCCTCTCAGATGACGGGTGCATTGAAGTATATATGTATATGTGGATGTATATGTCTCTGGATCTCGTGGCTACTCTTGCAGCTTACACCACCACCACCACCACTACCACTCACTAATCCCGTTCCAACACCTCCCCCCAACCTTGTCACATGATTATAAACTATGCGAGCTTTTTACACTGTTTCGTCTGCCTGGTTATAACCGGCCACCTCGAAGACATTGTAGCCTAGCACAGCCTCGTTCAGCCTACTTGGTCGCTGGTACACCTAGCCTAACCAGCATACAATAAAACAAACATCTTTTCTAATAACTCTTCTCAAACAGGTCTCCCATATTGACGGATCACGACCATGGACTTGGTCTATCCGGCCTACGACGAATACGCCAGCAGCATCCCCTCCGCACCCCTACTTTACCGTCAACCGCCGCTTCGTCGAGAAGCCCCTCGGTCGGCAACCCAAGGTCAACTTCCATGTCCATGATCCTGCCTGCAGGCCATCAAATGCTCACATCACCCGGCCCATCGTCTCCCGCCTTTACCGAAGACCTATCGCGATTTCCCTCGGAATCGTTACACTCGTTCTCCTTCGCCCACCAGTCCGAAGACTCCCTCCATAACCGCCAGAATGTTCTCAAGAGGTCGTTGGAGTTCATGAAAGATCGTATGGGTTGGCACGTCTCGTCCAATGCGGCGATTGCAAGTGCTCAGGCAAGAGTAACTGGAGATTACGAAACTCAGACCATGCTTGATCTACTCGCTAGGGCACACCTTGTTGGAGCAGGGAACTTACCGCCAAGCGCCGATTCGTCATTCGTCCCTGGACCCCTGACTGGTCCAGCCGATGTTTCTGGGAACAACATCTTCGATAGGCAGTTTATCCCTAGGACGAGCAGTCCAGAATCCTATGCAACGCCTTTAGTTTCGCCCGGCACAAGTCCCAGCCTAGGTCCCGATCGACCTCCTACTTCTGACTCTGAGCCCGCGAGAGGTGATGACAACCGAGAACCGTCTTTGGTGCAGCTTGACGCGCCTAAGAAACAAACGGGCTCCGCAGAGTCTTCAAGGACACCGACAGACGAAAGTGGCACGACGGCCAAAACGTCACCGCCACCATCACCATCAAGGCGGCCAAGCTTCCGAAGGACTTTCACTGATGTAGGATCTGCGGCGTTGCAGCAGAAGCTTGTCGATACGATGGCGCAACCATATCACGCCAACAAGGGCCCGCTTCCGGAGGCACTCCTCTCTCCGGTGCCGCTTCAGCCTGGGCTATCCTCGCTTAACGCGCCCGGAACCCTGGTTTCCGCAGTTCATGGTCACTCGCCCCGATGGGTACCGGCAGCTCAAGCCATTTTTACGACCGAGTCCAAGCCTCCGTGGACCATCATCGCCGCTAATGACTTAGCCTGTTTAGTTTTTGGCGTGACGAAGGCCGAAGTCCGCAAGATGGGTATTCTCGAAGTTGTGCAAGAGGAGAGGAGGGCATGGCTAGAATCGAGGCTATTGCAGCTTGAGTCAGATGACGTGAACCAGATGTCCCCAAAGGCGGCTGCTTCACCTACACAGCCCACAAGTGGCTCGTCCTTTCTCGGTGGTCGTGGGGGGATCACGGCACAGCTACTGAGCAAGCCGAATTCCCGAGCACAACGGCCAAAAACCCCGAACCGACGTTCCCAGACTATTCACAGCGGCGGTATAACCCCTTCGAAACTACGATCCCGTTCCAGGTCGAGGGGCGTACTACTCTGCGGTGATGTTGTGCCTATCCAAAAACGGAATGGTGCAACGGGGTCTGCAAGCCTCTGGGTGAAAGAAAAGCGAGTGGGACTCATCTGGGTTCTCGAGGAAATCCACGAGCATCTGGCTTTCGTTAGCCTTGACGACGACGGATTGGTCACCAAGGCTAGCGGGGACACGCTGTACATATGGGGCAAGGAGAAGCTGGAGGCTGGAACGGACATCGGCAAGCTCATCCCACGAATCCCACGGCAAGGCATCGACCCGAGATACGGCCCAGTTGACTACGCTCAAATTGCCAGACGGAAGTACTTCACATGCCAAAACAACGGAGACATCAATATTCCTACCACAGTCAGTCAGACGAGAGGTCAAGCAGAGCTTCGTGTATCGAGTTTCCCACATATTGCGGGAATCATTGTGGTGTCTCCAGATACATTGAAGATAAAGAGTTCTAATTCGGCCTTTTCTGGCGCTCTGTTTGGCTATGAGAAACCGGAGGGTTTGTCACTGAATGCGCTTTTACCGGACTTCGATAAAATCCTGGAGATTCTGACAACCCATGACGGAATTGAGCTGCTGGATGGTATAGTCATCCCGGAACATAGTTTCAGAAAAGCCTCCGCTTTACTCGGGTTGCAGCAGGGGAGGCCGGATGCTGCTGCTACCTTCCTCAACCCTGATGGAGTGCCAGCCAAACACCGTGATGGTGCCGAACTGAAAGTTGATGTCCAGATGAGAGTGGTCAACAGTGAGAAGCACTCTAATTACTCTTCTGCTGGCAGTGACGATGGTTCGTCGACGCACGAGGGGTCCGTGTTGGTTGAATCTGAAGTGGTGTATGCGTTGTGGATCACGTACTCCAGGAATTTGCACGCGTCCAATGTAGATATAAGCGCTAGGGCGCCATCGATTGGCACCGAAACTCCCCTCCGGCAACCGTCACCCGGTCAGCCTACAGTTCACACGCCACAAGATGTAGGGTCGGACTCTTCGGATGCAGATGAAATTCTCAAGCCGGAACCCCAGCGTTCCACGGCTTCAGCGTTGACCCAGCAGATCAAAGACGCAGCTATCAGTGCTGCTGCGAAGATCACAGGCGTGCCCAAGCCTACTGAGAAGTCACCATCTCCAGTGCCGGAGGTTGAAGAGCCTCCACACAAAAAGACAATAGACGATTTTGTCATATTGGAGGATATGGGCCAGGGCGCATACGGCCAGGTCAAATTGGCCCGCTACAAGCACAACGGTGGCCGGAAAGTCGTTTTGAAATATGTGACGAAGCGGCGGATTCTAGTTGATACTTGGACTAGGGACCGACGCCTCGGCACTGTACCCCTCGAGATACACGTCTTAGACTACCTCCGGCGTGACGGTCTTAAGCATCCCAACATCGTGGAGATGGAGGATTTCTTCGAGGACGAAACAAATTACTATATCGAGATGGCGCCTCACGGACTCCCCGGGATGGACCTCTTCGACTACATTGAACTTCGCACCAACATGGACGAGGATGAGTGCCGCAGTATCTTCGTCCAGGTCGCTAAGGCGGTCCATCACCTTCACATCAAAGCCAAGGTGGTTCACCGTGATATCAAAGATGAAAACGTCATTCTCGATGGCGAAGGAGTCATCAAGCTAATAGACTTCGGGAGTGCTGCCTATATCAAGAGCGGACCTTTCGACGTTTTTGTCGGCACGATTGGTACGTTATACCGTGATTCTTGTCTATTAAAGAATATGCTTGTCAGCTAACATGGTCCTTTAGATTACGCTGCTCCAGAAGTACTGGCGGGTAAGCCGTACGGGGGCAAAGAGCAAGATGTGTGGGCTCTCGGCATCCTACTCTACACGATCATATACAAAGAGAACCCGTTCTACAGCATCGACGAGATAATAGATCGTGATCTACGGGTTCCCTACACATTAAGCGAGGAGAGTATCAATCTCATCCGGTGCATGCTGGAACGAGATGTCTCGCAACGCTACAATATAGACCAGGTGCTACAGCATCCCTGGTGCCAAATGGCTGATTGATTGCTGGGAGGGGGGACTCCTGGAAGTCTAGGAGGAAGACTCCAATGCATTACAGGTGGAAGCTGGGGTTCAGGGGTTCGCTAGGGCAGGGTAGGGCATGCAGGATAGGAAAGCGGTGAGCAGAGCGCAAAGCGGAAGGCGAAAGGCGGCGGGTACGCCGTATACACGCGAAGACGGGAGAAAGCAATGCCTAGACTTGAAGAAAGAGACTTTTGTTTTTTCCAGCATTTATCGATACCCCGAAAGAGTTGGTTGTATTTTGGCAGGCTAAATGGGGGAAGGAGAGAAGAGAGCGCGGAACGGGGAGCGGGAGCGGGAGCCAGAACCAGAACCAGAACCAGAACCAGAAGCGCAAAACATACGAAGATCAAAGAGCACACGCAACAGACGAGCGAACGAGAGACACGATACAGTACGGCATGGCATGGCATGGCATGGCACGGCACGGAACGGCAAGACTGACTGACTGCAGAATGCTATATCTTGGAACCGACAGTCAAGACATTGAGATAAGACGCGTATATATATCTATAGCTATATCCATAACCACGTTTAGAGAGTACAGTACAGTAGTACATCATTGGCATCATCCCGAAAGGCACGGAGTTTTTCACAGGGGCGTTATTTCTCTTTCTCTTCTTCTTCTTCCCATTTCACCGTGATGGGCTAGGGAGGGAGTGTCTGTTTGTTCTTTTCCATTGGTTGCGCGATCACGATCATCGCACAGAGAAGGCCATCCGTCGTGTTGTACGATGCGAAGGAGGCAATTTAGGGGAGCAAGATGGGAACCAAATCATCCATCCATAGCTGTTATTAAGTCCGGCTTCTTGACTGGCTGGGTACTTGGTCAGTATCAGTGAGAATGAACGAATAAACGAATGGATGAATGAATGCATGTACTACAGTCAGCCTGTTTGTTGAACTATGCGTGTCTCTAGGCTGCCGAATCACCCCAGAACGAACTCGGATCATACCCAAAACCCCTCCGGCCAAGTCGCTTGTAGATCCACGGGCCCCTTTATTCTCCTCCTGCTGCTCCTCCTCCCCCCCTTCTTCTCCTGTGCCACCTGTGCCTCCTCCTCCTCCTCTTCGGGCCCCAGCGGCGGCGCCCAGGGATCGAACCCATCCGCCGCGCACCGGATGGTCGTTGTATTCGTATTCGTATTTGCATTCGCCGTGCCGGTCTGGGAAGAGGTCGGCGTCGGCACGACGACGCGGCCAAACTCGAGGTAGTCTCTGATGACGGCCCGCGCGCACCGGCTCGGCACCGTCGACCCGCAGTGGCCGACGGCGTCGACCTCGAGCACGGCGGCGCCCGCGTGCGCCGCCGCCATGGCGTGCGCGTTGCGCCGCGGCGTGACGGGGTCGAGGCGCGAGGTCACGAAGAGGAGAGGGGCCGAGGGTCGTCCTCCTCTTTTCCGTCCTTCTCCTCCTTCTCCTCCTCTGCCTCTTGTGGCTTCTTCTTCTTCTTCTTCTTCTTCTTCTTCATCTCCGTCACCTCTGGTGTTGGTATCGGGATTGTCACCATCTTCGCCTTTTCTATCGTCGTCGTCATCTTCGACATGTGCCGATGACAGGGATAGCGGCGCCGGCGTCCCAAACGGCCCGGTGAACCGCCAGCGCGGCCTGACCGCCCACCCGGCGCACTCGAACCGGATGGTGGCCCAGTACGGCCCCAGGGTCGGGCTCTGCGCCCGCAGCGCCTCCACGTACGCCTGCAGGCCGTCGGGGCCGAGCCGCGCCGTCCCGGCCCCGCCGTCGCCGCAGAGGATCGCGCGCGCGGCGTCGGGCTCGCTGCTCATGATCGCGCTCGTCGACCGGTTGCTGTTGTTGTTCTTGTCGTCCCCCGGCTTGCAGAATGCATCGTCGCCGGGAGCTGTGGGGGGCCAGCGCCGGAACTGGGATTGGAGAATCGCCGTGTAGTTGGCATGGTCGAGGGCGGAGGCGAGGGCGCGCGCGAGTGGGCGGAAGGATGAAAGAGGCGCGTAGACGGGGCGCCGGAAGGCGGAGAGCACTTCGTAGCCCGTCACGATGGTCATGCTGGCGCGCTGCTGCTGCTGCTGCTGTTGTGATTTTCCGGCTCCATACTCGATGTAGTCAGCGTCGTAAAGGCTATCATCATCATTATCGTCGTCATTATCGCCGTCATTGCCTTCGTCAGGCAGGACGACGACCGCGGGCTGCTCGTCGAGGGAGCGGACGAGGGCGTCGACCCGTGCTTTCATGTCCGCCCCTGTCGCGTCGGAGGGCCGGCGCAGCGGGCAGTGCTCCGCGCCTGCCGAGAAGCAGGTCTCGTAGAAGTAGTCTACAATCTTCTCGGTGTCTTGGAGGTTGGTCAACCAGGTCTGTGGGGTATGTTTTAGCGAGGTTTCGTCAAATATCGTCGGAGTTGGGTTGGGATATGGTTTTGTCTCGGATAAAGGGGTGTCATGTGTGATCAGCCGGGTAGGTAAGGAGAGGTGGGAAGGCTTGTGGACTTACACCCGCCATGTAGTCGTCGGCGTCCGCGATGCCGTCCTACTGCATGTTAGCATGTCATTGTGAAACACAAAGAGCTACCTTCTAGACTAAGGATATCTGCGATAGCAAGTATCAGGATGTGTAGTGCGAAGAAGCGATGATATACGTACTGCGAACAGGTTAGCAACTGCAGCAGAAACCAAGGAGCTATCGAACCGCGCTTCCGGAAGAAGACACTATGGGCTCAGGGGAAAAGACAGAAAAGCTGTCTACATACCGACGATCATGCGTCCCACACGGTCCGGGTACATCGACGCGAAGGTGTTTCCGAGGACGGAACCGTAGGAGAAGCCCCAGTACTGGATCCTGGGGAGTTTGTTGCCATCCTCGTCCCCCCTTTTCACCCTCTGTTCCTTGTCGCGCAACGCTATAGTCTTCTGTGACCACCGCTCCTCGTCAGCACCACGGATAGGCCGAGCCGCAGCAGAAGCAGCCTCCTCCCGCCGCAGCTCGTGGATCCTGTCGACCATCTCCACCATAT
This sequence comes from Diatrype stigma, assembly GCA_022225965.2. Taxonomy (NCBI): domain Eukaryota; kingdom Fungi; phylum Ascomycota; class Sordariomycetes; order Xylariales; family Diatrypaceae; genus Diatrype; species Diatrype stigma. Next base: position 163,627 of record JAKJXP020000074.1, read on the forward strand.
CGCGCGCGACGGACGCCGTGGATAGGAAGGGGAGTATCGATCGCTGCGGCGACGATGATGCGGAACCGTCGCGGCGGCGGGCAGTACCCCCGTGCGCGCAAATATGTCCGAGACCTTTCGCTCTTGCGTGCTAATATACAGCGAGCCGTTTCGGAGTCAGTGGAAATAGGGGCAGGAGAGAAGAGGGTTTGGGGGGGGGGGGATGGGGGGCGCTGGTCAGTTCTAGCCTGGCTTTTGCTTTGCTCTAGAGACTCACCTGCCGCCGAACGACGTCCAACCCGCCATCTAGACTCCCCATGGCCCGGCGCTGCAAGTCGGCGGCGTAGCGCGCGGCGAGGTCGCCGTCGAAGCAGTCGACCTGCGGCGTGGTGAAGAGGACGCCGCGGGGGTCCCAGCTGAGGATCTCGTAATGCCTTCCTCCGCTTACTCCTCCTCTTCTCCTCCTCTCCTCGCGGTCGTCATCGTCATCATCGTCACCGTCATCGTTGTCATGACTACCAGGACGATCCGCGATGTCCCGCATGACATGTGCGTTAGCAAGCGCGTGCCGCACCCCCGACCCCCCCGGCCCCCCCGGGTTCGTGAAAATGGTCCCACCGAACGACGGGTCGTCGTCGGGGACGGCGGCGGGGAGCTTGATCATCGCGATGGCGACAGCATCCTCGTCTCCACTGCCGGCGACTGTGCTTGTGTCGATGGTGTTAGTCGCGTTGGCCGTGGTCCAGTCCAGCGGCACGAGTAGCCGCGCGCACTGGAACTCGCCGTCGCCGTAGCATGCGTGCCACTTGAGGTTGGCTCCCGGCGTGATGGTGCTCCAGTCGAAATCGAGCACGTCGTACGCCGGCGGGGCTGCGGCTCCGGCTCCGGCTCCAAGGCCGCAGCTCCACCACCACCACCACCAGAATGCGGACAAGAGCCGCATTGGATGATGATAGTGCGACTCTCTTAGTAAGTAGCGAACTGTGAGTGGTTTCCTGTAATAGGCTGGGGCATCCAAGTCTATCCTTGTACAGGATGTTTGTTTCCTCTCGGTAATAACGTTGTAGCTATCCTTTCGACGTTTGTTGCCGGTTGCGCTCTATCGCCACCCGTGGTCTGATGCTGAATAAGGTAAAGCCAGAGTTGCCAGGAAGCCACCACATTTGGCGACCTGAAACCTCTTCTTCCAAGTTGCTCGGTGCCGTGGTGTGATGCGTCGGTGCTGAAGTTACATCGCGGGGGGTTGTAGCATGCAAAATCGGATCGAGTTCATCCAATCAGCCACCGGGTGCGCCGCTGTTGCATTGTCGGGATTTGGCTATATTCCATTTCCCACTTCCTTTTCCATGCACCTCCGAGGTGGAATGAATGCTTTTCCCGTTCGCCAAGCAGGGAACTTATAGTAGATGCATTTACAGTATGGCATGCTTATAAGCGATCCACGTGTCCAAGCTGATAGTTATACTCCAATTGTCTCCAAATACCCATTCACATGGAATGGTACGCTGTTGACGATCTCGGTTCATTCCTCGGTTTGACTTATAAATGTCTGCTCGTGATGATGTCTGGCGTTCTTCATCGACGATGCAAGGGGCGTAATATCCCCATGAGCATCGTAGCGAGTTCCTGTATCCGATGCGGGCGGGTTGGTTGGATGCATCGAGGACTCTAGCCCCTGCCTATATTCTAAACCTTTACAGCAATTTCTAACGAGCAGTGAAGACGAATCGTTCCATAGTCGATAGAACGTGACTGTGACCCTCGTTTCCGGGGGCTCTCTTTCCCTTCACTCATTTGCCGCCCTCCTGTCACGGCCACAGGAATAGGATCTTACAAGTATATACTTGCCGTGATGTCACATCTTCAACTCAAATACTTGGTGATTTATATGCCGTGTTCAGACCAAGCTCCGGCTTTTTTGTTGAAGTATGAAAATGTAGTTGTACATCAACTGAGTACCATGATACTTTCGAGGATCCCACCTAAATATACATGTTTTTATTACTTGCGTCATTTTACAAAAAAACACGGGGCGGCCAAAATATATGATTAGGATGTTAAGGGGACTATACTATAATAACACAACACAGGTCAAAAAGGGTGAGCGTGATTTGATACGGGATGTTTTGTGCGAGACATATATAATCAACTACCCCAGGTATTTTAATTTATCCAACGCCGGTGAAATCTACATCGCCGAAGAAGGAAAATAGGGGGGGGGGGGGGGGGTGAAAGAATACACTATGGGCTCAACAGGTGTTAAGTTCATGCTTTCATTCTATGAATGAACGACGATAGATTCAAGAATGTGGTTGCTTGTTAGTATATATACCGATATTTTTGACACCCACTATGGCGCAAGTTTGTATGATCTCGAAACAATATTACCTAGGATGTCATCATACGGTTTAAAACCAGGCTCATAAGCATGTTACGTTTAATTTGTCTCTTGCAATGACCTGAAAATATATGGGTTGTGTCGGCATTTGGGTTATACTGAAGAAGCTTGTTCCAATCCAGGTTATCTGCAGCTTCGGCTTTTGTAGGCAAATCCCGTACAAAGCCACCGGTTTCCTTCTTGTTGTGTCCATTGCAGCCTACTGTAGGCTACAATTGCTTGTGGCAGCCTGTTGCTGTTCAAAGCGACGATTTTCCTTCCAGAGTATTCCTCATCTGCTGACAGGTTGGCAAACATGATTACCTACGGATGTCCAGGATAATAAATATTCACACGTGGATTTAGCTTTTCATTTCAAGATATATACTAGGTGGCTTAGCTTATATGTCCCCGTCCCGGTTCTGCAATGTGGGAGACTACGTGACCATGCCACAATCGTTCATCTGCTGAGCAGAAGACCAGCGCGTTGTTGATCCGGGTGGGACCGTATGTTTTGCCAGATCAACTGCCGATACTTTGTAGAATCACATATATTCCAGGTTGATACTGCCTTCCGTAGCTGACAGTTGGGATATTTTGAAGATCATCAGGAACGCACCCCAGACAGCGGGGCTTGCCGGGATCGTCACAAGAATGCGGCGAGGTGCCGAAAGAAAGATATGAAACCCGGGTGTGTGGAACCCACGAAGATCCCGGGCTACAGCGCCGTCTCGGGGGCCCCTATCCCGATACGACTGTAGGGAAAGCTATGCCGCAGTACGTAAGTAATAAATTAAGCGATGGGTTGAGTTCGAGCCCTCAGCGAGACACGTCGCATTCTGCTGAGGATTTCGGGGTTAAAAAGCTGGGGTAACATCGGAGCGCACGGCCACGCCGAGTGATACGCGTTCAGGCGTTATGCCGCGGGGAATACCTGCATAACGGGCGGTTTGCGCACGTCCACCTTGCAGATCTGTGGGCATTTCCCGGTAGCACATCGTCGAAATGAACCATCACGCTCCGGTTCTGGAACTAGACCGGATTTCAGAAACCCCATCGAGATACCCCCTTGCCAGAAGAAAGACCTACCGGATGTGGCCTCTGCAGATCGAAAAGAGAAAGAAGCAGGTGAGTTAAAGCAGGTGATTGGCTCTTGAACAACGCGTGCGCATGCCCCAGCCCCCGGGATCGGACTGTGGTAGGTGGCGCTTAGAAGGTAGTGAGGCCAACGCTTGACCTTAGATATGAGTTTGACGTTCATGCGCCAGAGAAGTCGACGAGGGGCAGCCCGAGATTCGGAAGAACGGCGTTTACTACCCACTACGGAGTAGGTAGGGAGGCTGGAGATATGGGGCTGGGGAGAGGGAAGGGGAGGCGGGGGGTCAAAACGGAGCTTTCATTACATAGGAATGGTAGTCAAGGTAGTAACGGGGTTCCTGTTGACGCCGAGGGGGAAGCAGATCTCGCACCACCTCGTCGGTAATGGAATAGGACATGCTGATCTCCAGATGCGATTAGGGATGGGCACCGAGATCTGGTCCCATTGACCACTGGACGCTGGTGATTAGCTACCATTCGGATGCATGCAGCGGCTCCCGTTGCCAGCCTCCCGCCAGAACAAGAAGGTAGGTAGGCAGGTAAGTAGCTATGCTTGTTATGTAAGGCGCGATAAAACATGACGGTATGCACGACTTACATTCTCTATTAAGCTGTATACCTTCAAAGACCTAGGCGGGGAACGAAAAGGAGGAGGTTATGATAGGCCGAATGCCGATTATGTTACTTGAAAAGGGTCGAGATGTGCCTCACAAAGGAATTTGATAATACCATGTCCTTCCTCTTCTCTCTTCACCATCCCGACGGACAGGATTTGAGAAGCGATTCTATTTGTTTGGACCCCATGGCGCTAAACCGTCGAGACTGCCGGATGCGGAAGGTCGGCCTATTAGCGGATGACGAGATAGCTTCCAGGGGTTCCGGGAGGTGTTCCTTTTATAGAAGATCTACGTTCAAGACCACGGCCCTTTACCGAAGTACTGAAAAAAAAGGGGGGGGGGGGGTGTCGTAGTGAGAACCCGAGGGACGCCTGGACGACGCGTGTGCTGCATACTATAATAGTACGACGACGACTTCTGGGGAAGGGGATGTATAGGTAAGTAGGTAGGTAAACAGATAGATTGATAGATAGATACTTAGGTTAGGTAGATGGAGGTTCGATCGCGCCTCGAGATGAAAAGACCTGGTAACTACATACTCGATGCTATGCTGCAACTGTGCTGCAATTGCATCAGCAGCGATCCATCCATCGGTAAGCACTTCCATTCCTCCCAGCCGTCCATCCACCGATCACGTCGGGTCCAGGTCCAGTGTGGCCAATGAGTCGCGATCCCCGATGTCGAGGCTCCACCGATCGTCCTATCGCCTTATCTCGTTCCAATGATTCCTGCCCCGGGATTTGTTCTGGATCTGCACAGGAAGAAGTTTTCTAGAAGCCCGATATCGAATGACGCGCCTGAGGCTGGCTTCCCGACCAATCTCCCGCCGTCTTCCAGCTAGGGCCCTAGGGGCTACTACTGTATGTAACTACGGGGGGGTTGGGAACTACCTAAACTAACGTTATCCGACCAGGCTAACCTGATTAGGTAGCCTAGGCATGCATGTTATCGCACAGTCGACAGCACGGGCTTTGGATGTGCAGATCGTTGCCGGGGACAAACACGAGAACCAGCCTGCCCTGCCCCTCTGCGTAACTTACCGGCGTATGTACATAGTAGGTAGGTACATACATACATACATACATACCTACGAAGTACATATGTGGTATCCAGGGTATCTCCCGCTATAAGGCGTGCAATCGTTGTACGGAGGAGGTGACCTAATTGCCCGACTGGCCGCCATCCAAACCCCACATCGTCTGCCCTTTAAACGGCGCGAGCATCGCATAGCTTCTTCAGCTGCATCCTAGAGGCGCTGTGTTGACTAAAAGGCGTTTGTCACAGCCTTGAACTAGCTAGGTAGAAGGCTGGTTAACTGCTTATGTAAACTCATTCGGATTCCAAGGAGACGAACAGAGACCTTGGGGAGACAGGTGGACTGGCGACTGGCTGGCTGGCTGATTGTCGAGGTGCTACATAGTCACCTAGGGATGTACCATAGTAGGCAGGCAGGTGGGTATTTGACAGCACTCCGGTACCGAGACTTTGAGCATCTGCTATGTCAGGTATAGCATCCAGGCGTTTTTTCCATCACCCTGAGGGCCTCAGGATGACGATAGGACTCTTGATAAGAGATATGTATGTTTGACAGACGGATGATGATGAAACATTCGTGTAGCGGACAAAGTCGTACCCACCTTTGGTTGATATAGCACCGTGTTCATAGCAGGTATAGTATATAGCTCGTTTTTTGCTTTTTCCTGCCCCCTGCCCCCTGCCCCCTCGCCCCCCTTTCTTTTTTCGGGTGACTATGTACCTAGTTGTTCTGTCACCCTGTCACCGGAAATTTTCATGGATGTGAAGATCGCATCTGGGGCATGCCCCGGGCCCCATCGCTTTACTTCCATCCACTTCTTACTACGATCGATGAAGGGAAGAAGCATGTGGGCGGGCGGTGCGAAAGACAAGTCAATCGTGAAACTCCTGGTTGTTAGCTCGTCGATTAACGAAGCCGCAAATGTGTAACATATGGGTCGATCAGCTTGTTTAGGTAGCTGGTCACGACAAGGATGACTAACTGACTAGACGAAATAATAGGTGATGAAAGATTGAGCTACCTGCCGACCCGCTGCGGACCCCCATAGGTAGTACATACTGTAGGTATGTTTCGAGAAACATTATTAGCTCAACTCTAAACTGCTAGGTTCTGCTAGGACCTGCCCGAGTCGAAAAGAAGCCTGAGCCAATCATTGGATGGACTTCTGGCAGAGGAAGGGCTGAGTTCCTGTTGCGTGACTGCGTGAATACAGAGCTGCCACTAGTTAGTCCGGGGCTTGCTGACATCCAATCCACCTGGCACCTTCCTACCAACCGTCGATCTAGGCTCCGGCTTCCCTAGCTTCCCTGGCTTCCATTAGTGTTCTCGAAGGTGTTTGGAAGCCTCTTGCAAACCCGTATCCTGCATGGTGCATCCAAGTACCATGCAGCGCTGGTAACTTGAGGCAAGTGGGTTGGTGTAAGCCCACGGACCACTGATGTCTCTTCCTTTCTTCCTTGCTGCGGCGGCGCGGTAAATGGTATCTCTCTCGTCCCTGTTTCCCTGTTTACCCCCTAGAAGAGCTGCTAGCGTGGTTATAACTAGCTGTTGATTACGACGATTTTTGTAAGGCGGCCGAGTCATTCATCATCCTTGTCGTTGCCCTGCACCTATTCGTGCACCCATCCGCACATCCCATCTTCGTCTCCGGGTTTCTGGATTATAGTAGTCGTTTTCATGACCACCTCCTTGCCGACCTTGAGGGACACTTATGTTTATATTATCATCGCGTATTACCACACATCATCTAATCCATGTATCTAGGTCGATATGCCGTGTTTGGCAGTTGTAGTTACATAGACTAGACCAAAATGCAACTATATAATATATCTCAATGAGATCTAGATGCCTAACTCAGGTAACTATTGCCCAATATTGCATTCGAATTACGCGTACGTAGCGCGCACGGGCTGCTGGTTAATTGATGCTTTGGAATGTCAGCTGGAGTGACCATCATCGCCAGCCAACTCGGACGACACTCGGACTTGGTATTCAGCTGAAGATAGCCGGATAGTATATGCCAGATAGGTAGTGTATCAGAGAGGGTTCTGCAGCTTGCTTGTTGTTTTCATACACGGGCTTGGCGTATAAGGGAAATAAATGTCAAAGCTAAGCCTGTTGTATGAAATACAGGAATATCCGACAGGCCTCCCTGGAGCTTCTCCGCGTTAGCCAAGGCATTAAGCTGATCTGAACCACTTGATATATCTTATCTTTCGAAGATTGGTTTAAATAAATTTAGGGCTTTGTGGTGTTCTATGCTTCTCTTATGAAACACAAAGTATATATATATATATATATATACGTGCATCCGTATGAAATAACAACGGGGTTTTATACCTAGGTAGCTAGCTACATTACGTGATTGTCTAGTTATACTTAGTAGTATATACAGCAGGGGACGTATGTAGGTCTGTATTACGTAGATGCTCTAACTGCTTTCATGAATGTATTGAGTCGCCTTGGGTTTAGTTGCCCTGGATGAGTTATGATTGCTCATCAGGCTCCGTATCGTACAATTTGTATTAATAATGAGCGATGGTGGTCGCTGGGCACTGGGCGCTGGCATAGCCCTGCTCCCTGCTGCTCTGTTGTTGCAATCGGCGCATGTGCTCACACCCCTGCAAGTTGCATGTCGTGGCACATGGGATATGTATTAAAACCGATGTCTCGCCCCACTGGTGGGCACCCGAATCGTCAGTAAGAAGAGAGGGAAGAACCTTTGGAACGTTCTTTTGTTCCTTCCGTCGCGAATCTCTGTCGCCCGTCTCCCCAGCTCCAGCTCCAGCTCCAGCTCCCCAAGCCTACAGCCCGCCAGCCCGCAGCCCGCAGCCCGCAGCCTAATAAACTACGGCATACAGGCTACAGGAAGAGATCCTGCGATCTTTGTTTCTCACGACCTGGTCACCCTCCACATCTCTCATCTCACATCTTTCACCTCTCACCATCGACCCTCCAGAACTCAACCGCTTGACATCCATCCGCCATCCTGTCAGCCAATCAGGACTCATAAGTCGCCATCTCTAGCAGCAGCTGCTACCTTGAATGTGCTACCCTTTTCGCTTTCCCTTTCGCACTTTCGCACTTTATACGTCGCACCAACATTATACACACTTTTATTGTTTTATATACACCACACTGTCGACTGTTGACTGTCTCATTGCACGCGACATACATATATGTACATATCTACCGAAACTCACATGCATGTTGCATCATGGTGTATGTATGAACGTATGTAGCTAGGTAATGGGAGTTTCTGGTATACACGCCATACACGCCATACACGCCTGCACCTACTAACCCTGTTCCAAGTACCTCGTTAGCTAGGTACGGACGGGCAACATACCCAGTCGTATATGCTATAGTCCAGCCATTATTATTACTACTTCGTGCTACATACTGCTGGCTACCACGTACCAATCCGTATCTATACCCATATATTCATATGCCTATACCCATATCTTGCCATACCCCATGCCTAAGCCCATGCTGTACCCATAACCATAACCCATAGTTAACCCACTGCCATGTATTCCTTCGATTGATGAATCTGCTGTTGTTCCCTCCTACTAACCTACTGACCTACCTACTACCTACTACATCCCGAGGTCCTATCCTCCATCCTTCAACTTTCATCCTGTTACCTATTACCTAACCAACTTTATGTAATTCTTGAACCCTGAATTTTTTGACTGACTTTCCGTCGTTCTCCTTGTCCCTTGCTTCTTCTTGCCTGGTCTGTCCTTCCTCTCTGTTCCAAGTTCCCGTTCTAAGTCGCCCTTTTCCTCTTATTACCTAGGTATATACCAAGAACATTTGCCTCACATACGACGGACAACGTCCTATGCATACGTACAAACACACACATACACATCTACGCGCCCACACGCCCACACGCATACACGCCCACATACGTACCTGGCTGCATGTATACTGCCCCTATCACTACCTACAGCTACATGTAGACTTCCTTGTAACTTGGCTACATATCGGTCCCGGCCCACTTACGGACGACCTTCCCGTGCTGTCAGGAACTCGACGCTCCCGTCTTGACACACTCTACCACCTGCACTCGACTACCCACCCGCCGTAGCCCATAACCCCCCCGACTTGGAGGCTGTCGCGCATCGCACCACTTCGCACTTCGCCTTTCGCACTCGCTGATCTGCACTTGCATCCTCCCAACACTTGATCGCAACCAACCAAAACACTCGTGACGTACAGGATACGGCCACCACCACGACTACCAAGACTATAGTCACTCACTACATTCTAAGATACCAGCTACCAGATACCAGATTTGAGACCTACATGATTAAATCCATACTAAACCCAAACCCTTGAGAGACCTGCGAACCCACATCGTTTCCGTTCCTGTTGCCGTTTGAGTGTAACTACAGGCGTCGCGCGCCCTTCTACTAGTTAACCTTACCGAGCCAGCTAAAGGGGGCAAGGGTTGGGGAAAGCAGAGGAGAGAAGAAAGACGAAAAAGAAAAGGAGAGTCCAGAAGGTCGAGGGAAAACACATATGGGAATCGCATCAACCTCTTAGTTCTACAGACTCGGTCCAATTTAGTCGCGCATCACCCACACGGCACCACAGCGTCGAGTCGAGTTCGAGACGATCCCATTTCCATGTTATCAACTAGTCCCAGCGCTTGCTCGACGACTTCGACCCGCGAGGTACAGACTTCGAACCGGCCACGCTTTTGCTGTCGCATGCTTGTATGACCTTCTCGGCTTGGATGGTCGACTATTGCACCCCCCTTAAGTTTTTATCCTCAGCCAGCTGAAGGGCATCGTGCTGAGTCGAGTACGACGTCGCTTCTGCTCCACTGATTCACCTTTTTTTTGTCGCATTTATTTATAGGTATAGATACGTTCTGGGCAACCAGCCTCGGGTCGAGCCATTGAGACTGTCGTACTTTACAGTTCAGTCCGGGTGTTAATCCACGAATTTCCCATAGCCCCCATTTCGAGACGAGATCGGCTGCGTATTAGATAAGGCTATTTGCGACGAGAAAGTCTCCTTCCACCTTCGACGGCGAAAGTGCTCCAGTCGTGAGACTGGAAGCCATTATTCGCCGTTATGGATAGCGCAAAATGCAATGTCATCTATGTTGATCGCAACGCGAGTCAGGACAGAGTCTATGGGCCTCCTGCGAATGAGTCGGATGCAGAATCGGATCTGAGTGAATCTCGCGAGCTTCGAAACAATCTCGACCTCCTCGCAAACGCGTTTGGTGTTGGTGAGTTGTTTAGCTATAAACCATACTCGGCTTTGTCGTGCTGATCAAAGGCTAACACACACAAGTTCATGTCTGCTCAAATGGTGCCGCTTGTTTAACAAAGCTTTTCCACCTCCACGATAATTCCCTGGTCGAGTTAAAGCCCACACTTGTGCTGATAGACACTCCCTACGACGAGAAAGTTTTCGATTCATCCCGGTCACGCGAGCATTCCCCCCATTCTCAGATCTCGGACGATGAAGACACGGAGAGTGGCTCTGACGAGAATTTGTATGGGCTTAGGCTATTGCAACGCATTGTCTATGAAACCCACCTCAGGAATCTTTCTAGACTAGTAGTGCCTATTCCTGTTGTTACATTCCCTTTGCTACAAAGCCCAACGCTCAACAATGAACTAGGCGACGAACTTGACCAGCAACCCGCTTATGCCGCTTACCTCTCGGAAAAGCCCAACCCTGCAGCCAACGGAACCTTGACGAATCGTGCGCTACTGAGGAGGTGTCTCGACTCGGGTGCTGTTGATGTTATGGCCAGTCCCCTGCATATGAAGACATTAACAAGTCTTGAAGTACAAGCATATCGGGCCCACAAGAAAGCTGCGAAGGAGCAACAATCCTATCTAGAGATCCGGAGAGGTAGAAAACGGTCATGGGTCGGCGTACATGAGGAGAAGCCATTCTCCTACCTCAGAGAGGCCATGGTGTCGAGCTTGATGAGTGGTATCTGCCAGCTTGGTAACGAGAGCGAAGCACATATCGGAGGTGTCAGGATCAATGTCTCTTCAGAGCGCAGGGCCGAGATCGCGGAGGCGATAGGCCAGTGGCATTTCTCCGCTCATGATTTCTGTGACGATTCGCTCCTTGTCGCAGCGAGCCTGATATTCAAGCATGCGCTGTCCATGCCGGAATTGGAGCATTGGCGGATACCACCAGGTAAGCAGTGTTCTGCTTCGAACGCTTCATGTTTGTCCCATCCCCGTAACTTTAAGCTAACAGTGATATATCAGACCAAATGACATCGTTCCTCGTCTCTTGTCGGGCAGCGTATAATACCTTCGTTCCCTATCACAATTTCCGTCATGCCATTGATGTCCTACAGGCGACCTTCAGCTTTCTCTTACACATTGGTGCTCTGCCACCTTATAACTCTACTTCAGATGCCGAACCTATCCCAAAATCACCACTGGCAACCTTGCTGAAGCCATTCCAAGCCTTGACTCTGCTGATCAGTGCAATTGGACACGACGTAGGCCACCCCGGCGTGAACAACGGCTTCCTGATCGTACTAAATGCGCCGCTGGCGCAATTGTATAATGACCGCTCAGTCCTCGAATCGTTCCATTGCGCGGCTTTCTCGCAGCTTCTCCGGAGGTACTGGCCACAAGCCTTCGAGGATACCAAGATGCGCAGCCTCATGATTAGCTCGATCCTAGCTACAGACATGGGGCTACATTTTGACTACATGAAGAAACTCGGTGACCTTCAAGAGAGATTGCACGAGAATAACTCGACAGATGCGTGGAACGGACGCATGCTTGAAGAGCAGACAGCGTTGGCTTGTGCGCTGCTCATCAAGTGTGCGGATATTAGCAATGTGGTATGTGTTTCGTCAACGACTTGGATTATGGCGCTCGTTCGCTGACATTTGCATAGGCTCGGAACTTCGACGCAGCCCTTCAATGGATGTATATTCTCTGCGACGAGTTCTCGAGGCAGGCGAACATGGAATCCGAAATCGGCATCCCTTCTTCGTTGATATCAGCTCCCAAGAAAGACTTCATGTCGTTGGCTAAGGCCCAACTTGGATTCATGAACATGTTTGCTATCCCTCTGTTTCAAAGTGTGGCTGATGTGCTGCCGACCATGCAATATACAGTCGACGAGCTTGAAGTGAACAAAGCCCTATTCGAGAAGCAAGTAGAGGCTATTCCCGGAATGGACGAGGAACGCCGGAAGCGACTAACCGAGGGGACGCTCTCCCCACGATCCCTGAGTCTGGCTATCGAATCTGACGAGTCCCAAGATTACTCCTCGGGGAAGACCTCCACGCGAAGTGCTGAACACTGCCTTATGCCAGAGAACCATGCCGCGATGAAAAAGGCGGGATCATCGCGTCCGGGCCAGCCAAACAACATACCGAACATACCAGGACGATACAAGGAAATTAACGGAATCTTGGGTGCGTTCGATAGTGCCGCGAGTTTTGCCGCAAGCGATCCTTTCCACACGGACGAATCGGAGAATAGAGCGATCGGACACAACGGAAAGCAACGAAGCAGCGAAACTACTGAGGGAAGCAGCTCTGCCCCTTACACAGGAGACTGGCAGTCACAGGCGACTAGTGCTACCACGGGAAAGATGCCTCTGTCTCCCAGCACTCAGGGGACAAGTATTATTAGTCAAGAGTCAGTTGAGGACCCATCTCATGTTCCAGCAACGAGGGTGACAGCGCCAATTTCTCCTGGCATGGCCAGCCCAATGGCCCCACCTGAGCCACCAACATCTGAGGAAGAGTCTAATGGGAGCACCCTCAAGCCGGACAGGTTGCTCAAGAAGAAGACCAGTCGATTCCGAATGAATGCGTTGAATATCTTTAGAAGGAATAAAGGGTCTTCACCATCGCGAGGAGGCGATTCCGGTAGCTGAACCAATACGGGGCGACCGCCGAGGCAGCCGCCGAAGTGGACGATGTCGATTATCATCACGAAAGACGAGCTGTGGGATTGGCGAATTAGCACTACGGAAATATACATATCCCGAAGCTAACGCCTCTCCGAGTACCCGAAGCATTCCTTCTCCATGCAACAAACCTGAAGTAGCCGATGTAGGAAGCAGCAGCATTTGCCTCTTGTTGGGCATATATGCCTGCGAAACCAGCAACGACTCGCATGGAGTAGCAATGGGGGCTCCCAATAGCTCGTTCCTTTCGCACTGCCCAGCCGAGGCCACAGCATGTCACGATAACACGTGAACCTATCCTCTCACGGGCCCCGAGAAGAAACTTGGCAGTGCCCGTCTTCCCCGAACATATGCCAACGTGGGCCTCGTCGTGGTTTCAGAAAAGCCGCGGACAACTGTTACTATACAAATAGCATGGGACAAACAAACGATTTGAGTATAGTTCTATGCGAAAGCCGGGGGGTGAGAGTGGAAGCGAGGGGCAGAGTAGGAGGAGGGGGTGTTGAATGTCTATATGCAAGCAGGCGGACGGCTTTGAAACAAAAGCAGAGAAGCCATGATGAAGAATACGAATGCACACGAGATCAAATACAGATCCCAAAAACTAGAAATACCGTCGTTCTTTTCGCCAGTACCTGGTGGTTCCCTTTTATGTTATGATAGGTACGCTGTGCCACGCTAAGTTAAGTTACCTAACTAAGCCAATATATATACATATATGATTTACTGTGTTACCAAATTCCAGCTTCTTCGATGTCCGTGTAAGCCGACGCGTTGCTATGATTTTGAAGTAGAGAGGTGTGAGATGACCAGGTCAGCAGGTAGGCGACATGCAGTGAGGTGGTGAGTGAAATGGTTAGTGTTTGAAAAAAACCCTCTTACTCCCCCTTTTCTATAGGTAACTACGTAAGTCCCTGGTCGAAAATGAGAACTGTTGAGTCCAGCAGGCTACTTAGTCAACGAACGATCAGCCAGCTGAACTACATACATACACCTACTTTGTAGGCAAACAACTGATTAGTACTTAGTCTGAGAATACAGTGGCAACCAACCGTTGGCAGGCTATTTAAGTATGGCGCTGTGCTGTGCTATGCTATACCCGTCACACACGCATCTGGCTTCATGGTGAGTGAGACCGACGCTGTAAAGTAGGGATAACACCTAACCTCGTAGTCTAATATAGGCAGGAGGGCGGGCGGCCCTCGATTATCGAGTTGAAATGGTGACCATGAAGGGAGAGAGAGAACGGGGGTGGGGAGGGGGCCACGGGTTGAATATATCCTCCAACTAACCCCATTTTTCGTTGTTGTTGGTGGGTGAAACCCAATAAACTCGGGAACCAACGAGATGGGCGGGCGATTTTCAGGTATGTTAGATAGCCCACAGTGCTCATCAATATTGAGTTGGAAGTAAATAAGTAGTTTTACCAGCTCGCTGACAAGAAGACCTCGCTCACCACAACCCAGACTCAACACAACCTCTGAGGTATGCCCACGCACGAACTACCTGCCTATTGTAGGTATGTAGGTAAGGTAGTTGAGCGAAATAGGGGGTAACTCGATACCATTGACCGACTGAGTCACCCTACCTAGCTACCTGCATCACCGGTTGTAATGTCCTTTATGGCTAGATGTTTGTTGTTGGCACAAGCAAAGTCTTGGAGGTACTGACTCAGCTGGTGGTGATGTTTTCCTGGCCTGTTTACCTTCCTATAGTTCACACTTACCTGCAGATCGCAAACCGATAGCATGCAAAACTGAGTGAACCAGGTATGATTAAGGAGGCGTTGATCATACGTACCTACTCGTAGAAAGGAACACGCCCCTTCCCCTCCTGTGCGAATGACTCCTATTCTCCTGACCATCAATCGATGAGTATAAGGAACAGGTCCATGCATACATAGTTATCGTACGTAGCATACCTATGGTCTAGTTAGCTAGTAACAGCGATCACGATGCCACACACACACATATATATATGAAAAGCTGCATATTCGACACACAAGCAGACAGACAAGACACAGAATTTCTAGCTCAACAACATAGAAGCCACATCGAATATGTGATGACGAGGCTCCATATGTATTTTTATTTGTATCTTATGGACAGTGTAGCGTAATCATCTATCAGGCAATTCAAACTCCTTGAACACCAGTTGGGGGGTCCCAAGTCACAACACCCTTGTGACCGGAACATGCAATGCATCGCCAAAGTTTGCTTCCGCTCCACCTTTCTCTTGATTTTTCTTCTTGGTCGTTCTTCTGTCTAATGCCTGGTCTGGTAATTCGCGGTCTCGTGAATCATAAATGCTCGATTGATAGTAGGGAGCGAGCGATCTAACTCTCCACAAAACAATAGCCATGCTGCCGCTATACCCATACCCTGGAGGGAGGGCCTTAACCAAGTTTGATTTTATCGGTATCATCGAGGTGAATCTCTGTCGCCTCCTCGGAGCGCCGTTCATCGTCGGCTTGGAGAGCCGGCACCCGATGCACTTCTTGGCTCTGAGCCCATCCCTCCCCCCCTCCCTGAGTCGCCAACGTGCCCAGGTACTTGACTTGAGGCTCGACGGGTTCTTTATAGCTTGGCGGATCGGACTCGGCCTCCTGTACCGGCAGCTGGTAGGACGAGAAACCAGGCAGATCGGACTCGACATTAGTTTCGAATTCCATATTGGGGTGACTCAAGGCTCGCTCGTCGTCACTACACGAGTCGTGCTGAGCCTCGTCGGAGGCGATCTCGGATGCGTTGGCACTACCTGATCCCGCGTTGAAATCACCTGTGCCCGAAAGGTTTTGGAAACTCCAGGTATTGCCACCTGTGAGTGGGTGGAATCCAGTGGATTGGGATGCCTCGCCCATATCTATTCCCTCGTCTTCCTCAATGCTCTGTTGGACACCCTGGGTGTTATCGCGTCGAGAGTCTACTAGGCCGGGAGGATCGTCATCTGCCTTCGTGCCCGCCGGATATGAAGTGTCACCTGTATGGCTCAGTATGAAGCCATTGTTCTCGTTACTGCCACCAAGACTTCCGTCCAGGCGAGTAGCTCCTGCTCCTTGAAACGCGCTCGACGACCCACCTAGGGAGGAGACCTCGCCGAGACGCTGACCTTCCCCCGAGCCGGATAGTTCGGCATCAGAGGCTTCTTCCTGAAAACGTTCGAGTATCTCGCGAAAGCGAGGACCCCCCAGAGCTACATCGGATCGCCGGCGGTAGAACAGCAGGTACGCCGAGGTGTCAACGATGTTGCTGGTTGATGCTTTGGAGACGGAGGAGTCTAAAATAGCTCGTTAGAAAACTCCCAAGTAAGCCGATGGCTGACCAAAACCTACCATTATATGTATACCATTGCCCATCTATGAAGTTCTTGGCATGAGCAATGTAATGCCCACCGCCTAGTCCCCCCATGTGGCAGTCAACCCCGATGAGGTCATAGATCTCTTGCTTGCCGTCTTCCTTTTGAAGTACACGGGAAGTGATGTCTAGATTCTCTAATGGAAAATCAACTAGCACATCGATCTTGTCTCGTCGGAACCCGCTGGAGCTGAACCTCTTGAGGTGCATAACCAGGATATCAGGAGTCTTCCAGAGGTCAAATTTCTTGCTGGCACGGCGGTGCTCTTTGCAGCGAGGACAATACCACATATCTTGCTCTGAGAGGATCTCGTCACGTTCGAATTCATCCAAGCAAGCCTCGATGGTGATGCCATTCTTACGGCGCCTCGTCCGGGCCTGCTGGGCCTTATCCAATTCAGGGTCAGGCAGGGTTTCGCAGTTATCCCAAGTTGAGTCGCGGCCAAACATCTCTACATAGGCATCTTCTGCCCAATCGACTATGATACCTTCTTTGAGGCGAATGAGAGGACCTCCATCAGCGACTGGCTCTTCCATGTCGAAATGATCAACTTCGAATGGCTTTCGTTTGTCCTTCTGGGCTTGACGTTGCTGTTGCTGATATCTCTTGTTACCCTTATTGCCGTAGACTTGACGAGGCTTCATCTTCTTGCGACTACCTGCAACCTTAGCACCGGGCCTGGGTTTGGATTTCTGTCTGTGAGGTAGGGGCTGAGACTGTAGGCCAAGTCAGTAAAAATCATCTCCAAGTACTGCTTCCTCTGTATGCTGGACATCCCTCCGGCCTCTGCCTTTGCGGTTAGTGCTTACCTTGACAGCAAAGGAATCATCGTCCTCGCTTTCGTCTGCCATGCGGGTTGGGGCCGTGTCAGTACTTGGTCGTGATGCTGCATCGTCAGAGCTGCTCTCTTCATTTGACGCAGTGCCATTAGTTGCATCATCAAACTGATCTTCCGATAAAGCTGCCTCGGGGGGAATGCGGGAAGATAGTTTCGGGAGCTCCTTATCCTCCGTGAAACCGTGTTGTCCCGTCGGTAACCAAGTATTCCCTTCCGTCCAATACCCCAGTTCGAACAAGTTCTGTAATATTGGCGGGAGGAGCTTCTTGGAAGAGGGTTTCACCCAAGAAGGCTTCGTTTGGTTGAAACGGTGTCTTGAGGGATGGCTAGGATCATGAGTCAGCGTGAGCACAGGCCTGAGATAGATACATTTTGACACACCTTTGGTTTGAATCGTTCGTAGGGCTTCCATTGCTCTTAGCAGCGGTCGCATCTTTCATGTGAACATCTACTATGTCATCTTCGCCCTGAACAGACTGAGCAGCAACCTTGCCTTCACTGGAGGAACCAAAATCAGAGCCGTTAGTGCCAATCAGCTCGGGTTCAGTACTGTCTGAAACCTCTGGCTCCTCTGCGAAGACCGTATGTCGAGAAAGGGTCGCTACTTTCTCAAGAACCTTCCGTCGGATGGCGTCCTCGCTTCTGGCCTCTTCGGGCGTGACAGTAATGAAGAACGGAACGGAGGTAAAGGTCCAGCGTCGTGCCCCTGAATATCCTCGGAGAACCGGTCGTCGCTGAATGACGGGCACTAATAAGTTGTCTGCTTGTTCATCATCCCATGACACAGAGGCGTTGTGCTCCTCTTCGTCAATGAGCGATCTATAAGTCGTGCCAAGCTTTTGTTGTTTCTGCGCCTTTCCTCCATAATTCGTGGGCTTCGCTTCGAGCTCGAAGAACAAGACATTATCGTTGGTTGCTATCTCATCAGCTGCACACGCTAGATCGGCATAGAACCTGTAAAACTTATTCTTCCACTCTTCTGCCCCAAACAGTCGCTCTACCGGCACCCCTGTACGGGTCGAGATGAACTCCTTTAAGCTTTTAATGCTTGCGTGCTTATCGAGTTCCACCCGGATCTGAATAGGATAGTCATTGAGAGGGAAAAACTTGATCGTGTGATGCCATTTATTTTCGATTGGGAGAGGCAAGGTCAAGTTGTTGAAAGGATCAAAGGTAATGCTGACTTTCCCGCAGTCCGGGCAGACGAGCGTTGATTTGTAGAGACCAGTGAAGAGGTCGGCAATAACAGAATCATCGCGCTTCTTGGTGATATCCCAGACTTGCTCAGCCATTTTTCGGATTGCTTCGGGGTCATTAATCATGTCATCGGTTGAATCTGGTTTCTCAATGTAAGGCTTCTTCTTGATTCGACTGAGGTCTTCCTGCAACCCGTCCAGCAAGAACCCGACAAACTCTTGAGAATCCTGTTGGCCATAACCAGAAAAGGAGGGTGCATATCGACCGATGGTGTTCTTGAATTGTCGGGGTGTTACGGATGCTGGGGGCGGATCCCGGTAGATATCTTCTAGCAGGTGGGCATAAGTGGCTGCGACGTCGCCATTGTGGGCAAGAACGTTGTCCTTGTTCAGCTCCTTCTTCCATTCTTTGGAGAGGAAGTATTTCGTCAGCTCTTCCACACTTCTCACACACTGGAGAGCCGCATTCATATAGCAAGTGTTTCCCAAATTACTTAATCCAACACAGCCCAGCGTACGCCCAGACTTCTGCGTCCTACCACGAGTGACCGGGCCTGACGGTGCCGGACTGGTCCGCCCGCTCTTGATAGCTCGGTTTTGGTTTTGTACCGTAAGGCTAGCCGAACTATTGCGTGTTGGAAGAGACGCCGAGGCTCGAGACGGGGAGTATTTCGAGACATATTCAAAGCCCTCTATATGCTCATCTAAGACGAAAGATTGATCTGTTGTGATGCCTAGGGTGCTAAGTGTTGCGTGGCCGTTGTATTTAGGATTATTGGTGTGATCGGTCATGTCGACCTTCTCTCTTTCAGAGTCGTCCAAGGCCATAAAGGGGTCCACATCCACAAGGAGGCCATCGAAAGGCGCTGCCAGCTTGTCTGATTTATTATCATGATCAGGTGACGCAGGTGGCGTGGGGTTTGAGCCACCAGGTGGGGTAGGTTTATGAGGAACAGTCCATGCTTGAACACGACGGCCAAGATTAATATTTGCGACGTTCTTTGCTTGGGCTAAAAGCTTGTTGTACTGAAGTGACCGGCTACGTGCAAGTTTTGGCGGTGGTGGCCTGCTAGCCTTGAGTGTCTGGTCGATAGCGATAGGGCTGTTGGGAGACCAGAGACGGTGTACGGTCAAGACTACTGGGTGCAGCTCGAACGAGGGATGTTCAAAGGTGTTGTTTTGGCTGAAGTCGTGAGCAGTCCGACGAATGGGGATCTGGCCTGGCTTTAGCCCTGGCCATTGCATGAGAAGATCCCAGGCGGCTGGAGGAAGGATCTCAACCCGCTCCATATCAATGCCCTCTCGTAAGCGTACGAAGTTCTTTGTTAGCTCGCTTTCGACACTGCCAACACAAGGGTCCCGTATGACCTCCCATATGATGTCTGAATTGTCTATAGGTTCGATAGAGGACAAGTCATCAACGATAGTCTTCGACGACGGGCCATCTGGCAACACCTTCGAAAGCCATTGTTTTGAGACAAGATATCCCTCCTGGCCCTCTCTGTACCGAGTGGCCTTCATCTCCTCAAGCAATGCTTTGATTGTCTTGAAATGTGCCTCTATCGACGGCGGAGGTATAAGGGCTACACACGTTAGCGAAATCTAGAATGCAACCGTGACACTTGTCAGAGGCTCACCTGAACTCGTAGTCGCGGATGTAGCAGGTTCTTCGTTGGAAGTATTCGGTCCATCAGCCATGGTTTCATCCTGTGCAGTCTCCGAAGTCCCTTTCGTTTCCTGCGACGTCGAACCTGCCCTTGTTGCACTATTACTGGTGGCAACTGGTGATGGGGGAGCTGCAATCATGTCTACATCTTCCTTGGCGTCTAGCTCTGCATCAGGGTCCATACTGGACGCACGTCTCTTCAAGGGCGAGGAAGCTCTGTCCGGTACTTCGGCAGCACCGCCCATAATAGCCCGATGGTGGGTGGTCTTGGTGAACGGCGAAGTGCTCCTGATGGTGGGGTGGACGCTCGTGGCGCTGGAGTAGGGCTCAGAGCCAGGGGTGTCAGCACCACGATCGCTCTCCAGAGTCAGTTCTGCGTATGCTCCAGACGGCGAACTAGCTGTACTAGAAGCGTATTCGGTGAAGCTGGAGCTATTGCTGGTTTGCAAGCGCGGAGGAAGGCTCGACGCAGGAGGCAGCGAGTCAGCACGCAGGTAGGCGGGTGAGACGACAGTGGAAGCGGTCGAAGTGGTGGAAGAGGCCGAGAAGGAAAAGTTGAGATCGATGTCTTGTTCGCAGGACTGGATTGGGAAATCGGGGGATTCTCTGGAGTTCTGGGGCTCGTCTTTGGCGGATTGGCGGGTTGAAATCTTCCTTTTCTTTGAAGAAGACGTCTTGACGGCGAGCTGCCTTGGCAGCTCTAGAACATTCAGCGTGACTTATACGGAGGGGTTTGGTGCTGATGCAGACTGCCAAAGAATGACTGTGGTTTGTGACTATGACAACGTCTTCGGGTGGGCAGAAGAGACAAACCCGTTGGTGCTAGGGACTCTGAGGAAGCTGAGGACTATGACGGCAGGAGTGGAGGGAGCGGGTGGAGGGAGTCGGCAAAGAAATATTGACTCCAAGGCTGTCTGTCTGTCTGGTCCAGGTTGTTGTGCATTAGCCTACCCTACATAAGTAGGTGGTAGAGCGTCTGCGCCGGTGTGCCTCTGTAATGGAGGGTTTGGTGAGGGCCAAATGACCATGCATGTAAATAAGAGGTAAGAGGTAAGTAAGTTTAGAGGCAAGCGGCAAGAGGTCAGCGCTGTAACACGGAATACCGCAATGCCGCAATACCGCAATACCGCAATATCACAATACCGTCTGGCCGTGATACTGTGATACCCGGAGCTGGATAATGAAATGCAGGAATGCACGGGAGACAGGCACTCTTCAACGCTGGTTGGTTACAGGCTGTTCATATCTGATTATCGCTGGGAGGGCTGGAAGATAGCGGTATGGCTGTATGGCTGGTGGGGATGCAGTTCTGGCTTGAATGCTTGGGTGCTTGGGTGCTTGGATGCTCGGATGTTCAGATGCTAAGATGCTTGTGTGGGTGTATGGTTGTATGGGTGGAAATACGTAACGCTGCGCCCGCTACACATACTTTGGTGCAGTAAAAACAGCAAAAATACAGAAAGTCGGTGCCTGGCGTGAAATTGTATAGGTAGGTAAGTATTGTACTAGGTGGGTAGTCTAGTGGGTGGTGGGGGAGAGCAGACATGCTAACAAAAATTTCAACTTCTGATAAGTCATGGAGGTAGGTACTTTGGAGTACCATCTGCACGGTAGTTACAGCTATCACTACATTGAGAGTACCTCTACTGCCTCCCCGTTAACCCACATGCTGTGATGCCTGACAGTGCCGTAGTCCGGTGGCCAATGCACATTCACCATCGTGGATGTCTGCACGCAACTTCATATTGCTGTTGTTGTAGAATCAACAGGAACTTGTGCTAAATCACTGCAGGTTTTGTGGTTGTTAACTACCGAATCACCGATGTGCCTGTATAACTGTAGGTATCGCTGCCTACATACAGGTACTACATACATGTACCTGTATACCTAGGTATGTATGTATGTAGGTGTTTCAAGGCCAGGCAGATACCAGACGTGTAAAGGACATGTATACCAGGTAGGTAGGTACCTCATTAAACCTTCTTGGGTATTCTGGACTCTGGAAAGTACAGGCGAAACAATAGAAACTTGCAAAGAACCTTGGTCTATATAACACCAGGCAGGTACCACGCACATGTTTGTTGGCTGCCATCCCCTCATTCACTTACACACCGAATTCACTTTTATTCACTAAGGTTAGCTTTGACTAGAAACTGCTACCGTAGCGACTTAGGCGGGGCTGACTTGACTTCCTTAATCCATTTGTAGCAACCACATAGTGCGTGTAATGGTAATGGGTATGGGTGTATACATTAAGTACATATGTACCTCCTATAGTCATGATCGATATGTTATACTCGCTGGTGATTTTCTAAACACGCATCTGCTCTGAAAAGTATCTTCTATAATGTTGAGTAATTACCCCTAGGGAATTATACCCAAGCAAGTGCAAGGTGCAAGGCATGTAAGTTCCAAGGCCAAGAGCCTATGCAAATCTGGCTATAGTCTATAGTTTAAATTCATAGATGCTTCCTCCCCCTCACCTATAGCTTATCTCTATCACGCCTTTCCTCCACATCAATACAGACTAAGAGATCATCCCCTTTAGCTTTCATAGCCAGTGGCGGGAGGAAAACATACTTTCTTGTTTTTTCTTATTCCTGCAAGTCAACCACACGTCTTTTGGGCTCTAGCTAGCATGATGATACACTATAAAATCGAGTTATCAGCACTCCTATCCTCTATGTGCTCTGCCCCTTCTCTCTTTCTATAGCGAGTTCCAACGCCTTGCACACATTAGCATACCTATGTATAGTCATTCCGACCCATGTATCCTTGGCCCGTTCATGATGACCAAGCACCTTGATGTTCGTTGCGTTATCTTACCCCCTTATAGCTTCGAGTCTATGTCTTCGAACTCGCTGAGGTCCCTGACGGGACGGGCCCCCGCGCTAGCAACGAGGCTGGCCTTGAAATCCCGGACGTCCTTGATCTCAACTGGCACCGTGCCATTCGTGGGGACAGCGTCTTTGCCGTTTGTGACTGTGTCGTTTTCCTGCGTGTCCGGGTTGCTGCTCTGTGCCACTAGGTCCACGACGAGTTTGGCACGTGTTGGCGAAGCAGGCGCAATGTAGGTCGAGTAGAACTCAATCATCTCCGACTTGGTGAGGGCGCTGACTTGCGCTGCGTCTTCCTGGGCTGTACACGGACTGATTAATCACTGGCAATCGTAGAAAGATAATATGGGGGTGG
The DNA here is from genome assembly GCA_022225965.2 of Diatrype stigma. Taxonomy (NCBI): domain Eukaryota; kingdom Fungi; phylum Ascomycota; class Sordariomycetes; order Xylariales; family Diatrypaceae; genus Diatrype; species Diatrype stigma. The sequence continues at coordinate 186,909 of JAKJXP020000074.1, forward strand.
GGGTGGGGTTGCAACTCACCGGCAGCAAAGTCATAGTACTCATTGGAAATTTGCGCCCAATGCCTGTTGGTCTCTTGGTCGAGATTCTTCAACTTCTCAAGACGCTTGTTTATCACGCTTCTCTTGTGACTCTCGAATTCATCGTCACTCATGGTGGCTATCGTAGTGGCTTGCGATGCGAGGAAGACATCGATGCGCGACTCGAGGTAGTCTGCGGCTTTTTCGCTTTGTATGATGAAGCGGAAGCCGTAGGTCGTCGATCCGCCTCGCATACCACTAAAGACGACGTACCCAAGCTGTTCCTTAGTTCGCAGCTGGTCGAAGGCCGGTTCGTGAATGAACTGATCAAGCAGCTGTGTTTTTGCTCGAACTTTACGGTCCCCCTTATCGCCAATATAAAGGTAATACTCGATACAGTGGTTGACGTTGCCCGGATCCTTCAGAGCCCTCTTGTAGATGAAGTTGGAACCTGGGGGGAGGATCAACGACCTCATTATAGGCCACTCTTCCTTCGGCAGAGGGTGAGGCTTCAGGATAGCCTCAATTGTGTCTGTCAGCTTCAGGGCATCCTGCTTGTGCGCGTTCCCATGCACATATGCCTCGATATGAATCTGTGACATGACCTGCTTGTGGAATCCCCTGACAGATTCGGCGGTGACGTTGGGCAACTCCTCCACGAACTGCTCCACGACATAGTCATTCTCCGATGTGAGCCACGAGAGATAGTCGCCCACTTGTTGGTAGGGTTGTTGCCATTCCCAGTTCTGATATCCCCTGATCAGGCGTTCTTTGATGATTTCAAAGCGATCCTCCTTGATCTCGAGGTCTCGCATAGTAATGAGGACTTGCTCAAGAAGCACTGGGAGCTTGTCGTTGTATCCGGATACTTCAACAAACAGTCCGGGGGAATGAAGGGCGACGTTGTACTGCAAACCAGCTAATTCGGCACCGTAGGAGTATTCCTCTAGCGCATCACGTACCAAGTCTGTGAAGACTTTGGCCTTGACCGAATTGGCTGCTGAGGCAGATATCAAACGACTCCTACAGCTCACTATGAGGTTGGTCTTCGGGACCCAAAAGGTATCGTCCTTCTTCCACCATGTTCGGGCGATTTTGTCGTTGCGAATTACGTGTGGCGCCAAGGCAGGGTCTTTGACTTCTCTCTTTTCGACTTCGAGCTTCGTCGGGATGAACTGGTTCGCGTGGGGTAGATGTAAAGCAGCTAGCCGGTTCTTCGCAGTACTTTTCATAGCAGTCTCTAGTTCCGCTACAAAATCTCCCGGAATGTGCTCCGATTTGTACTCTGTGCCGTACCACTTTTCTTTTTGATCCCAATCACCAGGGAAGTCCCTGGATACAATGGTCATTCGGAAATTGTCGGGCCTCAGGAGCTCTAGTCCCTTGGTGATGGCCGAAGGATCGAATTTCCGGAAGAGGCTACCCCCACTCAGAAGCCACTCACGCGGCAAAGGTTTCTGCATCACGGAGCTGATCCTGCTTGTAAAGCGGCTTGCTGGGGTTTTCTGCTTGAACTTGAAGTCCACATCAGCCATGCCTTTCTGCTCTTGAAATATCCATTCCTGGGGTGGCGTTTCCCGGAGCAAGGATACGTATTGGAAAAACACCTTGACGATCTCCTTGTAATGCTTCAGCCCCTGCAAATCGCTGTCAGTATGTCAGAAATTTAGATGACAGTAGGTTCATTCTTACCTCTTTGGTCAGTCGAACCTGGAAATCGAATATACCAGGAGTGCCGGAGCAAACGGGATATGCGCCAGCGCTCAGTGTATTGGCCCAACCTTTCGACTTGATGTACGACATGATACTACCGGGCCCTTCATGTCCGATGAGGTGGCTGATATACCGGCTTGGTTGTGACTCGTATAGATTTTCCTCGTCAAGAAAAGGGAAATAAAGGTTTAGCTCTCTCGAATCCATGACAGGCTTTGCAAACGTTTGCAAGCAAAGGTACTCTTTAGTAAATGGCGTTTCTGCCTCCCAGCGGTTTTGCGGTAGATCTTTGTTGGGCACCCCGGAGAATAGTTCGGCGACCCATGTTTCAAGCACGTCAAGCGGCTCCCGCCCAAGCACGACAAGCTTCATGCGATTGGCAGAGTAGTGTTCCCCATGGAACTCGATGAACTTCCGTCGAACGTCTACTCCTTCGGCCTCTGGCTTCGTCTTGAGCACCTCGAAGTTTCCGGTAGAGAAGTGGCAATACGGGTGCTTAGGGTTAGAAAGACTCTTCTCGAGCTGGTTTAAGCGCCAGGTGTCACTTTGCAGGTTTTTCTTGTTCTCTGAATCAACAGCCCGTAGCTCACGGTCCAGAGTTGATGAAAGGAAGAGAGGCTCGATGAAGAACTGTGCAAAGCGATCCAAGCCACCGTATAGTGGCGAAGGGTTAGAGGCCGACGGCTCTTCGCCATTGCTGGGCTTAGCAGCAATGTCAAAATAATAGTTCGTATTGGTGGCACCCGTATAGGCGTTAGAACTTCCCGAGTGTGATGAGAGGTAGACATTGTAGGCATTTTCTACCGGATACTTCTTCGTGCCCATGAACAAAAGCTGGAGTAGTTCAGTATTGGCGCCTCTTTCATATGTTGGTCGAACTAGATGCAACTCACATGTTCTACAGCATGGGCCATGCCAGGCATGTCACTCTCGTCGCTGAAGTTACCCACACCAACATCCAGAGCTGCGCTGGCCTTGTCGGTCTCGGGGTCATGAACAAGCAGAGCCTCTAGCCGGTTTGGGAGCCGAATGACTCTATACGTCCGGTCATCTAACGAAGGCGTTTCCAGCTGATCGGTGACTCGCTCGACCGGTCTCTGTCGATGGTCGCATGTCGTGCTCTCAGCAGCGGCCGCTGATTGCGGCCCCGAGGGACTCATAGTAGCTAGCTGGGGGTTGTCACGAAGCACCGCGAAACGTGTAAGTGAAACGAAGCTGAAAATGAAAGTAAAGGCGGGAAGTTGAAGTTGCTTTCTTTTGCTCTGACTACTAGGACTTAGATATAAGCAGCGGGACACTGGAGTTGCCACTTTTGATTCACGGACGTCAAAAAGATGGGACGGAAGACGCAATAGTGTCGCTAGTAACAGTGGGGACGCTAGCGAAGAGGTCGGACAATCTGTAGCTTGCGGATATACCAGCGAGTCGGAATAGATTAGTTGCGTCAAACACTAACAAAGGTGTGATAAAGGTAGGTATGCAAGTGTATACCTATAGGTATGTTTGTCAACCTGGGCCCAAGGGTTCTCAACGGCAATGGGGAATGCTGCTATAGTACGGCTGGGCTCGGCGTTAAAACGCTTGTTTGTGCAAGGGGTAAAGGCCGAGTTTATCGTGGCAAGTGTTCCTATTCTGTTGCACTAGTTGAAAAGCTGGAATGAAGACAATATGCCTACGCTGTGAGTGGTAAAGGTGAATTCCTATCAGATAGGTATTGCTCTGTTATTGGACCAGACCTCGGTAGGAGACGTGTTGGTAACACGTTGGACCAACTACCTTGACGGGCTGTGGCATTCGAGGATGAAGACCTCGAACGACAGACCAAGGCAAGACCAGATGGAAAGATTGCTGTTGTATAAATATATATATCAGGTTTACACCTGCAATGTATGAAAACTGCAGCTTACCCGGAAGTCTTTCAGCCTAGGGGGAACCCGTGCGGTTGCGCTATATCTATAGTCAACAGCCGCGGATTAGATCCGAAAACTATGTAACAACTCAAGTAGTTAGCCTGATGTACGTCTCAGCTGAGTTGATATGCTCACTAAAGCATGAGTAATTATGTAAGATCTTATGGGGACAAAAGCTCGCTTGATCATGAGGTCGTGTTTACAGTGTGCAGTGGAACATATGTAGTCAGGCTCAGCTCGGTGTGTACATCCGACTCGGGGATATTTGAGAGGTCGGGTGGTAATGTGGACGGATATAGGTAACTCATGGAAGCCAAAAGGGGAGATGTATGGCGTATGAGATCCAGAGTGTTAGAGAAGGTGCTGGTGGGACAAAATAAGCAAGTCATGGCTAATCGAGGATGAGTCTTGCGTCTTGCGTCTTGCGTCTTGCGTCTTGCTGGTTGATTACCTTTCGAATGTTGGCATTAATAAAGGGATGGGTATGTATGCAATGCAAATCAAGGCAATCAAGGGTGGCCGTATATACGCCGTATAATACCTATATGTACCTAGGTATGCACAAAGCAGCTCTGGTATGCAGGTATCGAGAGCCAATTGGATGCAGGTGTGCGTTGATGGAATTTCAGAAAGAATCTTGGAACCTCCTTGAAGTCCGCCAGGAAGAAGGATCGGTCCTTCGCGGAACCCGACAGTCAGGTACGGCGGCAGCTGGGCGGAAGAGCTGCGATGCGACTCGTTACCAAGCGAGTGGGAATGTTGCGGATCGCGACAAGGAGGCGTTTATTTTCTTGAATGGACCAGGCTTCCCGTCGAGTCAGCTGGGTAGGCGATACCTCTTCTTGGGCGATCTCTGGAGAGAGGGCGAAGGGGGCCGGCAGTTAATCTGTGATGTATGGGTGTATGTATGTACGTACACGTGTAGGGAGGAGCCTAGCCGCTATATTGCCTGTATGTAGGTATGTAGGTATGTATGTAGTAGGTAGGTACTAGGTAAGTAGGACCGCTATAATTATAGCAACAACGGCTGAAGGGGCCGCAAAGGTTAGTACCTACTTAGATATCAAGAGGCAGGCTGGCAGGCAAGGGAATATTGTGGTTTATGTATGCAAGTGGCTCAAACGAATAGCTCGGGCAGTCTAGACTTATCAAGTACTATTTGTCTTTTTGCGGGCTGAAACCAGTGCACTTCTGAGTGAGCCTGTCCGCTGCAATTCGAGAAGCAGGAAAGTGACATTGTTTCGTACTTAAGTATTTGAGTAGCAGATCTAAACTCCTCTGCCGCCCAACGGTCCATTGGGAATCAAGCAGGACACCAAGATGGATGGAATGGGGACACCTACGCTAGTAGATGCATACATCTATTCTACCTCGATCTGCTCGATCCATGTCAGCATCGGTATTATATGTAATATGTATTGTGCAGTAGTTAGATCCAGCTACATACCTAGGTACCTACCTAGGTATTGCTATCTGTATACTACCTATAGTATGCAGGTCGGTAAAAGACAAATGTGAGCACGTGCATAATAAGGCACTCAGTACTACGTTGTGCTGCGTGAATACCTAGCCCAGACTGCCCAGCCTACCAGCCTCTGGGCGCTAATGCTTGGCTTATAATGTGGGGGAGGACAATGATTATATGCGAGTAGGTATGGAGTATACATGGCAGACAGGTATATAAGAATTGGAGCGGAGTGCTTGGATCTAGATATCCTATTATAAGTGATGGGTCATATGTACTATAGGGGCGGGTAAAGATCATACTGCATCCGTACCGGCGCCAATAGAAATTGACGGTCTTGATGGTTGATAGTTGAGAGGTAGACGGTGACAATCTGTCTACAGAAGTCTATGCAAGCGCATACCTTGAGCTACGGTAATAAGAGTCCGGGCCGTGTCAGTAGTGTCGAGCCAGAATGGTTTATTTGTAACGCTGGCAGCGTTGGGTGAAAATGAGTAGAGGGGCTTGGATAAATCGTAGATAACTCGTAGACATTGTTTTGTAAGCCAAGCGATAGCTTAAAAGGGGGAGTGTACAGAGTCCCATAGGCCGCCTCTACTCTTTTGATAGTAGTATATTACCATTACCCCAGCAAGAATAATCAAAACAAAACCGCGTGTTTCGCCGACCATTATGCATAACATCATACTAGCAAACTACAATAGACCTCTACTAATGTTCCAGTCTGACTATACAAGCCTGTAGGTGTACAATGCCTATGTAGAAGAGGTGTGGAAAGAGTGTCAAGGTCAACTAGAGGGTCGATCAGACCGCCAGTCTTGTCTAACGACAGGTACCTAATTAATAAGTCTCTTTCATCAGCATACTTCAAGATGTCAAAGGTGGCTCACCGCTGACTAAGAGCATCCACCCCGCATACCTAAGTTCTGGCTGACACCCAATTGGGCCCCTATTGATCGGCTCGCGATTCGATGCGTATACTCTGACTTTTGCTTCCTTATTCCCGGGACTAGCATCCAACGTGGAGAGTCTGCCGCCTAGGTTATATCCGATTCTACCAGGGCCCATCCGATCTTACCTCTCATGGCTTCTGGACAAGTGGTCCTCGGAAAGAGAGAAGCGAAATAAGGGGGCTTAAATCTCCCGAAGATCTGAGGTTTGTCAAGGTAGTATATTGTCATGTTTCATATAGCTCCATTCTTCTCCCCGGAGAGCAAAGACCACGACATCGTCCATAAGAACCAAAATTTAAGAAAGCCCAGATGCTTCTAGATGACTTTAGTGAACTACTCCTGCCCTCTTCAACCATCAACGCCCAACATGCATCCGGCCAACCGTTAGCCCCGATAAATCAGCCGATATAATGGGGCGGCCTATACATAGCGCGGCATTGGAACACCACTTCCTTCGTCTATTCGAGTTGTCTTGTTCATACCTCTCCAACGAGATTGGAATGCGCATGCGCTTATATGGAGTCCCTCTCGTCTATTCTGTAGTTATGGGACACATCGACATCTGGCCGCTTATGCATGGTTGTGGTTGGCCCGGCCCATCCTGCAGGCTTTCTCTCGTGCATCTGCGGATCTTCGATAACAAGTCCAGAGGGAGGATAAAATTCATCGGGCGCTTGTGGGCAAGGTTGCATTGGATTCTGGAAGTGTTATACATGTGTGTTGCCGTTACCCTCCTAGATAACCCCGGTTTATTGTAAGGGTTTGGTCGAGTACAGACGAGATGCGTCCATGCCGAAACATGGATCGCGTACTTGGTATATAGTTGGTGTTAGCATCGAAAAGATCCGAGTTGTCTCATTGGGTATTTATTATGGCCACGGCCGATGTGCTACAGCTCTCAGCACAACATGAACATGTTACGGATCCAGCCTTGAAATGCTCGGCCACTTTGAAAACCATTCGTGTTGTACAAAGATGGCATGAGAGGTCGTCGTCTAACATTACATTCCGTGTTGCGTTCTCGGGCCGTGTTAGAGGTTTCGTCCCTAGGAAGACGTCGAGCGTCCTATGGCGGTATGTAGCACCGCGTTGTAATTCTTCGGTTACCTCGCATGAAGATCAATATATCGTATGCAGGGGGGAATACTGTCCAACCAATGTGTCGGGTATGGGAAGAGCCTGGTGCGGCGGCTCGACTGGTCAAGGTAGTCTGCGGCCACAAAAGGGGCCAGTCTGTGCGTGAGCGGATCTGAGAGTCTGCTTAGGCTAACCGTTGTGCCGGAAACAACACCATAATCTCGCGCTTCGACCGACTTGAGCCATCTATAGATGTTCTGCCGTGAGATGGAAGTCCCAGCGGCTAATTACCTAGGTATACGAGACCTGCCTTGGCTACAACATGTTCTTGATATGACTGGGTTATTTATCCCACAGAGGTGGGTGACAGGCCTTCTAATCTTTCTGGTCTCTATATAGCCGATATCACGAAAGGGTAAAGTTCAATGGATTGTTTGGACGGTGTCCCGGCTAGATCAGATATGCCAGGACCGTGTTTGTAAAACCGGGTTGACTACGTAATGCTACCATGATTGTGATAGTGTCGTGTTCCTCTCGAAGAACCATTTGTTGCATTGAACCCGTTTTCATCTAAGTTGTTCTGCTTGTGAACCAAGCAGCCACGTCAGAGGCCAAAATAGCATGGCACACTTCTGGTGTGAATGGAATCTTGAACAAACCTCATGTCTCCAACGCAATCGAGCCTTTAACCGACATACGGTCGAATACCATCCGCTATCTTGGTCGAAGACCAGCCTGGATGCTACTCAACTAGTGCGGAGCAGTGCTATGCACGAAAATTACCAGTGAGGCGCATATTGCGCGCCGAGGTTTACTGAACCGCTTATCTAGCTTCTCCCTTGCATTCGGCAGCCTTGTGTCCGGGTTTCTGACAGCGATGACAAAGGATGTGTGCGGGAAGCCGACGTGGCGAAGGAGCGCCACCCCCAGAAGATATGGAGCTCAGCCCAGAGCTAAGGCCTGGTCTATTCAGCTTGACCTCTTTCTTTCTTCGCGCCTCCCCAGCCTTTGAGACTTTCGCTCGTTCGGCGATCCTCTTCCCAAGTAAGGCTTTTCGAGCTTCACCCGCTCGTTCTGGGTCTACAGGTACTCTGGTATTCGAACCGTAAGACTTCCGTCCTGCCCCATCCATTTGTGACGAGTCTGACCCTGAAGTAGAGCCCGAGTCTGAATCGGAGGAGTCATCATCGTCCGACTTTCTGTTATTTCGCGCCTAGAATTGGGTAAGCTACGCTCGTAGGCGCCGGTACAGCTGTACCAATGGTGAAAGTACATGCCTTCTTTTTGTCCATGTTGTAGCGGCGGATGGCCTGGACTGAGCTATGCTCGGCACCAGGTGATCCTAGGTGGTCATCTGCATTATCCGAAGAGTCGATCTGAGCAAAGCCAACCTGCACCACGTTAAGGGGGGTTTGAACTTGACTACTCCTAGTAGCTCCAGTTTTCTGAGAGTTCAGAACCCAGCGCGCATCCCCAGACTCGGCAGCAAGTCGCACCAGAGCTTCCTCGCGCTTGCGCTCTTCCTCGGCAAGGGCCTTCTTGACTGCGGCTTGATCTACCAGGGCATCTATGTTGTGGGGGGTCGATGGGCTGTGGGAAAGCTTCCGGCGCTTCGAAGACTTCTCGTCGGATTGAGGCGTACTTGGAGACGAAGCAGTTGATGAGACAGCTGCTCTTTGCATAAACTTCATAGTCAGTAGCCTAGAAGACATGGTTTTGGGGGGAGTTTGTGTCGCCATGATGCTACGAGTGAGAGAAGCCTAGGAGCCCCTCTTGCTTTCTTGCTCTGAAATGTGAGGTGAAAAAACGACTATTGATGATAAGCACTGGCTACATAGGCAGGCTAGGTCCTCAGATAGACGATGTGTATGGGCGTACAGCAGAGGTGTAGGTATGCCCTTGCCATGGAATGAATGTATGTGTAGGTATATTGGGTGTTCGAATGCTGAAATTAACGGAGTAGGTACGTTCTCAGTTGGGCACTCAAGTCGCGCCTGCACAATGAGAAAATTCAGTGGAGCCTCTGTCCAATGTTGCTTATCGCCGAAAGAACATAGAACCGAAGTGGCCCGAGCTCTGTCAATCGCTAGCAGCTCAGCTACCGGCTACCCGACAGGGCGCTGGACAGGGCTCGGGACAGGGCTCTCTAACTAAATTGCTTCAAGCTCCTTCCAATCAACCTTATTAGATATCCAATCCTACCAAAACGACCGACCACAGCAAACCCCCAGACAGCAATCGCTTCGGTAGCGACAGCAAGCACAATGCTTTCGCGTGTGACGCTCCGGACGTCGCTGCAGCTGTCCCAGCGGACGCGCGCAGCCCAACGAACCTTATCCACCTCCGCCCGCCTGTTCGACGCTACAACTCCCATCAAGAAGGGCGAGACGACGCCCGAGGTCAAGGGAGAGGAGGACTCGCTGGGTGTCACCGAGAACGAAGAGAGAGGCCTGTCCCAGGCGCCCAACCGGAAGGAGATCTGGTCACGGAGTCAGAAACCCAGGGCTGCGGCCATGCAGGGGCCGAGATTCGAACAGACCGACTTCAGTCTTCAAGTACGACGGCTTCACCAACATCCCGTACAGTTCCATGGGGCATGGGATGAATGCTAACGTCTGATGCAGCCCCAAGCCTTGGCCGCGATTGAACTTATTCATAAGCAACCCGTCCGATGGACCCACGACCAAGTGGTGGCCTGCGATGGCGGCGGTGGCCCGGCTGGACACCCTAGGATCTTTATTAACACGGACAAGCCAGAAATTGCGACATGTAACTACTGCGGGCTTCCATTTGTGAGTTCATCCACAAACCAAGCTGAGCCGAGAGTCCTATGCACTCCGAGAGGAAGGGCCTACGGGGTTGGCAGAATTCATACGTATGATCTAACTAACCAAATTCTCAGGCAAATGAGCACAACCGGAAACACCTAGAAGCACTACCACAAACCTCTTATCCTCTAGCATAGGCCGGATATGGAATGTTAGAATATGTCAATTAGGGATGCTTTACATTGACATCGTCCGGAAATATCCTGATGGGCGCACTCTGAAGCCAGTTAGGCTTGTACATATGTGACCAGAAATTAGTTCATGCTGGCTTTTAGACGAGGTTCTGGTATATCCCAGATGCAAAATGGACTACCCAGTGTAGAATGATCAAGCGTTGTTACGATATATCTGCATTGGCTCTTCGATCCAACCATAGGCGGGCTGCGCGGGCAGGCAGGCGTGGTGGTAAATGACGCTGATATCTGCTTCTCAATGATTGGTGGCATCGATACATCAACTAGTGGACCTCCACCTACATAATGCCAAGCTATAAGTCACTAACCTGAGTTAACCCCACCAAAAAGCTCCCACCACAGCCAAACCCACGAAGCTATGCCGTCATCCACAACCACCCACAACATCTACAGCCTCCTCCTCCTAACTCTCCTACTGGTCGCACTCTTCCCCGGCGCATTCCACTACCTGATCGTCACATTGCCAATCTCGCTCCTCTTCCCGTCACCACCCCCACCCCTACCACCACCACCACCACCGATCATGTCTTGGTCCCAGAAAGAGTTCACGCTGCCCCCGCGTTCGCGGGGCTCCTACCTCGTGACGGATCACATCGTCAGCCAGCTGCCGGAAATCCGGAACTACCGGGTCGGGCTCCTGAACCTGTTCGTCAAGCACACGAGCTGCGCGCTCAGTCTCAACGAGAACTGGGACGACGACGTCCGCGCCGACATGAGCGATGCCCTCGACCGCATTGCGCCCGCCGCGGGGCCCAAGGGCGAGGAGCTGTACCGGCACAACGCTGAGGGGCCCGATGACATGCCGGTACGTGATTTTTCTCTCTTTTTTTTCTTCGCCAACTTGAGACGCTCTTCCTCATAATGCGCGGATAATGGGGCGGGCGCGCCAGGCGCCGGGGGGTTTCCAGTGTGGGCTCCATTCGTAAAGAGGTTCCAATCTAATAGGATTGCCATCCACACATCTAGGCACACATCAAGAGCGCATTGGTTGGCGCGAGCGTCACAATCCCAATCAAGGACGGCCAGCTTGCGACCGGAACGTGGCAGGGCGTTTGGTATCTCGAATTCCGCCAGGTGAAGCATACGAGAAGAGTCGTGGCAACCATCCAAGGGGAGAAAGCATGAACTCCGCGCCATAACACCTATCACTACGTAGAACAAGCTCGAGGTGTCCCGACTCGAATATCGGATTCGACCGTGTGAACCAGCCTGTACTGCTGCGGTCACGCTTGGCGGCACTTCAACTACGAGCTCATGAGCGTGGCATGAAGCCGGATTTGCGAACCGGCTGGCGGGGTACTCCCTACTATACCCATCGAAGATTCTTGCCGTATATGCAGTCGCCTTAGGAGCAAGCGATGGTGGCATGAAACCAGAGATGGTGCTTGACCCATAGCCATGTTAGGATTGCATTCAGGCTTCAAACTCTTATTGAAAGAGATGCTGATAAGAAATGGAGTAAAACTTACTATATTATACTGTTGTGGTCTTGTTATCTGTAGACGGTTTTGAAAAGCACACCCTTTTGATTGTGACTTGTCGTAGGACCCCTCTCATGTCATAGCCCTATCACACTGCCATTCCGTGATCCCTCGAATCGATTGTTAGGCACTAAGGAAGAAACAAAATGGGGAAGAAAATCACAATTGCATTGATACTCAGTATGGATGAATACCAGGTCTCTACCTTGGAGTAATTCTCTCCTTTCATCCTCCAGCTTGGCATTCTAATACAAACCCATCGCAATAGATGGGACCTTTCTATCCCTTCTGCCCAGCCAGCTGCGGTAGCGCTAAACTATAAGTGCACCTGGAAACGCGACATGCCCTTGCGACGCCGTACGCCAATGATGATTTTGCTACAATAACTCCAACAACGCCAGTACGCTATTACGACTGATGGCCGTCCCATCAGGCTGCACCGTTCTCGTCCTTCACGTCGTTCATATCCTCATCGCCTCCCCCCGCAAGCACTCTGGTCTTGGGCTTGTAGCCCTCGGGGCCTGCTCCGGGCGTCGCGGCTACTACTTCGCCGGCCTCGTTGACGAACTCGAAGTTGTATCGGCTGAGGAGATGCGGTATCGCGGAGAGCTGGGGGCCGTACCGGGCCGTGTTGTCGTACAACTCGAACAGAGGGACGGCGAGGAGCTTCATGTTCTTGGGGACGCTGAGGACCTCTGGTGGTTATGGGAAACCTGGTCAGTATATAGCTGCTCATCATTTATCGAGGGTAGGTAGTAGCAGCAGTAGTAGTGGAGGAAGGAGGGAGAGGAAGGGAGATCAGTAGAATTGGAGCAAAACGTACTGCTTTCCGGCAACTGGATAAAGTAGAGCTTCTTGCACTCCTTGGGCCGCGTGACGTGCGCGGGGATGAAGGGGTACATGAAGGTCTCGAAGTTGGGGCGCCACCACTGGGCGAGGCAGTCGCCGACCTGCCAGTCGCCGGCCTCCTCGCCCTCGCCGAGGCGGCCGACGGGGGCGAGGCGCTCGTCCAGGCGCGACTTGAAGCCGGCGACCTCGTCGTCCTCGGGCCGCAGGTAGTCGCCGGGCAGCTTAAAGAAGGCGTTGGCGATCTGGAGCATCAGGATGTGCGGGTGGTTGTGCTCGTGGCAGACGAGGATGCCCTCGCACGTGCGCCGCATGCCGTGCACGTTGTAGTGCTCCTCGAGCCGCTTCAGCCGCGCGATCACCGACGGGTCCTCCTCCGGCTGCGTCTCCTTGACCCCGAACGTGTAGTTCGACAGCGGGTACAGCCGGATCGTATCCGGCTGGTTCCCGTTGAAGGGCAGCGGGATGATGGGCGGGTAGGAGGACTGGAGCGCCGTCGCCGTGACTGTCGACATCTTGTGGGCACTGGCTGTTGTCTTCGTGTTTCTGTCCGGTCCGCGGTGTTTGTGTCGGGTGTCCTGGTAATGGTAATGAGTGGCCTGATCGGAATAGGTTGGTACGACGCGCTGGACATGCAGGGTTGATGGTTTGCAGCCTTGCCGAATTGTTTGTCAATTGAACAAGGGAGCAACGAAGCTGTCCTAAACAGGAAGGCGGTCAAAGCTTCGGCTCTTGGGACAAGTACCTAGGTACCTAGGTACCAACACCCCTATTTCCAGCACCTCTACATCGTACCTTCCTCAACCACGATCAGCAGTCTTGTGATGACATGCCCAAGCATCTGCCCTTTTGCTAAATAAAGCATCAAACGAGTGTTTGCTATGATTACAACAAAAACTGTGTAAACCCCACGTAGTTCACATCTTCGTAAGAATCGTAGCTCCAATTGGATACCCGAGGTTTGCAGCAAAAGCCTCGTCCGGTCTCTCAGGAGGTTCATGCCTTATTTGTCCTTCCTCTTGAAGTCTGAAGCTCACCATATTGCACAATCCACGGAATATTACTCGACTTACCTGCGAGTTTTCTCTCTGGTAAATTCTAATACGAGCAAGGCAACAATCTGATCTTCGAGTTGGTAGGGTGCTGTTGTAAGCAGCATCTCCATCCACATATCTCCTAGCATGACCTGAAATTGATAGCCATTTCTGGTTATCTTGAAGAATCTCCCAAGCCTTCCAAAATATTTCATGCCATTCTTTTCAGCACAGGTCAACAACTCGTGGGGTAAAGCCCTGTTGCCCTGTCTACCATTCAGACTACCAACATCATCTACCGGCATTACACTTCCAAGGTTTACGAGCACATCTTTCATACCTCACTGCCAGAATTGGTACCTTTGGAGCTATCTAACTCTCCTCTTTCTGCAGTACATGCCCAACCAACCTTTTCAATTAGTACCACTCTCGGACCAGCAGACATGCACCCACTAGATGGTATATGCTTTTTCTTCCCGTCAAGAACAACAGGTACCCAAGACTACTATCACTGTTCGGCAGTAGTAACTACCTTCTACAGCTCTCCAATTCCTCGACATTGGTTACGAGGATCAAACATCTCTTCACAATTCCACTATCCTCGTTTCTTCCCTTCTATATGTCATTTTGATGAGGACCCTATCTTTACTTCAGTCAACAGCAGCTTTTCTTCCCAACCCCACAAGTAATCCTGCTCAGTCGCATGATAGTACCACCAAGGTATCATTTGTTTCGACATTGATTCAGTTCAGAAGTTAACGCGGGACATCGTTGAAGTTTCGTCTTTCAACAAGTTGATACAAACATTCCAAGGAACCAGGTCTACAGCCCCCAAACGAGCTAAGAGTATCACAGGGCATGCCCGACACAATGGATCATCGGTCCTCTGCCGACCGTACATCTATAAAGAGTGGTACTACTTCTTCGGAGCCAATGGAGACCACTAGTAATGAGAATGGCGAGCACACTTTCCCTAGCCTACAAGAGGCTATGGCATCGACGTCAGTAGAAAGCCTTGAACATTACACTACGGTTGGCATCAATGCTGCCAATGATATAATCCAGTGCCTCAATCCTGCCAAGCACAGCAGAGATGCGTTTCACTGGATGAAGTCACTTGAAGGTCTCCTGCAACAATCTAAACGACCACAGTACATCCTGGGGGTCATTGGCGCAACTGGACACGGCAAGAGCTCTCTCATCAACTCACTACTTGGGGAGGCTCAATTGGTCCCAACGAATTGTATGCGAGCTTGTACGGCTGTGGTCACTGAAGTTTCTTGGAACCCCTCTGAGAACCCCAACGAGTGCTACGTCGGACATATAGAGTTCATATCCGTGGACGAGTGGCGCTCTGAGCTTGACCAGCTTTTCTCAGACCTCACGCTATCAAGTGGCGAGCTGGTAGGCGAGACGAACAATAAATCTACTGATGCAGGAGTGGCATGGGCAAAGATCAAAGCCGTTTACCCCCGTATCACCAGCAAAAATCTTGCGGAGACCAACGCAGATACCCTGATCAACGACCCCAGTATAACGAATCTCCTTGGCTCTACCAAGACTATATATGGCGCCACCGCTAAGACCTTTTACAAAGACATTCGAACCTATGTTGACAGCAAACAAAAACCTTCGGCCGCAGACAGCGAGGACAGTACTCATGACGACCGTGATAAACCCAATAATGACAGCTTACAGAACGAGAATGATGTCGAGTTCGAAGATGACGAGACTGTGAACGGCGATAGCGAATATGTCGAGGGACGTTCGGCCGTAAAGGAGCGAATCATGGAGTTATGGCCACTGATCAAAGTCGTCAAGATCCAGACGAAAGCAGATGTCTTGTCTACAGGGGCTACCATCGTGGATTTGGTAGGTTTGAACATGAATCATCTCGCGAAGTATAAGTCTTACTGACAAATCAAGCCTGGTGTCGAAGACTCGAATGCTGCCCGCGCAGCCATCGCCAGCAAGTACATCGAAAAGTGTCACGGCATATGGATCGTTGCTAGCATTCAACGAGCCGTGGACGATAACTCGGCGCAAAACCTCCTCGGTCGATCATTCAAGCAACAGATGCAGCTGGACGGCAACTTATCTAATATTTCCTTTATCTGCTCCAAGACAGATGATATCAGTATTGGAGAAGCTGTTGAGTCCCTGGGTCTGCACAAGGAAAATGCACGGGTAACTACAAGGTCGGAGGCAATGAAAAGTTGGGAGGCATCCAACCAAATACAACTTGAGTACGATGCGGAGTACTCGGACACCCTCTCGAAGTTCTCTGGTGAGATCGACCGGAGTCTTTCACAATGGGAGAAATTGGAGCTCCGCCAGAGAGATGGTAAACCTGTCCGTTCATCGGAAATAATACTGAGAAAGCGCAAGGCTAGTAGTCGCAGTATTAGAGCCAACAAACGTCAAAAGTTAGGGTCCCCAGACGGAGAGGATGCTGCTCAGAAACATTCTTCATTCGACGATCTCTTAGACCAATTGAAGAAAGAAGAGCCCCATTTGCCAGGAGACCAAACATTGGATGGGGATCAAATCCGTTCTATGATCGAGTATCTCAGATCTAAGAAGAATGCGGCGATTGATGAGAAAGAAGCATTAGACGATCAGGTCGATAACGCCATTCAGGAGCATGAGAAGCTTTGCGAATCCGCGTCGCAGGCGCAGAGAAACCTAGAAGCTGTATGCATTCGCAGACGAAACGAATATGCTCGCGAGACTATTCGAAATCATTTCGCCCTCGGATTGAAAGAGTAAGTAAATTCTAGTTTTCTAAAGCTAATACTAGAGACTAATCGAGGATAGGCTTGACCAGGACGCCACTCAGCAAGAAGATCCCGAACTTTTCGACCCAGAGGAGTTGCGTCGAGATTACGAAGACGTGGCGAACAAATTACGGGTATTTTGTGTCAGCAGTCGAGCATACCAATCACTCTGTGGTCTAGTCAAAGCTCACAACCCGAGTCTTGGTTTTGAAAGTCATGAAGCAACTGGAATACCCCAGCTCATATCACATGCGAAAGTTCTTACAGAAAGCCGGCGTACCCAGACATGTGTTCAATTTCTGAATGACTTCCTTCAGAATATGAACTCTTTGCGTCTGTGGGCGATGCAGGGCGAAGACGAGATTTGTCTCACCGATGAGGAGAAACAGGCTCAAGTGGACGATGTAAAGTCTGCCTTGGTGGCCTTGGAGGAAGTATGCATTCATTTCTCTGTGTATCGTATGACCTTCATCATCGTCCGCTAACATTGTTCGCAGGATATCAAGAAAGCGGTATTTGAGTTTGTCGAAACTTGCCACGGAATTATCACGAACAAGTTATTCAAGCGTCTACAAAGTTCAGTCGCTAAAGCCATCAAGAAAGCCCCCAAGATTGCTGAAAAGTGGCCTTCGTATGCTAAAGGAGATGGAGGCTTGCCATGCCTATCATACAGAGCGACTTGTCGCCGGATGTAAGATATAATTTCCATACGTATAACTACATGTTACTAACTGATTCTAGGGGTGTATTCTCGGGAAAGAATGGCCCTCGAGATTTCAACGAAGGTGTGCCCCTGAAGCTTGAGTTTATATGCCTGGAATAGTTGCAGTGTAATTTAGTACTGACGCTGAACCGAAAACAGATCTCATATTCCCACTAAAGCAAAGGCTTGCCAATTCTTGGGAGCAAAGTTTTACCAAGAAGATACCAGAAGCATTGGAGAAATTCACGAAGACTACCGAGAAGCTAATGCGGTCTCTTCATAAGCACATCAAAGCTCAGTTGCAGCAGAAGAGCACATTTACTAGTATCAATATACTCCAAACTCAGCTGCAGGCTCGTGCTGAGGGCCTCACCCACATGGCCAAAGAATTTAATGGCGACGTTACCACGCTCCAGCGAGAAGCAAACCGAGGATTCCACCCTGCAATCATGGGAGCTATGTCGAAAACGTATCAAGATTGCGCTGAAGAATGCGGTAAGTGCTCCTAAACACGAGCAGTATTGTTCCATACGTTAGACTAATGGAACGAAAGGACGTGGATGCTTTGAGCGTATGAAGAAGAAGATGAACAGTGATCTCCGAGACCACGCGCTACTTATTTTCAACGCAGCAGCAGACCCCGTCAAATCTGACCTTACGGAGTTATGTCTCCATCTCAAAACCGAACTAGAGGAAAAGACCGCCAGTATCCTGGACAACATGACCGAAGATTACTCTAATCTTATCGCGGGGCGAGACGTGACGAAGGAGTCGAAGAACGCGCGACGTGAAGTGGCCCTGCTTCTTGAAGGCCTGGATGCTCTCTTCGAGCATGCGTTGCGGATCAACATTGAACCCTGCCTTCCTGGAACTTCAGCAGGCGAGGACGTACCCATCAAACGCGAGTCTGAGTAGCACTTGAATCGATCCGAATTTAGTGCTGAACGAAGAGTATCAAGTCCGTTCTGAACGGCTTAACACAGCAAAGCCATTGGATGAGCTCATTTGGATGGTCGGGCTTACACGTACCCGGTGCTTTTGTAAAAAGATCTCGTGAAAGGGATGCAATCGGAGTGAGGAGAGGATCTATCGGCTATATGATTTTTCTCCCGGTAGCTAGGCCCACGATAGTCATCAAGACCTCACTGGAGGGACTTCTTTTCGTTATTCCCAGCTTCCCCTTAACTCAGCTTAGGTAACGATTCTCTTGGCCCATTATGGAGCCCCTTAGCTAGGAACTCTTACGAATGAATTCATCAATTATACATGTTCCCCATCATCTGGCCGTGCATTATATATTTCCGGGTGAGCTATTATATCGTCCTATGTAGACAAGCCAAATAATTCGCGTGTAGCTACATGCATCTAATGAGCTGTGGCAAGAAACATCCCCCGAGTCTTAAGATTATTTTGGTATAGTATTTATGGAAATGATCATTCGTGTATCTTTAGTTTAGTGAGGGACGTCAAAATACCGGCCACTGACCCCCGATTTTCAGTTATATCTAGTAATTTCCATCCCCCCAGATTCGGGGGTCCTTGCGAGAAGGAAACCGGTGAACTGATCCACACACACCCCCCCAATCCAACGCACATCAATCGGTGGTAAGGATAGGGAGTATCTAATTCCTATTCGTCAACCCACCCACTCATTCGTCAATCCAGGCAGACGGACGGACATAACACGACAGACATACCTAACATGACATGACATGACATGCCTGCTCGCCTTCCTGCCGAACGACCCCGCAGTGTAGTGCTGCAAGCCACTTCCACCATGAGCTGGCTGCTCTGCATAAATATCAATTCCCTCCAATAGCCTGCTGTGTGGAATCTTCACCGTTTCTGTCCTACCTAATACACGCCTGCCTGCCTAGTTGCTTCTCTGCCTGTTCGTCCGCCTGCCGTAGGCATATATAACACACAGTACTTCTCAACGCTCGATGCCGGCCCCTCGCATGCACGTGCAAGATCCTTGGCCCAGCCGCTCGAGGAAACCGGCTCGCACGTACTCGCGTGGCTTTCTCCGAAAATATGTGTGCGTGCGTAACTAGCTAAAAAGGGGCATTATGAGCGCCTCTTCACCAAGGGTGTCAAACGGCAAAAGATAGATTATTGGCACAAATGTCCAACCTAATTATTTGACAAGGGTTGGAAACCGGGCGGAGGAACCAAAATATTACTGGCATCCCTCTTATTTTATCATGGTGTGAGGGGGCGGTAAAGTTTGGTAATTTGTCTAGGGCTACACATATTCCCCATGTATGTGTGTATATCCATTGCTTGTCTACTTTCGGGCTGGTATTTATTTCCTATTTTCAGGGTTGATTTGGTTCGGAGTAGATGAACAGAATCATATGTGTGACAATCACCCCATACAATAACAAGGGGGGGTGGTGTGTACGCGCAGGCGTGTGTATAGATGTTAAGCCGTTGCCAAGTTGAACAGATTGCCATGCTCGAGCCGCTTTCTACATACCGACATTCATACATCTACGCCAGGATCCCAGTACTTTAGTTGGGAGCCCAGGTTAACTATCCGATGTTCATGCGTATTTAACAGGGCTGAAGAGGATCCTTCCTCTTCCTCGGGTGTACTATCCGGTCGAGATGCAGATAGACCTGCAGTCCTATGGTCCTATGGAGCGTTGAAGTCATATTCTATCCCGTACTTAAGACTCACCATTCTCCTGAATCCGCATACAAAAACCTATTCTGATGTGACTAGATGAGGAAGAATATGATTCTAACATGTCATATACATATATGAGGAGGTTTGAGTCGCGGGACGGGGGGTCAATTAGCTGGGTAGCTAGGCTGCTAGCTAATACTTCCACAGGTCTCTAGAATCATGGCACTTATATTAATAGGCAGGGTTCGGCACTTCTCCGTGGCGGGCTCGGTGAGATAACGTAATATCGTATTTTTCACCGAGGAGGTTCAGATACCCTTGACAATACATGTACACCTCCTAAAAGATACGAACAAACCCGGGAGCGGGTTCCCCTCCTCGATGTAACCGTGGCGTTAAGTCAAATAGTGTAACTGAAGGGGCGGCCTGCATATGATGTACATACGGCCTAGTACAGATGTGTACAATATATGCGGTGCGA
Organism: Diatrype stigma; assembly: GCA_022225965.2. Taxonomy (NCBI): domain Eukaryota; kingdom Fungi; phylum Ascomycota; class Sordariomycetes; order Xylariales; family Diatrypaceae; genus Diatrype; species Diatrype stigma. The sequence continues at coordinate 207,021 of JAKJXP020000074.1, forward strand.
TTCTGCGGCGCCCGGTTTAACGGTCGAGAGCGGTGGGGTGGAGAAAGGGGGTGGTGTGGGGCCGGAGTGATGCAGGTCGGACCTCCTCCCCGGATCTGCCGCTAGAGACGGGGAATTGGAGGAAGCGGAAACCCGAGAAGCTGAAGTACGGGGGATGTAACATGAAGGTAAAGGTGAAGTACCCATGGTGGCGCTACTCAGGTATCTGACTAGCCATACGGCATGAACCCATCGTAGGAACGTTTCCGCCGCCGCTGCCGCCACGGGGATGCCACTACCAGCTATCCGGTCTGTCCTGATATGCAGCTGAATCTAGATCCTTACATGCCAATAGGCGTGTAGATGTGTGTATGCAGGAGCGTTGGTAGGACTCGATGAACCAGTTGTACATATGCAAATCTACGGGAGCGTACGGGCATATGTACATCATGCGTAGGTTACCAACACGATAGTCTGCGGGTGTCCGGTAAACCCAAGCAATCTAGGCAGTGAGCACACGAGCATGTTGTAATTAAGCAGGTAGGGCACGGCAGAGTGGGGGTCTTACGGGGTCACAGCATGATGCAGCACGTAGTTACTTGCAGACCGAAGAGCGTGCTGCAGAAGCCCCTGCGTACCGAGGCACGCGGGCGAGGCGTGTGTTGCGCATCTCGGGGTTGGGGATGATCGCAGGGCAGGATATAGAGAGGGATGCAGACATCCGACGTCAGGAAATATAAGAAAATGCAGAAGTACAATTTCCACATTGGACAGATGAATAAAACATTCTGCCGCGTACCACAAACTAACCCTTGTCCACGGAAAGCTGCATTTGACAGGTCTCATCTTGTGCAACGACTCCTAGGGCTCTAAATATCACGGGCGCCACCGGAGACATGATGCCAATGCCTTGTCCTACCCTTGGCTTACCTTACCCTACACATTGCATTACATTACATGATGGGGGGGGGGGGGGGGGGGGGGGGGGGGGGGGGGGGGGGGGGGGGGGGGGGGGGGGGGGGGGGGGGGGGGGGGGGGGGGGGGGGGGGGGGGGGGGGGGGGGGG
>JAKJXP020000074.1:208074-244050 GCA_022225965.2 Diatrype stigma
ATTTCCCCCCCCCCCCCCCCCCCCCCCCCTCTCCCCTTATTTCCCCCCACGACTTGCATATAGGAGGGAGGGCGACATCTCCTTTGCAGATAGTTCTCGCCCCCCGCCGCGTGCGTCACTTGCCACGCGACCGAGACCGAGGGATGATTCAAAAGTTCCCCTTTTTCTGATAGATGACACGGCACAACAATAACAATAACAGTAGCTGCTGCTGCCACTGCTGCACAACAGGATAAAACCGAGCTACTTTACACCGGCGAGCCCTCCCTCCCGTCTTCCCGTCTCCCTGCCTGCCTGTCTACCCTCCCGCAAGTCCGTCGAAGAGAGGAGACCGGAACTCCCCCTCCACCCCTTCAGTACAACATGAGATATGACAGCTCAAATCCAAGAAGGGAGAGAACGGGAGATTATATTATCATGTCCCCGCGGACTTTTTTCTTTCTGACAGCAGTAGCTATCCCCCGGCCCCGAACGAAGGACGAGATGGTTACCAAAACAAGGAGGAGGGCAGGAAAAAGGGTTCGTCGTCTCATGCCGTCTCAGACGTCTTGTATGAATGGTCCGGCTCTTTCTCTGCCGACCCCTCCTGCAGCACCGGAGTTTCTATCCGGTCGTGAGGCTCCTTCAAGCGTGGGGCGTGGGGGGGTTCCGAGAAGAGAGAGGGAGAGTGAAATGTGAGATATGAGAGATGCCCTAAAGGAGGAAACCGAAACCGGGTTCGTGGGAAATCACATCTGCTCATCTGATATCAAGGCCTTGCCGGGGAAGAAAAAACACCCCCCCCCCCCCTCCCACCCTCCCTTCCCTCCCGTTCCAGCCACTCCTTACCCCTATCAGGCCGTTGAGCAGGGGAAGCCACACCTGTAGCTCATGATGCTCCAGTGGCGACCGTGGAGTGGCGGCTGGGGAGAGCAGCAAGCGATACCACAGTGATTATAGTAGGCCATGTGGCATTTACATTACAGGTACACATTCGAGTATACGAGTACGGAAAGATCTTCCATTCAGACAGGTACATGCGCAAGTCATGATGAGGTAGTTACATTTTCTTGAAGCGGTTCAACTGATCATTGACTAGGTACGTAGGCAGCGAACCTCCCAAGCCCGAGCCCGAGCCCAGCCTCCCGGTTTATAGATAGCTACTACGCAGGTGAATGAATGACAACGACCACCCTCTCCATCAATCAATAGACGGCGAACGCCTGCCTGCCCCCGAAAAGAATACTCCCCTCCCCTCCCCTGGATTCGGAACCCCCAAAACAGAGAAAGCCAAGACAAGACAAGCCAAGCCTCGCCGATCGATTTACCACCGTAGGGTTGCAATCCCCCCCCTGCTCCCGCCCCGTCCTAGTTTTACCGAAGGTCGTGGTGATGTTACATTGTTTCCGGCTGCGCGGGATGGTACGGGATCTCTCTTTTTACCTCAATGATCAAGTAGATTAGTCCCTAGGTAGACAGACAACTACCGTCCACCGTTACTTGGGTGGCCGGGTGGAGCCGTGCGCGATGATCACGTCCGACTTGTGATGATGGGACTTGCTGTTACTGCTGCTGCTGCCCTTTTTGTTGTCTGCCGCAGCAGTAGAGGAAGAGTGATGATGATGACTATGGGAATGGGAGGACGAGGACAGCGAGCCCTCCCTGTCCTTCTTGCTGTCCCTCTTCTCCCTTTCCCTCCCCCCGTCGCCCCGGTGGTGGTGGTGGTGACTGTGGTGGGGCCTGGTGGTGGTCCGCGTCGGGGGGCGGTAGCCCGCTGCCCCCTCGTTCTCCGACACGCCCTCCTTGGTGTGCTCGACGGCGAGTGGGGTGCGGCTGTCGTACTTGTACCCGTGGAGCTTGCGGATCGCCCTGGAAGCGGCATCCTCCGTCTCGAGGGTGACGGTGGCGTAGCCCCTGTTCGTCTTACTGCTGCTGCTGCCGCTGCCGCTACTACCGTCCGCTAGAAGGGGAAGGTCGATTTGCTGAATCTTATCAGCACTGATGCCGGATTTATGCCGGATGAGGTCTTGTACCTGGTGCACCGTAGCCCACGACGGGAGGTGCCTGATGATGATCTTGCGCCTCGTCGTGTGCACGACACCGCCGCCATTGGCAGCGGCGGCAGCAGAAGCGCTGTAGGACTTGGTCGGCGGCGCGTAGTCCGCATATGCGTATCCGTTCGAGCCGACTTGGTACTGATGGTGATGTGCGCTTTGGTGGTAGCTCGCATCGTAGGGGTACTGCTCCATAGTCACAGAACTGTAGTGCGGCTGGTCTGCTGTGTAGTTGCCGGCGGCGGCTGCTGCTTCGGGCGACCACCCCGGGAACATCTCGGCATAATTGTACGCAGGTGCATGAGTCTGGTATTCGCTTGCCGGGCTGACCATGCAAGCTGAGGAAGTCGAATGTGTCCACTGTTAGGAAGGATCCAGGGCGGGCGGTCAGCAAAAAGCTGATTTAGGATTGGAAGAGACGGGGAATAAGCAACGAATTTTTGGGGGGACTCGAGGTAAGAATGGTGGAGAAAAGAAGCAAGTGGCATACTTGTGTATATTCCGAACCTGTGGGTGACATCGTGGTAGAGGAGCTAGATGAGTATGGAACCAATGGGTATGATTGATGACGCGACCCCTGCGCATCTTTAATGAGGGTCGGTTGTGTAGCATTGCGTCCGTCCGCAAAAATGCATCTTCCATTGAAGGTGCCATTTCCAAACAGCTCTGGTTAGTGTTATATAGCATCAGCGAACCATACTTCTTATTGGTGTAAAATAAAAGAGGAAAGGCAGAGACACACCCATGGCTGCGTCAAAGTTCTCGCGGCCCTTGACTAGAACCCAGCCAGACGTGCTACCGCCGAAAATCTCGACTCGTTCCACTGAGGAGCACACCGTCCGCACGTGGTCCTTGAGCTGCTGCCATGATGTTTGGAACGGTAGCTAATGGGGAGGAGGCCCAGAGTATGTCAGCTTTCAAGTGAACCACGTTACTTAGAGCCGCCTAGTACTTATCGTGGCGTGCGTACGTTTGAGAGCGGTATGTAGTACTGGTTTGTCTCACTCCCCGGAGGAACCACATATGAGACTGTGCCGTTGATAGGGACTTGGCGTGAGAGGGCTTCGGACGACATCGCGAGCGGGTCCCTGCAGGCAAGGAGCTCAGGTCTTTGGCAAAGACTGTCGTCTAGCGTCTAGTATAGGACGCCTTCGCTAGGGAGAGTCGTGTGGGACAGTATGGGAATCCGACGAGGTTCTTTCTATGCCGTACGACTATGCTATATGCTTCGTCGATAGAGAGGGATTGGTGGCCGCAACAATGTGGCCTAGAGTTCGGTCTTCCCGGAATACATTGAGAAGGCAAAGATCATCCTGGACGTAGAGAAGATTCAACCTTTATAGATATAGACAGATAGATAGACCAAGGCAGCATCGACGTCGACCTGGTATATTGCTCTGCGAGGCCCTCGTCCATTCGGGGAACAATAAATCTGTGAGTAGGTGAGGTGGTATCGGGCAACTCGAACCGCATGCCTTCGCCATAGTGAATATTATAGACCCCTCCTCCCCCCTGGTTGGCCCGATTACTAAACTCTTTAGAGAGTCGGGGTACATGCTCCAATAGAACGAAGCAAGTCATCGTGAAAAGGTGACATGCAAGATACAGGTTCAAGTATATGTCAACTGGCTGTGTGGCGGCTGTGGCAGCATGGCGTTTTGGGAAGGAGGGGGTGAGGTTTGGCAAGTCGACGATGCAGAACCCGGATAGATTAAAGCCACGCTTGATGTATAGAAACGAATCGAGAACGAGAGATGCAATCACTATTCTCTCACAGATTTGTGAGTGGGATGATAGAAGCCCGCTGCTACCTCTCGAGAAGTCTGTAGACAGCAGCAGCAAATGCAAGACCAGGGGGCCATCTTCACAAGGTTATTTGCGATGCTGTGGGATAGATTGATATGCATGAGATGCCTAGCAGCTCCCTCAGTGGCGTATATATCCAACTACTAGTAGATCTTGGCAAGCGTGTAAGTGGTTCCAGGTACCGGGATCCGTACGAAGTGGTAACCTACCTATACTAGCTACCTAGATACTATAAGACTCTTATGGTGTGGGGGCCGTACCGTTGTCACCAGGGGTCTAGACGCCTGTCACTAATGCATGACACATTGCGTCCACACCAGCTGCCACAGCGGCTTTCAACAGATGACAGCCATTGAGCGCTGCGTGTGGCATTTGTCGTTGTTCTGGGGCCAGGGCCCCTGAGAGGCTTCTCGAGGCCGCAAGCAGACAGGACCGCCGCTAGCTAAAGCCCTGATCGAGGGTCGCAGTTGGAGGCATGCCGTTATTGCGCCGGTGCTGTAGCTGCAATACCAGTCGATTCGGTGCTAGGCAGCTACATGGCACGGTTAACCGTTAACGAAGACAACACACAAAGGTGTGTGATCTGGAATTGTCTAGGTGCGGTATCCCGTACGTAAACTTGGCTGCGGGTATCGATGAAAAAGTCACAGTGGCCGGCTACTACCAACGGGCATGCGAAGGGTAACTTCCCAGAAGGTATATCCGTGCATGATTAAGGGAGGGAAGCCTGCTGCTGAACCTTGTGCTTGGGGCTCAGCATGGCAGAGTACTTAGTCTTGGCTACTGTTGCCCCAACGGATCGATCGCCGTCGAGCTTAGGTGGAAAGCCTGTCTGCTGCTTCAGTCAACCAATGGCATGTGCCGGTTGTCGTGGGTGGGCATACTGAAATTCCTTTTGCTTCCTGCTCGGTAGTCATATGTCATATGCAATAGACAATAATCCCTATTCTCCGCTCTGGCTTCGATAGACGACGTTGATGACACACGTATATTACGAGGCATAATAACGCAAAGATTTATTTTTAAACACGGATTTGTTCTTAGAAAAGAAACAAGTTTGCATCATAGCTCCGTTAATCTACTATGTAGGCTCTCGGGGGCCAGGCCTAGTTACATCCGTATATTGGTCTAGTGACTTGCGGCCCGGCATGTCGGTCCAGACATCGATATCCTATTTGTGCACTATGTGATAATATGCTTAGCTCTCGGCATAAGTGCTGACGGCCTATGGTACCCGGGATTTCCAAATCAGACCTGTCATTTCTATCTTTCGCTGCTGTATGCAGGGCGGAAGCAACGCGGTCCAACAGATCCAGGCATCGGACTCAGGTTGTCGGTATCGAGGTTTCCCGGGGCACTCCAGCCCAGAAGCCGCCAAGTTAGTGCTAGGGATATTTTGTAGCTTTCAGAGGCTGTGCTGAAAAATGCAGGGAATTGTGCCGTTGGAAAATCTCGCTGCAGAATCCAAGTTCGATCTCAACTAGTCACAGCATCTCCAACACAGCTCAACCTTACCCCCTGCATTCAATATGCGCATTACACGCATGGAATTCAGATTCGTGACTCTTCCCTCAGAAGATCCTAGACAGATTCGTCCCTGTTTTCATCTTTGTATTCCACATGACATTCATTCAGTGGTTCCTGAAGCGCCTTTAGCTGTCAGCTGTGCTGGGGGGTGACCAGCCATAAGCCGAGTTCCAAATCCCTTAATCTCCTCGCGTAGGAAGAATCGGGCACCAAAGAAAACGAGGCAGATGAGCGCGACTGCCTAGGTAAGGGATCCGAAGAATTTCAAGGGCCTAAAGGAAAGGTTCTTCAGTAGATGGGCAGGTAAAGCAACGGAACTCTCCGGTTAAGTGATTGGTGATGATGAGTGGCTTTTCTAGCATGTTCGTTGAAAAGCAGACATACGAGAGCAAAAGAAAAGAAAGGATGAGAGTGAGGGCCAACCTCGAAGCATGCGGTAGTAATGCTCGGTAATAAGCCGTTTTATTATTTCTCCTGCGGCAGGGGAGGGGAAAGACGCGGTAGATCTAGAATCTCGGCTTCGGATGAGGCTCCAACCCATAAGCGTTGGTACGATCCCCTTGACACGGGCCGTCCGTATCGTCATTACCGGCCTCTTTCAAGAAGGCCAGGGCAGGGATTAGCCCCTTGAGCAGATGATCGTAGTAATTGGTAGAGCTGAAGTCCCAAATAGCGCTAGTTTCCGCCATCAGTCTTGGCCTCATTGGAGGTGCAACAGCTACGTGGTCTATGAAATATCGCTTGGGCATTTCCAATGGTGACGGCGGTTTGCCTCACTGTCTTCCATCATTGCCAACCATAATACGTTAGACGATTTGATGAAGGTCAATCTCAAGATGTGCTTTCCTCTGCACCTCGAGATGCAGTATGGCGATCCTTTCGTAGCTTAGTTCCATCATCATTTTGCAGACAGGAACTGAAGGACAGCCATTAAACAATAGGTTCTATCCAGAGGACCGTGTCTATCCAAGCAACAATGTATGCTTCCATAGTATAAGTGTGATTAGACCTACCGACTCGATGCAAGCCTTGTAGCGAGTGATGGTACAAGAAAATCGAGCATGCGCATGATATCATTGATATGTATAATTTGGCCGAAAACCCTCCGCGACTCAACTTTGTCAGACTTGGTTACGTGTAGACCAGCTAAGCGGCACCTAGGTCGACAATTGTCTATGTTGATTTGATATTCGATTGGCAGAACCGCTCTTGCCAGAGACTCTGAGGACCTGTCAGCGACGACCACGCACGTTGTACGTAGCTTGCTCAGCTACCGTGGTTAAACTCACCTGGACGGCGTCCCTAGGCTCCACGTTTTGAGGATGCTGCAGCCTCGCCTCTTCGCTCATGGACAGCAGGTTGATGACGCATATGAAGCAGGAGTCGTCGACGATGGCCACGCGGCGGCCGTCCGGGCTGAACAGCACGAGCCGGACGCCCGGGCCCAGGTCGCTGTTGACCGCGGGCGAGATGGGGCCCCGCCAGTCCTTGAACAGGTGGCCGTCCTGGGTGTAGAACAGGACCTTGTGGCCCTGCGACGCCGACTCCCACACCACCAGCCACCGGCCGTCCGGCGACCACTCCAGGCCCTGGGCGTCGATGGTGTCGGGGAACCAGGCGCGCTGCAGCTCCCGCGCCTGCGGCCCGTGGAGGCTGATCATGTCGCGGCCGGCGGTCTGGGTCAGGACGGCCAGGTGGTGGCCGGTGGTGGCGGTGGCGCCGGTGCCGGTGGGCGGCCGGAACGAGACGCCCCGCCACGCGGTCGACGGCGCGTAGAACTTGGGGTTGCTGATCTCCAGCGCCTTCGCGGTCGCGAGGTTGAAGACGGTCAGCTTGATGCCGAAGGCGGACCAGGCGCAGACCTCGTTGTCGTGCGCCCCGAACCGGATGAACATCGACCGGGTCGCCGGCGAGGCCGAGGGGTGCTGTATGTTCGCGTGGAAGTGCGGCTCGTCGGCCGCGGCGGAGAACACGTGGATCTGGTCGGCCACCGCGAGGAGCACCCGCCGGGAGGAGCCGGACCACAGAAAGGTGGTCACGTCACCGGAAAGCTCGGGTGGTAGCCGGACGGTGCGGACCACGTCTGAGGACTCCGCGTCTGTGATAGTGATACATGCGGAGGAGAGCGTGGCTACCAACACCCCATCGGGACTTGGGATGGATTGAGATGTAGTAGCTAGGGTTCCAGTGTCAGCAGCGCCTGGGCTATACCAAAGCACGGGGGCATGTAACTGCCTGAATCAAATCATAGCTTACACTTGAGGGCCTTGGGATCACCCATCCCAGTAATATGATGATATGAGTAACGTAATGCTACTCATGCGATCCTTGATGATATGTATCGATAGGCAGGGTGATGACGATGGTTAAGATGTACCTAGGGAATTGCTACCTCAGATTATCTACTTGATGCAGTTCCGTTCATGTAATATACTGCAATATAATATGGGGAGTCGAAGATCAGAAATGGACCAATGAAACCTTGACATACATAACGAAATACACCGATGAAATGCGATGGGCAAGACGGACATTTGTTTTTATTGACTTTCCGTATCGGGCTTAGTGAGGGGCTACCAAGGACTGGAAGCAACTGAAGGCGCCAAGCCTTAATAACTACAGTAAGTACCCCTTGTATGTCATTTGTTTATTGCACATACCCAGAACTGGGGACTTGTATCATAATAACCATTTACCATTTCAATAAGACAAGCAGTTCCTCGTAGTAAGAGCATCCTGGCCCTCTTGGAGCGCTTGTTTTTTTGTCTTAGACTGCATCTCCGAAGGCTGTTGGTTCAAGCAATTACGTAGCAACTTTTTTTTCTTGCCTGGCTACCGGAAGCTTGCCGAGACCTCATTAGGACCTACACTGCCCGTGGATAATACCTGTAAGTATTGTACCTAGGTAAGATAACCCCGCGGAGGACGGGGGCGGAGACCGAAAGTCCAGGATCGGCCGAACCAACTCACTCGGCTTCGGACGACTGCTGACTCATCGTGACGACGCTGGTAGCATCGGAGATGGCGAACTTCATAAGGCGGGTAAATACCTACAGTAGTTTTAAGGTAATTAGGTAACTGGCAGACTAATAAACTAGTGGCAACTGCTTATCAACCCCAGCTTTTTGCATCGCCATCTGAGGGGCACAGGCACGTCTTCTCGTTATCTACTTGGTTACCCAGTAGCAGACAGAATACGTAAATACGTAAATACGTAACTAGTAGTCAGCTGGATAGATAGTTCAGGGCACTCAGGCCAACATGAAGCACGCTCGTTGAAACTTGCGCTTTTCCCGTTTTTCTGTTCATTCCCGCTCCTTACCTGATTCCTTCCCTAGCCAGCGACAGCCAACGACAGCCAACATGTCTCTAAAGACCTTGGCTAGCAGGAGTCGCGTCGGGCCCGTTTTGAGACAAAGGGGTACCCAAATCATCGCAGCAGCAGCGGTTCCTCGAGATGCCAGCAGAGAACAGGTCCGCGCCATCGCCACAGAGGCGGCGACTCCTCCCATCGCCGAACCCTCACAGCTGGTGGAGGACAGTTCGTTCCCTGGACCTGGACCTAGACCTGGGCCTGGACCGGCGACACATCCAAGCCAACAGCAGCCGCCGTCCCGTCCGAGGAGGAGCCTGCCGAAGGACGCCAAGCCGTTCTCGGACTTCCTCACCGACGGCTTCCAGCGGCAGCACGACTACCTGCGCATCTCGCTCACAGAGCGGTGCAACCTGCGGTGCGTGTACTGCATGCCGGAGGAAGGGGTGCCGCTGTCGCCGGCGCGGGAGCTCCTCACGACGCCCGAGATCGTCCTGCTGTCGTCGGTGTTCGTGGCGCAGGGCGTGACCAAGATCCGGCTGACGGGCGGGGAGCCGACGGTGCGGCGCGACATCCTGCCGCTGATGCGGCAGGTCGGGGCGCTGCGGGCGCGGGGCCTGCGCGAGCTCTGCCTGACGACCAACGGCCTGGCCCTGCACCGCAAGCTCGAGCCCATGGTGTTCGAGGCCGGGCTCACGGGCGTCAACCTGAGCCTCGACACGCTCGACCCCTTCCAGTTCCAGATCATGACGCGGCGCCGGGGCTTCGACGCCGTCATGCGCAGCATCGAGCGCGTCCTCGAGCTGAACGCCCACCGCGGCGCCGGCGTCCGCCTCAAGATCAACTGCGTCGTCATGCGGGGCGTCAACGACCGCGAGATCCTGCCCTTCGTCGAGATGACGCGCGACCGCGACGTCGAGGTGCGCTTCATCGAGTACATGCCCTTCGACGGGAACCGGTGGAACCGCGGCAAGATGCTGGGCTACGCCGAGATGCTCGACCGCATCCGCGAGGCGCACCCGGGCCTGGCAAAGGTGCAGGACCACCCGAACGACACGAGCAAGACCTGGCGCGTGCCCGGGTTCGCCGGCCGCATCGGCTTCATCACCAGCATGACGCACAACTTCTGCGGCACCTGCAACCGCCTCCGCATCACCAGCGACGGGAACCTCAAGGTCTGCCTCTTCGGCAACGCCGAGGTGTCCCTGCGCGACATCCTCCGGCGGCGCAACGCCGGCGAGCCGATCGACGAGGAAGCGTACGAGGCGATGAGGAAGATCGAGGCGGACCGGCTGCAGCAGGGGGGTCTCGCCGCTGATGACTCGATCGGCGGCATGCCTGCGCATGAGAAAGAGCTCCTGGACGTCATAGGAATGGCTGTGAAGCGGAAGAAGGAGAAGCACGCTGGGATCGGCGAGCTGGAGCATATGAAAAACCGCCCTATGATCCTTATAGGTGGGTGAACGTCCCCCCGTTCAGCCGCGTTGCTCTATATACACCCATCGTATTGCAGTTGGTTCTACCAGAGCAATTTTGCTCCGACTCCTTCCTTCTGACTTGTGGAACGATGTCGGTTGTATGTTCATGCGAAATGCAATATCGATCTGGGCTACCCAAGATGTGAACTGAATGGAACATGTGGCAGACCCGGCACATTCATTTCTCGGTAACTCGTTACAACCACCACCACTACCACCATCACCGCATCACGATGATCCCAGCAGAAGCCGCTCCATGGCATCTACAATACCCCCTCGACTTATTCCTCATCATCTTCTTCGCACACCAATAATCAACACCAGCTATGGGCAGCAGCTGCGCCCCTTCTCGAGTTCCGGACGACGACGCCAGGATTCCTCGAATAAAAACAACACTGATCCTGCAAAGTTAACGCATGTATCCGAGACGGGATCGGCCCACATGGTGTCCATATCGGATAAAGCGCCGACAAAACGAGTCGCCACCGCGGTCTGCCGCGTCCTCTTCACCGACGCCACCGCCGTCCGCCTCATCCGCGAGAACCAGGTCCAGAAGGGGGACGTGCTGGGCGTCGCGCGGGTGGCGGGGATCATGGCGGCGAAGAGGACGCCGGACCTGATCCCGCTGTGCCACCCGATCGCGATCACCAAGGTCGCCGTGGAGTTCTCGGTCGGCGATGGCGGAGCAGGGCCTGATGGTAGCGGCGGCAGCAGTGCTGGAGGCCCATCGGCCATAGGCATCGAGGCCACGGTTGCCTGCGACGGCAAGACCGGCGTGGAGATGGAGGCCCTCACGGCCGCCTGCACGGCCGCCCTCACGATCTACGACATGTGCAAGGCGGTGGACAAGGGGATGAGCATCGAGGGGCTGAGGGTGGTCCTCAAGGAAGGGGGGAAGAGCGGTCGCTGGGTCGATGGAGTGCGGGAGCTTCCAACATCTTAGGTCCGATTCTGGTAGGGCCGATCTCTGTACATATACCCTGTAACTAGGTACCTACCACATACCTAGGTAGGTGTGTAGCGCGCACCATCACAATTCGTACGACGCTTGCCTTGAGGCTGGCATTCACTTGAATCCGTGTTCCTTTCTTCTCTTCCTCGTAATCGGTACCGAAAATCACACCTGCCCGGGGAACACAATCACCTTCCAGGATCCGCACGGGCTATGGAGGGGATGGGGACACTTGGTTGGGCGAGGCCCGCGATTCTGGGGTTTCGCAACCGAAGTAATGTAATGTCTCTTCTTACATCAGCAATGAAGATCCCGGGCTTCAAAAGCTGGTGAATGGGAAAGTGGGCGGGTAGGTAGGTCGTTGCCACAGTCGGCGTAGAAAGAGAAGGTGGACTGAATACTTGACAAGATAGGGTCTGACTAGGTACCTGAAGGGATGTATCATATACGTAAGTGATGTCCACTGGTACTAGAGGACGTCTGATGGTTTATATACGATAGTACCTACACAGTCATGTTGGGCCATATTGAACTGGGGTGCCTTGTTCAGGGGGGAAGTCCCGTAGAGCTGAGCGGTATTGCACCTTCTAAGCTCAATGTTGATATGAGAGTCGGAATCAACATGTCCACGGGCACTTGAAAGATATGTACTTAGGTGGGCAGGTACGTACTAGTAAGTGGTAGGGAAGAGGGAGGGGCGTGGGGGTAGGAGGGAAGGGGAAGGTCTCGAAAGGATGTAATCACATTTCCCATGGTAGCACGGTTGTTTATTTTGTTTAGTTCTGGTTGATTTTCTCTATCCGAAGAGCTCGCTGATAACTATGCATGTGCAGACAGACGCAGAGTCAGCCAGGGTACCATACCAACCGCTATCTATAGCTGGTATAAAACTCCATCAGGCAAAACTAGTAGAAAATCCATCCATGCATCCATCGCAGGTGAATAGATGATATTCAATGCCTGCCTGCCTGCCTGCCTGCCTGCCCATAACCAGCATTGCAACCCAACCCATCACAAGAAGATGCCTACCCAGGCCGTCTTGTTGCTGACCTCCGACTCGCAGTCATCCACCACGCAGAGGATCTTGCCTTTGGTGCCCTTAGGGTCCGGTCGGAAAGGATTGGGGATCGCAGGGGCGCGAGCTGTAGGCTTGCGGTTCTCGTAGCATTTTCTGCAGAAGACCTGTAATCATGTTAGTATACCCGATCTTGAAGGTCATGATAGAGCGAGCAGCGGGGGATAATCTCACATGTCCGCATGCTTTCACGGCCCAGAAGTGGTGCTCCGCCTTGTCTTTCTTCGTACGGGGCTTCTTGGCAGGCGGAGCAGCATCCTCGTCGCCATCCGGGTCGTAAGCAAGCTCCTGATCGCAGCCGGGGCAGATGGCAATAACGTCTTCACCAGTATCTCTGGTGAAACCCTCTCTAGCGGCCTTCGGGGGTTCGTGCGTGGGTCTGGGGGCAGCACCAGCATCTTGGTGGGCCCGAAACGCGTTGTGTCCATAGTCGAGGCGCATCCCAATATTAATGGGAAGTGGTCCTAGAGGACGCTGACGCTCGCCAACGATAGCAAGGTCGTCAGCTGGCGCCTGCTCTCGCAGGGCCGCGTTGTTGAAAAGACCGAACATGGGGAGTTGCTGGATGAAGTTCGCAAACCGCATGAAATGGGGGCGTTCCTGTGGTTCGTCTGGGCGACGATGGTGGTGGTGGTGGTGGTGGTGATGGTGGTGGTGCCGTGAAGCTCTCTCTGAGCGAGCACGGTTGTTGAGGTTGTTTGAGTTGCTGGCTGGGTTGTGTCTGGGTGCAGGCCTAGCAGAAGGGTTTGGTTCATCGTCTGAATCAGAGATGAGATCAATGACCTGATTAAGTTGATTGCCTTGGTTTCTTTGATTCCTGGGGTTCCCTTGGTTCCCTCTAGCAGGCGAGGAATCATCGGCAGTAAGGTCCACTACCTCTGCCGGTGGATTGGGATTGGGTCTGGGTCTCCTATTGTCCATGTTTAGCAAGTGGCTCTCGCGGCAAATTCCTTGAGAGTCGGTGATATCTCGAGACAAGGTGAATGGAGTACAGAAGGTAAGAATAGTATCGTGTGCCACATGCTAGTCTGGCACCACTGCAAGCACCGAAGGGGACAAACGGATTGGCAGCCACTTAGAGGAAAGGTGCTAATCGGTTTCGTGATGGAGATATGCTGGGGTTCCTATGTCACTGCCGAAGCATAGAATGCCAAGGTGCATAAAATCGGCCAGCTAGGCAACAGGGATGGAGTAACTTCAGATGAAAGACAGGGAAGGAACTCACCGGAAATAGACGGGAGGTTCGTGATTTACCATAGGAGACGATCTGGGAAGCCCGCCAAAATGCTGCTGGATCGGAGGCAGTTCAATAGGGCCTTCTTCCTCGAACTCGTTCACGAATAGACTTTCCTCATCTTCCATGTCTACGATGGCATCCAGATCAGCGTACTCTGGAAACAGGTCATCTAAAATGTCGTCTCCATCCTCCTCATCATACAAAGATGAGAGCCGGTCGTTGGACGGCGAAGGTGAGAGTGGATCGGGAAGACCGTGATCCTGAGCCTCGTGATTTGCGAATGGTGAATCAGAAAGATCGGACTCCTGTTCATATACGCTGCTACCCGGACCGTCCTCGTCCTCATAGATTGACGACGACATTGTGTGTGAAATCTAGAAGGCAAAAGCTGTATGGCCGACTTTCGCTGTTCAATGTTGACGATGACGCTAACAGCAATAGAAGGTTAAGGTCTGGAGAATATTAAAGGAACCTAAGAATAAGCCGGGGTAATAGAAAAGAACGGAAGGCGGTTCGGCTGCTTCTACCAGACGCGCTTCTATCTTCCCATTCCCGGGTGGACAGTGGGAAGAGAAATAAAATGGTAGAGTTGTATTAAGTCTAAAAGCCAGCCAGGGCCATTACGTCGTGGTTGTTGTGGAAGTAAAGCCCAAGTTGCCGCCAAACAGATGCGTACAATAGGTAGGTATGTAGGTACTTTACAGCCCTTACAATAGGCAGTTTGGTAGTGGCAATATGTTAAGAGGCAGTACTTGATAACGGAGTATGATTGGTCGAGAGGCCAAGGCTGAAGCGGGATATCCGGTACCTATTGTACAAGCTCGGCGTATCTGAGTAATGCTAGTGCCCCTCCATCAATTCAATACAGCAGCTAACGTGACCCTGTGTATGTAGGTGTGCACCCACAGTACCTACATACCTAGGTAGGTAGTTACAAGTACACACTTAATTTTCATTCACTGCATGTCAGCATATTCACAGACGTGTATTATACATACAGTACACATGTACATACGTATATCAATAGCAATGTCAGGGTGTACCTATGCCACAGCAGCATGGCAATAGGAACGTTCTGTAATTACAGCATTAAGCATCTTGACTTATGCACATGAGTAGGCGCATGTAGTCAAGTAACACGATGGAACCTACACAATACATGGGTAATAAGTGAGTAGAACCTAGACTAACTTGTAAGTAACTTATAGAAGTAGCATGTACATACATACAGGCTATCAGCTCTATCATTTGCAGGGATCATTTCAGATATCCCCTTTCTTCTGCCTAGGCATTACCCATACTCGGCATCTTGATATCTCTGGTGCTACAGCATCAAAAGCGTTTCAGAACTCAAAGTCTTGCTTGTTTGCTGCCTTAAGGCTGCAGTGTTATAATCACTGAATCAACCGAACGATCCCTGTCAAATACCTAGGTAGCTGGTCACTATAGTAGAAGAAGAGGCATCTAGAAACAACCATCCTGATGTTCACACAAATAGGATGGTATCATTTGCTATGATATTATACACCCAGATACCTCCTGAGTTTTCCAGGTCCTCACTTCGCTTTCTTTCGTGTTAATCAACCTTTATACATGCGAGATCTCCCCCGTGATATCTAGGTACTTCCAAGTTGGCCCACCTTTCCGTTCCGTTCGGCCCCGTTCCGTTTTCCTCACTTAAATAGCTAGGTAGCAGCCCCTTACTAAGGATTCCTCGAACCAGTGATGAAACGAACCAGGCCTATGCCGCCGCAGGAGGGGCCAGAACGCTGACGACCCCGTCCTTGTTGACGGCGACCAGCTTCGAGGCGCCCTCGCCCCACTTAACGCTGATGGCGGCGCCGCCGCCGACGGCCGCCCGGACCAGCTCGGACCACGACTTGGCGCTCTTGGCGTAGTGCTGGACGGTGACGCCGTCGGCGCCGGCAACGGCCAGGAACTGCTGCGAGTAGTCCCAGGCGAGCCCCCGGACGGCGCTGCCGGTGTCCAGGACCTTGACCCGGGCCGCGTCGCCGTCCTTCCGCAGGTCGATGATCGTGACCGTCGTCTGGCCCGCGGCCGCGGCTGCGAACCAGTACCCGTTCTCCGAGAACTCGATCGCCTGCACGGGCGCGCCCGGCGCCCCCAGCGAGAACGACTTGGCCTCCTCGCCCGTCTTCGCCATCAGGAGCTTGATCTCGCCCGAGCTCGTGCCGACCGCGAAAATGTGGCCGTCCGGGTGAAACGCGCAGGTCGTCAATGCTGTCGGTCTGTCAGCTTTGCTGTTTCAACAGACGTTCTCCCAGAGTAGGTACTTACCAGAGTTGGTGTAGACGCGCGTAACGCGCTGTAAGTTGACAAGGTCGTAGAATATAAAACTCTTGTCAGAACCCACAGTTGCCAACAAGTCGTGGCTTGGGTGTACCGAGAGACCAGTCACGGCGCCTGCATGATCTGAAAAGGAGGCCACCTCTTTCCCGCTATCGAAGATCTTCACTGATCCCTTGGCTGTGGCGAATATGACCTTGGCGCCGGCCCATGTAGCGCCAGTGACTGGCTCCTCGATATTCAGCTCGCGCTCTAGCTTATCCGCCTCGACCGAGTAGATGGCTACATTGCCTTCTAAGCCAGCAATCGAAGCGTATCCGCCCTGAACGGTAAGTGTCGTCGTTTGAGGGACCGGGAGGGAATTTGAGGTTCCGACTTGGAAAGATGAGACGTCTTGTGCCGTCGCCCATCCTTCGGGGACAGGTCGCTTCTTCCGGCTCTTCGATAATCTACACTATAGTATGAGCTCAAATCTTTCGAAACTGTGTGGAATGCTTTGTGGACGTACCGTGCTTGTGTTTCATCTACCTTGGCAGCTAACTCTTCGGGCAATCCCTCAGAGTCAATGGCCATAGCATCACCATTGCTCGGGTCGCCTGCCGACACAGTGACTTTTGACAGCGCATCTCTAGCTTCGTCGCGTTCTCTCGTCAATCTAGCAATGACGCGAACCGCAGCATCATGTTGATATAGCGACGTGGCGAGCTCTTCCCGCGTGCGCGTAAGTTGCTCCTTCAGGTTGTACGTCTCGAGCGCGAGCGCGTCCCATTCGTTTTGGAAAGTCGTTAGAAGGGCGGGAATGGAGGTCAAAGTAGGTGGCCGAGGCCGGACAACACTGGACGACTTGACAACGATGAGGTCTTCGGGGGATATGTCTTCGCCGGTAACGGGATCTTTGCCATTCTCCTCGATATACTTGTCGATCAGACGCTTCTCGAAAACGGCGCCTAGATGTTATGCATTGGTTAGCTTGGAAAGGGGACGCCAAAAGTGTTTGGTTGACGGGCGTAACAAGACGTACCTGATATCTTGGACACCACAGGCTCCTGGGGAGGTTCACCGGATACTATGTGATAAATAAGATTAGAATCGGGATAGTTACGCCAGCGATTGGTATCTTGGTAGATATGTAGCTAGATAGGCGCATGGTGATACTCACTTGCGCACAGCATCTTGAAGAAATCTGTCGCCTCGAATGGTGGGTTTGCCAATTCAATTCAATATCTTCCTGAATAAACTGATCAAAATGACGAGAGATATCGGGCGGTGTGGAATGGATGTTTGCTATTTGAGCGCAATGTGTGCTGCGCTGCTTCTTTTTTTGAGATTATAATATTAGGTTATTTGTGATTCGTAGATGCAACCTTTGAAGCTACGAGTTACGAGTTGAAATTTCGAAGGTCAACAAAGCTCCCCCAGCCTCGCGGCGGCGCCTTCCAACTTGCTTGGTAGACTTTAGCCTGTTGTGGCTCTAGACTCTCTGACTAGCGGGCTAGACTAGGCTGTAAACATATACATACATGTATGTATGTAGTCATATGCAAAATGATGTAGTTAGCGTGATAAGGGCTGCATGTCAAGGTCAAGCCCCACCAACTAGGTACCTAGAGTCAAGTACCTAATAGAGCTCAACTAACAAACCATCTCCCATCCCTTCCCCTCTCCCCTCCCTATTTCCCTCCTAACGATATTTCCTTCGTTCGGGAACCGGCGATGGGCGATGCGAGACCGGAAGCTCCAGCTCGATTTCCAGCTATACTAGAAATCCAGTATCAGCTGTCTCAGCTGGGGCTTTCGTCTAGTGATTTCCATGTAAACATCTAGAGCTATCAGGCGGTTCTTTCCCATTCACTCTTCCGTAGCAATTGTTCGCCCGTCCGATCACGAAGATGGCGTCGTCTCCGAACCTGCCGCCGATCGAATCGCTCTCTGCAGCGGCCGACAACGACGACGGGGCCCTCAAGTCAGCCCTCGACACGCTCTTCGAGCCCTCTCCCGAGCTCCACGCCCTCGCCATCCCGTCCCTCCGGGACGAGCTCTCCGCTAGAAAGCACGATGCCACGTTCACCTATACCACACTGATCGAACACGTCGGCGGGCTCCTCTCATCCCTCGCTACATCACACAGCAGCCCCAGCCCCAACCCCACACTCTACGCGATCCTCGGCTCGCACCCGCGGCTCGGGGCGAAGAAAGTGGACAGCGCGCAGAGCCGGGCCGAGCAGGCACAGCTCAACCCCTCTTCTTCTTCCCATTCTTCCTCCTCTGGCACCAACCTCATGGATGATAAGAAAAAAGACACGGGCGCGGACACGGACGAGCTAGCGGCGCTGAACGCCGCGTACGAGGCCCGCTTCCCGGGCCTGCGGTACGTGGTGTTCGTCAACGGGCGGGGGCGGGAGGCGATCGCCGCGGACGCGCGGGCGCGCATCGCGCGCAGCGACGCGGCAGCCGAGGAGCGCGAGATCGTGCGCGCCATGGTGGACATCGCGCTGGATCGGGCGCGGAAGCTCGGCGGCGTGATGGGTTGAGCTATGCAGGTACTGATTGCTAAGGTAATTAGAGTTCAAAGTAGGGTAGGAGAACCTGAAGAGGATGTAGTTATCGTTGCTACGTAACAGGGGGCATATATATGCTCACAGAACCAGGCGCTTATTTATTATTATAAATAGATGTTGAGGCATTCTTCCCCCCCCTTCCCTCTCCCCTTGCCCCCTTTCTCGCGGATTGGGGCTCGACTTCGTATATACCCCTTTTCCCTACAAGATGTCTAGCCCCCACCCCGCCTCCTTTAATTTGAGCAGTCAAAATCCAAATTCATATCCATGTCTGACTGGGCTACGGGGCTGAGAGCTGGCAGTTGGGCGCTTTGGTCGGCGGCGTGTCGATTCGTTCTTAAGCAATACCGTGTGTGTGCTCTGGTCTTCGTACATCAAGATATGGCCTATCCATCCAAAGCTACAAGGAATCCATCTTTGGTCCAGGGTCGATCACGTAGCGAACTGGCCCACAAGCAAATGCACAGACAAAAGCCATAGGAGAGAGGCTTCCCCGCCACTCCAGATACTGTTCTTATAGCTCACCGTCCAGGATGGGGGATCCCAACTAAGCTATATCATGTGGCCTAACAACAGTCGAGTGATAGCTCCACGGATAAACCACTAGATAAACAGATTTCAGTTGCTTGTTTACTTGCCTGCTTGCTTCTCTCATGATCACTTGCTCGCTTGCTAAATCATGTATGGTTTTTTTGGATCCCAGCCTCCGAACCATGACCTATCCTGCCCTACCTAACCTTACCTTACCTATACTGACCTGACCTGACTTGTCCTAACCTGACTTGTCCTGACCTGACATGGCCCAATATATCCGTCCCCCTTCCAGAGATAAGAAAGGGCTCCGTCCTTATTCCTTACCCTTTTCCATCTATGCCGGTCCCATTCCCAAATCCCTAAGCCGAATATGTCTGATATATTTTCCGTCCCTTTCCATTCCCCATTAAGTAACCCAAGGAATCCCATCCAGCTCATCGAGATACTCCTCGTAGAAGTGCTCCTCATCCCCTTCTTGGCCTGTTGGGCCCTGACCTTGCCCTTCTTGCCCTAGGCCATCATTACCACCGCCACCACGACCGTGATCATCAGACGACGGGGCTCCGCCGCCACCGCCGCCGAACAGCACCCCGAAGTCGGCATAAACGTCATCCATGTCGTCGTCCGAGAAGTCCGCGTACCGCGTTTCGAGGTCCGGCGCCGGGAACGCCAACGCGCCCTCGTCGTCGTCGTCGTCGTTATACCCTTTGTCCCCACCGTTATTGTAGTTGTAGCTGTAGCTGTAGTTGTCTCTTGCGCTATCGTCGCCATCGCCCAGCACCGGCGTGCATATGCTGCTGCTGTTCTTAGGGGGCGAGGGCGGAGGCGGGTACCTTGATGCAGTGGGCTGCTCTGGTTTTGGCGGAGATGTTTTTGTTTTTGTTGTTGGTAGGGAGGGCGAGGGCGGATGAGTGACGGGTTCGAGTCGCAGCGCGGGGGGTGCGCGGGGAGGTGGAGGTGGAAGCGGAAGCGGAAGCGGAGGAGTGGCCGTATTTAACATTGCCTTATTCTCCTGCTTACCACCAACAATTCCACCGCCGTCAACACACCCGGGTAGCGAAGAAGACCGGGGGGAAGAAAGATGCTCTGTGTGGAGAGCATGCGGCAATTTGGGGGCCAATATCGACGGCGAGGGTGACGCCATCGATCTCAAGGCAGCACCGGCACCAGCAACAGTAGTAGTATGCGGTCTCCAAGCAGTCGGCACGCCCAGGTCCCCCCCAACCACAACGCTGCCCATATGGCCGCCACCACCACCACCACTAGGAAACCGCGCGGCACTATCCGAGGCCGTAACGACGAGCAAGCCATGCGTGAGCGCCTTATGGCGATCCGCCAGCCCGGCCAGCTGGGCGTGGCCGCGCTGGACGGCGGCCTGGCGGACGCCGATGCGCACGCGGTTCAGGATGGCGGCCTTGCGGACGAGGGCGGTCTGGTGGCCGGCGACGCGGCGGGACCGCACGATGTGCAGGCGGCGGAGGAAGTGCGACAGCGCCGGCACTGCTGCTGCCGCTATGCCCGCCCATTCTTTCTCCTGCGCGCCTTTGCCCTGGCCTTTACTGTTGCCGTTACCACCACCACCACCGGTCTCGCGGTTCAGGATGTGAGTCGCCGGCAGCGAGTATGGCTGCGACAGCCGGCTCGTGATCAGCTGTAGTCGCAGCCGCCGCTTCTTGCACGATAGCGAGCCGGTCCCCGGCCCGTCGACGTCGTGCAGCGCCCGTAGACGCTTGGGCGGCGGCGGTAGCTGCTGGGGAAGGAGCGGGAATGGCGGTTGTAGCCGGAACGCCAGATCGGCTGGTTGTTGTTCTTGTTGGAAATTCGATGATGTTGTCGTCGCCGCTGTCGTTGAAGTCCTAAATCTCTCGCCGCTGTTGCGATCATCAGCTGGGATTAGCGCCCCTGTGAATGGGTAGTAGGTGGTGGTGGGGGTAGTGGTGGTGATCGTCGTTGTCGTCGTGCTGTATGGCGGCAGCCCGTCGGAAGATGTAGCAGCAGTCTTTTTGATAATGCCGCCGCCGTACTCGCTCGTAGGTGGTGCAGGTCTCTCATGCTGCTGCTGCTGCCGCCGCGGACTGCTGCTGTTGCCGCTACCGCTACCGCTGCCACTTCCACTATTACCACGAAGAGGAGGTTTTCGCCTCGCAAAGACGGCGGTGCTGGTGCTGTTGTCGTTCTGGATCTGCTGCTGGTGGTCCTGGGTAGGAGACGCGGGCGAGGGAGGCTCCGCAGACGACGACGACAGCTGCTGTAACTGCGACTGCGTCGGTGACGGCGTTGGGGGCGGCACTCTCCTCGCTGTCCTCGCCGAAGCGCTGGATGTCGCTTTTCGTGGTGCTGTCGGCGACGTCGGGCACGACCTCGACCCATGCGGTGGCGGCCGCCTAGAATGGCACCTGTTCGTCGTCAGGAGCACCCGCGCAAGGTTCTGCGGGGACGACGGAGCAGACAGGGTCATGCCGCCGCAGCAATTCAAAACCATTCCGCCCCGCGCTCAACGGCACAACGAGACTCTTCGAACAGTACAGTTACAGGCAAACCGGGCAGTGGCGGGAGGCAAGCGGGCCATGGTCCAAGGCGTTTCAGCGGCAGTGGTGCGTGGGTACCCAACTCTGTACCCATCTAACATCTAACTGTCGCTGGACGGAGAGTGACCGTTACGGGGATATCAAGCCACTTGCTGCGAAGCTGCATTTATGGGAGCAGAGTAACTATGCTGGACTGGCTTCCCCTTTATCCTGGCGCTTTTCCTTTCCCAACCCCACTACTCAAATTCACGTAAGTTTCCCCCTTTAATCACTTCTAGGCGAAAGTGGGATTTCTCAGAAATCAGGTAGGGAGGAAAAGAAAAGGCAAAATGTGTTTGGAATAGAGCAACCAGGGGCGAGTGGAGAGATGATGGTAGTTCAGGTCGGGAAATGTGACATGATCGCGTCTTCCGGTTTGAGTAACGTCAGCTTGGAGGGCGCAGTCGTTTATTGAAAAACAGTAGGGTAGCACTACTGCCGGAGGTTCGGTTATTGGAGCCTCGCTCTTGCGCCTCTTCGAAAAGGCTGGACCGTTCCTGTCGGCGTGACGATAGTTTATATTAATCATAGGCGTAGAAGTATACGTTGTCCTTTCACCTATACCCAATCAAAGTTCGAAGCAACCAAGGTCAGATGCCAAAGCAGCAAGTGGGATTGGAATATAAACGGCAAAATTTCGAAACTAAAGACCTGGGGCATACGTAACAACCTACGATGATCTAGGGAAGCCGTGTGCGGCCACCGAAAATCCAAAATGGGCGGGACGAGAGAGCAGCTGGGGCCCTGAGGGGAGGCCCGGGTTAGGTCAAGAGTCAAATGATTCGATGACGACCCAAGAATCTGGTTCTGTGGGGAAATAAGGCGCCGCGGATGTGTTTGTGGATATGCACCCAGGTATAATATACCCAGATATATACCTTGTGTGTCCGGGTTGTTTGGTACGGTACTTCGTAAGCTAGGTACTGTACCAAGAAACGTGCTGTACGGAATACCTGGTAACACCTGAGGTAGTGTTCGAGGTAGGATGAGAATGTCCTTTCGACCTATTGCCGTCGACGAAGCTAGACTCGTGGTCGGCCATGTAATCTCTCGACTACTATGACTCCAACAACTAACGGGCTGGTATGCGCCTTCGGGGAGTGAAAGAAGGCGAGAAAGAAAAAGCAAAACCCAGTTCCCATGGGATCGACTATGGTAGCAACTAAGACAGGGATTGACGAAAGACGTCCCGCAATTTGGAATTGCCGAGAGTGGTTTTGGGGATGACTTCTCGGATGTTCAATATCGTACAGTCGCTTCTTTGGGCTCCTCTGACGCTGGATTAGGGAGTCTGGTCCGTCCCAAGTTGGCACCCGAAGCGACAACGGTTGAGAAAGCAGAAACTCCGCTGATGGATGGAACATATATCGTCGGTTTGGGCTGCTAATAATTTTGTCCGTTATGTCAGATTGGTCACATGCAGGGTACGATGGTTGTCCTCACAAGCATCGCGTCAGCCCTTATTCTAAGTGCCACACATGGAGTTACGGTGAAAAGAAACACTCTAAGACACGACTTGGGGAATACTTCGAGAAGCCCCGAGCCCGGCACTGGCAACTATCAACGTTACTCGTATAACGTTACTCGAATGTGCGGATATTCCAACCCGCCAAAAGGTACAAGATGACAGGGTACACGATGCAGTGTGAGGCGAACGAGCAGATCCTAGCAAGTAGGTTGTGGTGAAGTGAGTAAATCTGTGAAGAGGTGGCAGCTGACTGCCTAAACGAGTTCTGAACTTGGTGAAGTTGGATGACCCGCCTATAGGACAAGGCAGGACAAGGGCAGGGAGTTTGGTCGGGGATTTCTTCCCATGCGAGAGGGGATGAGGCTTCAGATGGTTTCGTTAGGCCAAAAGGAGGCACACCCGTTAGGAGGAACGAAGAGATCTGTTTGGCTCGGGAAAAAGGTAACGTTCTCGAAGCTTTTCAAACAATCGACTGCAATGACTAATGAGGAATCAGAAGGTGGTTAAGGTGGTGGTGGTGGTAATGGTGGTGGTATTGGGTGACATGGTGACATGGTGACATGGCCTCATCGTTGGATGGAACCCGGGTGCAACTTTCGAACCGATTGCTTCTTTTATCCTTTCCTTTCCTTTCTTTTTCTCTCTCCCACTCCTCACCCAAGGCCGCTCTTGGGCGCTCGAGAGGATATTAACCACTTTGGGGCTAAGCCGAGCAGCCAACCAACTTGAAGGACATGTATGGATTGTGACGGCTTAATTAAGAACGGCTGTAATTCGTCGTTGGCAAGCGAATTTCTCGTCTCCTCCCCTGACTGAGACATAGCCGGGCGTAAGACGATCTGACGGGAAGCAGGAAACAACCCCGGTTGTCAATTGGTTCATCTAGTAGTATCACTTCGCTGCACGCACGTCGCTTGGTTTCTTTTGCTACCAACTACTTGCTTGAAGATGAAGATGCTGAAGAGAGGATTTTGGCGAACCGCTAAGATGCCTACATAATAACCGTAGGTATTGTACATACATAGCAGGGTCCCTAGTAGGGCAAGCACATCGCCTTAGCTCTTAGCCTACAGGGGTAGGTAGTTCCCTACTATGGATAGAGGCCCTATAGATAACATACATGTATGTTGGTAGCTACTACTAGTGTATATATAGCCCATGTTATGAGACCTGCTATTGGGGCTGTCTCGATTTTACTCATGGGCTGTATCCATATTTATACAGCTGGCTGCCGGATTGTTTTAATACGTTACCTAATTTCTCCCATTAGCGGTCATGTTGTATTACTTAACTTCTTACCTAAATTAATAGATTTTGCATGTAACAACTTGGAAATCTATAGTATCTGGCTACGAAATAATAGTTCGGACCGTCCTGCGTTTGTATAAACGCTTAAAGGGACTTTTAACGCGGCCGTACCAGTGCCCCTATGCCAGCACCCCCTATGCCAGCACCCCCTATGCCAGCATGCGCCGGTGCCGGGTCAAGCCGGAGCTGAATGCCCATAACCGGGTTGCCTTGGTATTATGTCGGTGCTATAATAATATATGTAACCTATAATATGACGATACAGTAGTAGTTTGGTAGGTAGCTGTATAAGGGGACCTTAAGTTTTTACTGCAGGTCCGACAGCTGTTAAGGTGTGGATACAGCCCATGAGTAAAATCGAGACAGCCCCAATAGCAGGTCTCCATGTTATAGGCGAAACGACCGTATAACAACGAACGGCTCGGGTAACCCCAGACTTTTCTAGGGCATCTGCGTCGTCACGTTAGCACGTTAGTTGACTACTTAGAGTTCCCCAGGTTCGGGGTCAGGCTTTGCACTCCTCTGCACCAGGTAGCTACTTAACTACAGTACCTACCCAGGCAGCCCAGGTAACAAGTGGCTCGGCTTGCCCAACAAGAAGAATGGAACTCATGCCCCCTGGATCCGGCAGCCCCGGAAATGCTAGACCTCCCGTCTCCGCCTTCTGTCCGACCCTGCGCCGGTGTGCTGACATCCATCTACATGGCCATCCATAGTTTACACGTGTTGGTAATAACAAGCCACGGCTTATTACCGATTTCCCACCTGTTAGAGTAGCAGGTAGTCTGATGGGAAGAACTCTAGTTCGCAGTGGCTACCGGGTGGGCATAACTTGAGCGAGTACCAACACGTAGGTACCTAGGTAAGGATTGGGTGTCCGTACAACGTTAACAGGTAGTCTAACGTGTAGCACTTCTATCATTGGTAGGCTCGGACTCGACTACGATGCATATAACTATGTTGCAAGCTTCCGCACAGGCTTCAATATTGATGAAACCGAGGTTAGGTCTCATAAGGAGGAAGGCTTGTTGTCAAGGCCTGCGTGGCCGGGCGGGCCATTCTTCTTGTGAAGACCCCTACGTAGTACTTTGCAGAACTCGTGACTATATTTGCCATGGTCAAGGAGATTACACCCAATCATGCAATCTCGTGTTCACACGAGCACGACATATGTGGCACAATGGACCAGTAATATGTACTGTCGGTACTGTACTATGTATTTAGTTTTGACGATGTGCGGACGTTGAAGAACCTCGGCACGGCCCCTCGCGGGTGAAGGCTGGAATCCTTTCGAGTCAAGTGTGTGAGTTCAAGTTAGTGAGTACCTAGTCTTTCAACTCTTCATCCTCCCTTCTGCCAGTCAGTTCGGTCTTCGGAGTCATCTCATGTCACATAAGGAGGCCGGAAGACACAAGAAAGTAGGTTCGTACGGGTGTAATCTATGGCCTCTTCAGCCGCATAGCACACCGCTCCCCGCCATTTTCCGATTGTAGCCCGAGACTTGGCAGTGTTCTTCCCGATTCGAATACCGACATTCGTACGTACGTACTCCGAAGCTAGCCAGCCAGCCAGCCAGCATCCCTCCCTTCCGGTTTCCCAAATATTGGCCCACGTGAGCGAAGGCGGCACGGCAACCACAGGGACGCTCGCAATAAATTAGTAAAGGCGAAGCAGGGCATAGTAACTAGCCTACCACGCACATGATCTGCAGTGGTTCGTATGCAAGGCCGGTCGTCGTCGTCGGCTAGTTCTACTAACTTGTATGCCACTTACTCCAGAGCAGAGCGATGGCTTCTTTTAGCACCAAACAAGCCGTTCTATTATCAGGTAGGTCGCATTTGACAGCAGCCGCGAAACTTAGCGGGGTATGATCGCTCTTCATCGTAGGCTTCAGGGCCCTGTGGTAGGTGGTCTAATTGTTCTGCTCTCTTCCTATTTCCCTCACTAGCAAATGGTTGCTTGTCTCATGCTTCACGCGATGTCCGTGCTATTATATATATGTATTATTATATTTAGTGCGCGTTGTACGCATAATGTTCTTAATCTTCAGTCGGCCATGCAATGATCTGCAATGAACCAGGTGCCCCTGGACGGCCTGCTTCAAGCAAGCTAGTTTATGTTGTTATGTGTACGTCCATAGGCTTCTAGGCTGTTATACCACTACCCCGTTCATATCCACATCCTCTTGTTTTGCCGTAGGTCGTAGCTTAGCTATACCACAGTGAAACGAAAGGTTATTATATCACTCACCATCCCCCTTCTCTTTATTCCTTCTCTTTAATGCCACCTATGTCGCTGCTGGGTTAGAAAGGGGTCATCGAGCTTTACTTACCCCAGCTCCGGAGTAGCTCAACCGAGCTCGGGCGGGCTCGGAGAACCGTTGAGCCTTGGCCAACTCCAGCGCAGCTCGGGCCGATTTGGGTCAGTTCGGACGGGGTTGAGTTAGCTTGAACCAGCCCCGGCCAGCTCGGCCTAGCTATGGCTCCCTCCTCATGGCGTAGCTCCGGTAGGCTTCGGCCAATTCCGGTGTAGTTCCGATTCGGAGGGTCGTCGAGTTTAGGTTCGCTTCGGTGCACCCCGGACCAGCTCCCGCGCAGGTCCAGCCGTAAATCAAAGACGAGGACGAACCATTGTGTTGCTCCAGGATAGACGAGCCCCTTACCCAGCGTTGTCAGTTGCAGATGTTAAAGTTTTATAGCCTTTTGGTTTTTTGCCCGGATAAGGGGGCTATTTTTATAGTGGGACATGTGCTGTAATGACTTCCATATATTTAGAACGTACTTACCTTTAGAGACCTTGTTGTTATTACCAATTCCCCGGCAATATGCAGTGCAACCAACAACCAACAACATCTGAACCCCTAGTCAAAGGGATAGTACTAAAGCAGGAAACGACTTCTCGCATCCAACATCACATACATACACGCACCTTTAAGCGTCAAGTAGGTTTCACACCAGCCGATTAGTATCCGTAGTACCGGTGCCCTGGAAGGCGAGAGCAAGTCTGAGACGGCCTATCCCTTGTCAGTCCCCCCATGGTAGGTATGATAATGGATGAGCCTCCTCCCTATCGTGCGCCATCCCAACACTCATCACACATCACCATCACCAGCTTGCACCACTCCTGGGGCCAATTGCCGAGATGCTCAAGCCGATCTTACTAGCGGTCCTCTCATCGATAGTCACCTACCTGTACAATAAGCTGCATTACAAGCGCTTCAAGCAATATGCCCAGCTGCCTCAGATGCCACCGACCTTGATGCTAGGGAACCTCAAGACTCTGGATGACCTGATCAAGCGTGGCGAGCCCGACCGCCACCCTGGTAGGTACCTTGCGCGCCTTTTCGTGATGTGCTTTCACGGCCTCTGACCTCTGGTGGCGTAGATTATGTGTTCTCCGAGATGCACGAGATTCTCGGCCGGCCCTCCCTGATGCTGGTGGATCTGCGCCCCGTCAACCGCCCCATGGTCCTGGTGAGCAGCCACGAAGTCGCGGAGCAGGTTTCGAAGGCATCCAAGGCTTTCCCGACCAGCATACCCAAGACCGACCTCAGCTACCTCCTGCACCTGACGGGGCCAACGTCCATCTTGCTTGCCCATGGAGACAAATGGAGGGCGCTGCGCAAAAGATACAGCCCGGCTTTTGCCCCACAGCACTTGATGACATTCTTGCCATGCATCCTGGAGAAGACGTCAACCTTTGTTCGTCACCTCGAGGCCTTGGCCAAGACCGGGGAGGAATTCCCTCTGGTAACTCTCGCCATTAACTTGACCTTCGACATCATCGGAGCGGTCGTTATGGACGTGGACCTCGAGGCCCAACCTCTAGACGCCCACTCGCCCCAGGGCGAACTGGTCCGGCTCTACATCGAGCTGTTCCAGCAATACTGGGACGACAAGGCCGACATGCCTTGGTGGCTGATCCCCCGCACCCAGATGAAGCGGCGCCGCTTGGGCCAGCGGATCGACGTGCTCCTGAAAGAGATCATCCGCCGCAAACATGCCGATCAGAGCACCCTCCCGCTTTTTGGCGGGGAGAGCGCGGCGGGAAGCCGCAGGCCATCGCGCAGCATCCTGTCCCTCAGCCTGCAAGACGCCGCGGCACCGCTCTCGCCCCGGCTCGTGGACGAGACGTGCGACCAGATCAAGACGTTCCTGCTGGCGGGCCACGACACGACCAGCATCACCCTGTCCTGGGTGTTCTACTGGCTCTCGCGCACGCCCCGCGCCCTAGCGGCCGTGCGCCGCGAGCTCGACGAGCTCTTCGGCCCCGGGTCGGCGGCGGCGGACCCGGAGGCCGTGCGGCGCCAGCTCCTGTCCCCCGGCGGCCCCGACCTCGTCCGCCGCATGACGTACGTCGCGGCGGTGGTCAAGGAGACGCTGCGGCTGCACCCGCCGGCCGCCACGGCGCGCTACGTGCCGCCCGGGACCGGCTTCACGGTGCGGACGCCGGCCGGCGAGGACCGCTGCCTCGACGGCCTCATCATCTACAACTGCGAGGGCCTGATCCAGCGCGACCCGAGCGTCTACGGGGAGACGGCCGACGACTTCGTGCCGGAGCGCTGGCTCGGCGACGCCAGCGCCCAGGTGCCCCCCGCCGCCTGGCGACCCTTCGAGCGGGGGCCCCGCGGCTGCATCGGGCAGGAGTTCGCCATGATCGAGATCCGCATCATCATCGCGGCGGTAGCCCGCCGGTTCGACTTTAGCAAGGTCGGTCTAGGCGAGCTGGCTCTCGACGAAAAGGGGCAGCCGATTCTGGGCGAGCATGGCATTTACAAGGCCGCATCACATCTCTACAATGTAAGTTACAAGGCTTTCGCTAAGTTCACCAATGCAGCTCCAGCTAATCACCGGTCGCCTTACAGACAAGACAGGTCAACGCCAAGCCTGTAGATGGGATGAAGATGACGGTCAAGTTAGTGGCGTGTAGGTAATTTGTCTAGGTTGGTCGACGATACTGCACAACCCCAGATACTAAGCGCTCCTTGGCTGTGCAAAGCGCGTAGTAATGGTTATTGCGTGAGGAAATATCGTAGGGAGATAATTAAGGGAGTACGCGAGCTGTGGCGGACTTGGTGATTTTTTAATCTGTGGTGTTTGATGAAATGGTCAATTTCTTCGCTTAGTTAGCGATCTTCAATCATGAAATGCTTCGCAATAACTGTTTGCTATACATACCAAAACCTTTATTACAACTATTTCTAAAATGTTGGCGAATATCAGTTCAATACCTGATATTGACGCCACCACAGAGCCTGTTAATAATTTCACTTGACCATACTAAGCGAGATAAGGTCGTTTGCTGTGAAGTAAAAGGTAAATATGATACTTGAAGGTATGAGACTGCAGGATCTTGGAATGGGTACCAGGGAAAGGAGCTTAGGCGTTTATGGGACCTGGGCAAGAAATATGATAAGCCTTCAGACCCAGACAGTCTGAACTCAAAAAGACAGGAGCTCGGGGTTTTAAATCGGGGTTTATTGTATTTAAAAATGTGACAAAGTCGATGTCTTTATCAAGAAGCGGGATAGGGCTCGTTTGACGGTATGTCTCATTAAATATCGGAATATCCAATCCCTTTCCACCAGCAACTACTGACAATACACTCCGGAAATGCATCAGGCCTTGGACTCCTCGTCCCCCGACCCCTGGAATATAGCTGTATTTGAAGGATCTTGGTTTTCTCCTGAGGATATATCTTCAGAGCCCTTGGTTCGACGGTGCGTTACGACCTGCCTCCATCTGGCTGCCCAAATAAATAGTGCACTGGCAATAGTCGCTGTGCCAGCCCAGACCTGCGCCTTGGAGAAGCTTCCATTGCCGCTCTGGATCAAAGCCCCTGCTGTTGGTGGACCGGCCAGTGATGCAAACGCCAATATGGAACACACCATCCCGAACCGTGTGCCCATCTTGCTAGGGTCGGTCGTTAACGACGCAAGTCCTCCCACAAATACTGTTGGCATCCAGGGGGTCAGTCAATTCTAGGTAAGAGCACGACAGGATGGGATATGAAAATGAGACTGAAAAGAGGAATCTACAAATTTAGGGCTACGGTTGGGAGACGGAAAAATACGAGATTCAGATACTGACTTCCCTGCGTGGCCCCCGTTGCTAACCCGTAGAAGACGGACCATGCGTACAACCCCGCGATGGCGTGGACGGCGATCCAGGCATACAACATGATGCCCAGGAAAGTAGCCGAGACGATCAGAGTAGGCAGAGCGCCAAAATAGCGGTCGGCGGCGAACCCAAGAACGGGTCGCACGGGTATACCGACGGCGTTGATGACTACGAGCAGGTTCACGGCCGCTTCGGGGGACAGCCCGACGACCGTGGTGGCGTAGGTGTTGATGTAGAAGAAGCAGAAGTACAGGGCCCAGAAAATGAGAAACACGCCAATGGTGAACAGCAGATACGTCGGCTCCCGGAAGGCATGCCACTCGACCAGCGGGCCTGCCTTGCGGGGCGGCAGCCGCGGGCGGAGCAGGAGGTTGATGACAATGGCGAAGGCGAGCGCCACGTACCCCTGGACCTGCACGGCGAGGGGAAACCCAACCCTCGGCTGGAGGTGCTGCACGATCAGGGGGAATATGATGCTCCCCGTGCCGCTTCCGGAGGCGGCCATGCCCAGCGCCATGGCCTTGTTCTTCTTCCAGTACGAGCCGATGACGGCCACGGCGGGCATGTACAGGATGCCCATGCCCAGGCCGGTGCACAGGCCCTGGGCGAGGAAGATCTGCCAGTACGTCGTGGCCAGGCTCGTCATGAAGGTGCCGAGCACGATCAGCACGGACCCGAGCAGCGCGGTGTGCTGGGCGTACCCGGCGTCGGCGGAGCGGCCGGAGAAGGTCCCGACGAAGAAGGTCAGGAAGATCTGGATCGAGCCCACCCAGGACACCTGCCACTCGGGCAGCTGCAGCGCCGTGGAGTAGTACAGCTGGTAGACGCCGAAGGAGGCGGAGTAGCCCCACGTCAGGGCGTTGATCAGATGGCCGGCGAGGATCTGGAGCCAGGCGCGGGTGCCGCCGTCGGGGGCCGGGCCCGGATCCTCCTGGATCATGGGGCGGAACAGCAGTCCTGCGATGCGGTTGTGTAACCCCATGGCTGCTCCTCAAAGTGATAGTGGCGTACGCTTCTCGGGGGGTGGCGTAGGAGGGTGAGCCAATCGATTCGTTAGATTCTTGTCCTAGCTGAGAAACGGGGCGCAGTTTGGCCGTTGAGGCTCACAATCAAAACAAGCTCTCTGCGAATGATCATACGTTGAGAATCAATAGGCGGGAAGAGCAAACGAAGAAAAAAAAGACAAAAGCTGGCGAAATTCATGGGGTTTTATGGTCTGTCTACCTTGGTATTAAGCACGGCGTGCATGAGTTGGAAAATTCGAGGTTACCTCTAAGTATCAATAATATAACTACGGCATGTAAAGTTTTTCAATAACACTGCAACTGCAGGTGATGCCTATGTCGGACTCCTGGGATGGCCCGTGTAGACCCGTGCATTTCGTGGTCATGATAAGGCGCGGGCGGCATGTATATCTTAGCGCTGCGGAAGGGCGTGCCTATCTATATCTGGAAGGTGTGTCACCCTGTAGACAGGACATACATACATACGTACATGTAGGTAGCATTCGTATGCGTTACAAGGGTTTTTTTTTTTTTTTTTCAAGGTAATATAGGATCTGCGGGAGCTATCAGTGCAACGGCAGCAGTAGCAAGGAACCAGGGAAGCTTGCGATTCTATCGTGCGCTTCCTCCAGTCATATCTGAGTAAAGCTTCAGGTGAATACTCCTCGCGCAGATCAACGTGCACGCGTTGATCTGCGTCCTGGCTGCATGTGACTATGTACATAAGTATGTACATAGATATGTAGCGCTTTATACAAAAGGTACGAGGTAAACTGTGCCGCCATAGGCTGATTGCTAGCGACCGTTAGGGGTGCTACAGCCTACAGCACCCCTTGTTGCTTGACAGCGTGGGGAAACGCGGGAGGTCCCACCGCTCTTCCACTAGTGATTAGCTGTATATACTAAAAGTAGCTAGCAACCTAGCCTGGAGATAAGCGAATCGTGCTATGGCGGGAGCCGTTGGAATGCCGGGCGACAAAAGCCGGCCCCTCTTGGCAGGCAGGTGTGTCCCCCACTTAGTTACATACACGTGCATATATTTTATCAACTTCACAGATCAATCATAAAGATTCTCACACTTAAAGTTCTGGATTAAGAACCCCAGTGAGGGTAGGCGATCTCGGGATCGCTAATAGGGGGTAGCTTATAGGAGGCAGCGTAAAGTAAAGACCGAATCATCCGTGAGACCAATCATACCTCCGAATCCAACTGAACGTCATCCATCAATCAACATGAGAGTTCGCCCCCCTAAAAAATACTTCCCACATCCCACGTCCGACAACATCCAACGTCCAGGTGTCGAGGGGGGGAACCACAGTTCTCTCACCAGATTCACAAGTAAGGTCCCCCTCTCGACGTGCGAAGTGCGAGCAGCCGATACCCCGAGTGTTCTCGTCGCGGGTGCATCCACTAGGCTGTCAACACCCCCTGGACGGACCCAATGCCGTTTTGGCAAAGCATCTTCAACTGCTTAGTCATAAAACCTGCTCGGTGTCAGCAGCTTCACCAGACACTGAATATAGACTGAAGGTCACTCATACTTCGCGGCATCTTGGTCCGCTACCGGGGCGCGGCGGTCGTAGAACTTCGCGGCGTCCTGGTCAGCGACTGGGGAGCGGTCGTAAAATTTGGCCGCGTCTTGGTCGGCAACGGGAGATCGGTCGTAGAATTTGGCGGCGTCCTGGTCGCGCTTGTCGTAGAACTTGGCCGCGTCCTGATCGGCTACAGGAGACCGGTCGTAGAATTTCGCCGCGTCCTGGTCAGCTACGGGGGAGCGGTCGTAGAACTTCGCAGCGTCCTGGTCGCGGCGGTCGTAGAATCTGTGGCACTTTGTTAGTAAGTGGAAGATGGCAAGCTGGAGTCACAAGACAAGGGGGGAGAACTCACTTGGCTGCATCTTGGTCGGCAACTGGAGATCGGTCGTAGAATTTGGCTGCATCTTGGTCACGGCGATCGTAGAATCTAATTATAATTGTCAACAGTCATGCTCCCACCTAGAGCAGAAAGGTATCATATCCTCACTTCGCTGCGTCCTGGTCCGCTACGGGAGAGCGGTCGTAGAACCTGTGGGTTCGGTCGTTAGGGCGAAAGTCGCGACGGGTTCATATGTGTGTAAGTTACTTACTTAGCTGCGTCTTGGTCACGCTTATCATAAAACCTGAGATCGTGTCAGCCATCTGCGACGGGACTCGAATGGAAGCATGAACAAAATGGACGTGCTTGGCCAGGTCTTGGTCTGCGGCGGCTGTTTTCAAAAATTGGAGAGCTGCTTTCTCTCCTCTGTCATAGAACCTAGACCGCTTGCTCTTTAGCTATGGCTAGCCCCGATGTCTATGTCGTCCCTCGACTTGAGGTCTATGGACTCACAACGTCCTGTCTCTAGCT
Source organism: Diatrype stigma (assembly GCA_022225965.2). Classification (NCBI taxonomy): domain Eukaryota; kingdom Fungi; phylum Ascomycota; class Sordariomycetes; order Xylariales; family Diatrypaceae; genus Diatrype; species Diatrype stigma. The sequence continues at coordinate 241,746 of JAKJXP020000074.1, forward strand.
ATGTTCTCTTCGGGGGGGTTAAAGCAGGAACATAGGTTCCTGTGCTACTTACTTGGCAGCATCCTGGTCAGCCACGGGTGCTGCGAGTGCAGTCACTACAAATGGGGCGAGAAGGGCGAGCTTGTTGAAGTGCATGATGAACACTGGCCGTGATATAGAATCTGAAGTATTCGAGAAGTAGGCTGTGTGGATGATGGGACAGGGTTTTGGATATCGACTGCGGGATTCACAGACTGGTATATATACCAAGTTGGCTGGAGCTGTTCTGTTGATCCTCTATAAGCCCTCTTGAGTCAGAGAAATACGCCCTTATATATACATTCTATTGTGATGATAAGAGTACCTTTAAGCATACAACTTTCATGCTTTCCCCCTTATTCTCAACCAGACATATCAAGTGTTACTCCGCATACCTACCACCACCGTATTGCGTCTCTGATTGCATCTCTCCATGCACCTCTTACTTCGCACCTCCTATCGTGCTTTGGGATATTCCCTGCCACTGATGCTTCGTTTCTCTTGATACGGAATCCCGAGGCCTGCGAGGCTCGCCTAGAGGCACTGCTCGTCAGAGATCGACCATGGACTATAGTAGCTCGCGTGGGCCATCGCGACATCGCTCTTGGAAGATGCTTCATCATGCAGAGCCGTTTCGGTAATCCGTGTTTCTTCGACAACAGAATGCATGCCTCCCTGATGGAAGAAGTCGCTGAATGCATCAATCTGCTCCTGACAAAGGCCGACGCCAGGATGTCTGATGTGACGGAGAGTCAACTGACTTGCTGGGTGGACCATTTCCGGGGCTCGCGATGCTACTCTAGTCATCAGTAAACTGCAACATTCTGACGCGTTCCTGCTGTCGAAGACGAAAAGAGGTATGGTATACTCTGCGTTCGGAGAGAGAACCTCGAAGACGTTGAATTATAGGAGGGTTGGTGTAACTCTTTATTGGTATTCCATGAAGCTGTAAGTACGGTGCATAGTTAGCGTCCTCCATCCCCTCTACATTGACGATAAGGAGTAATCTAGGACTCTACCGATAGACTATACTCTTCGTTCGGCCACATTGTTCCGGAATACTAGTGCTGGCTTGTGTCGTGCGTTAGTGCTTACTATTATCGCTGGGCAGAAGATGGGAAATAGCTTGCGATGGACCATCGCAAGCTACAATTAGGCTTGCATGCATAACTGTACTATATAGAACTTGCCTCCGCTCTCCGCGGTCCGGTCCGCGCGAATCACAATGAGGTTTGGCCTCGGATATATTACTTCCCCACAAGAGCTGGGGCTGATGCGCCTTCGTGCAGCTATATCACACACGACTATAAGCTCCTTTATTCGTGGGCCATTCAAGATTCAAGATAACGACAGCCTGGTAAGGCGGCCGTTGCCACTGCTACCTTAGGTACTACATCATCAAGTCAAGAAGCACCCGAGGTAGTTGCAAGTATGGCCCAGCCACCTTCTTGATAAGGGACCATTCGACGAGGATCCTGGGATGCCTCGTCAAAGTAGGCATATCGCGTATAAAGTCCCGTTCGTGATGTAATATCTTGGTGGTATAATGCCATGGTGTCTCCCTCCATAGCCTTACGATGCTCCTATCAGCGACAGTATCACAATGTTCGTAGATAAGGCTCCTCGATAGGCCCCCCTGAATCTTAGGAGTATCAAGGGCATTATCACGAAAAGGGCAAAATGTCTTCTGACGTGTATGCCTGAAGCTGCTTGGCCATGCATATGCATCCCCCGCCTTGTTGCAGAATGGATGGAACACTACAAGGGAAATATTATCTCATGATGAATCGTGACAACGGAATGGAGATGTATTTTCGAGACAACCGCCTGAGGCGAAGGGGAGGGGGCATCACCGGTGCCGGCTCGACCCAAGAACTAGTACTGCTGCCTTTTCCGCATTCCTTCGTCAGATTCCCATCTTCTCCTCCGTATCGAGACATTCTTAAGCCAGAGAGGGAGAGAACCACACTCTCACTCCTAGCAGCAACATTAATCCTGTCCTATCCAACACCATGGCAAGCAGTAAGGAGCAGTATCAAGAAATCTCCCGCTCATCTACAAGCGAGGATCTGCCCTTCCTCGACGGCAATGGCATAACAGGCCATATCTACCAAGGTCGAAAGAGGAGCATTCGACAGTGTCTCTCCAGAGCCGTATGGCCAGCTATATGCCATCTCACCATCATGTCAATCTACCTCATTGCTATCACAGCCCTGTTCAATAAGTACATGGTGGGCAAAAACTGTCACGAACCGTTGGTATACTGTAAGTAATCAAACCTATAAAA
>JAKJXP020000075.1:0-101885 GCA_022225965.2 Diatrype stigma
CCCCCCCCCCCCCCCCCCCCCAAGAAAAAAAAAATACTGCAAAAAAATCGCGAGTTTCCTCAAGCGACCGAAAAACCACGCCGTTTTTCTGGCGACTAATGGCCTAACCACTCCGCCATGACCACTTGGACCAAATGCTTTGTAGGTTAGGGAACGTCAGGTGAAAGCCCAAGCACTTAAATTCATTTATGTACTCGGCCCTGGGGATGTGGTCAATGCAGTCAGATCTGGTCAAGTGTAGGTGTACATATGATCCTGCTATTATATCAGCAGTGTAGGAGTCTCTGTCTTCCGTTAGTAGTAGCATACCGTGTGATAGAACACATCTGCTATAGCCACCTTCAAGTAGGCGTAACTTGGCCGTCACGATTTGTTCAGTGTGTGAAACGACGGGTTGGTATTTTCGGGGCACGTGTGCCCCTTGAAAAGCAAGTCTTTATTGATCTACCTAGATACACAAAAGCAACGACCATCACACCTGCAACTGCTAGACTAAGCACTGCCTGATCATCTCAAGGCGAGACCATCGGCAAAGGGGGTTGGGGAGTTGTTTCCCTACGGCAAATGCCGATGGAATATAACGAGGCGGGGGTGCGTATGAGAGAAAGGGGTTGCTGCGATCTAGACGGCCCACCTGGATAGCCATGAAATCCTTTCGTCGTAATTTCATTTCTCTCAATAGTATGAAGAAATATACCTTCTTCCTAACCGTTATATCGGTTTCTGGGGCATTCATCCTTCCATGTGGTCCTTTTATGTTGGTATTAATTTTGGCGAATCAATCTAACTGGAAGCAGCTACGCGTTGTCGTCGAGCAGACCGGCAGTATTGTTCTGATGCTGCCCGGTTATATTTATGCAATGTACGGATATACCGCTGGAATCTGCTGCTGGGTTAGTCGTATTAGTGGTGCCTGGTGTCTCAACTGTGACATATATGTCAGTTGACAACCAGGTAAGAGTGGCGACCTCGAAACGAGTCAAAGAAAGAAAGCTGTAGAAGCTAGCAAGCTACCAAGGTGGTCAACCTGCAGCGGCGACTGAGGTTGTTGACGATTGTTGTCGTTTAGCCGGAGGGGCGCCGCCCTGCACTGTGAGTCAGCAATTATCCAAGAGGCGAGGGGTGTATCTTCTTGGATATCGTGGTAATAGTCTGTCAGCAATCCACCACTCATCATCCCTACATACTTCGTTAGGAGCGTTGCGCTTCCTTGCGACCTTGAGCGGTGGCTTGGGTTTCGTCTCTCCAGGTTCGAACACGTCATCGGGGAGGTTTGTGCTACCAGGGGTTAGCGACTTGCCTGAACAACAAGACAACGCCTACCTACTTTTTGACGTGCTGGATAGATAGGAAGTTCAATCTGCGCTTGTACTTCTCCCATTCACTACACATCGCCTTGAAATTGTTGACCTGAAAGGTCAAGTCCAGAGATTTGGCGCCTAGTAAGTTCACATATATATTAGGTATCTTGAGGGAATTTTCGAGCAACTGGAGTTGAACCCATGTGGTTGAGAACCTACCTTCGGCCAGCTCGAGACCTATGTAGTGCGTCGTCGTATAGATCGTCGAGGGGCCCTTTATGAGAGGGGATTCATCCGTCTCGCTGTTTTCGTCATCCGACTCGGGCTTGATGCTAGGAATAGTATGCAAAGGGATAGCATGTAAATCGCTCTCGGGTTTGACCTCGGCACCGGGTTCCGGTTTGACTTTCACCTCTGTATCAGTCTTGACGCCGTCTTCCTGTTTGACGATCTGCTCATCTTCAGTTTCGTCGCCCTTGACTTCATACTTGAAACTACCATCCTGGACCTCGAACAATTGCTCTTCAGTCTCGATCTTGTGGCGTCGTTCGTATCCCTTGTTGAACGGGCGCGCAATAGCGATGGAGTGGTGTCGCTCAACGTCGCCCACGAGAACTCGCACTTTGGACTCCACGAAGCCGGACCAGATCTTGTGGGCATCTTTCGTGATACTAGTGACTACCACGGCTAGATAGTACTTATGATCCAAAGTGAAGAAAGTATGCTTAGTGAAAAGGTCTTTCCAAGGGCGTTTCTTGGTTTGGATTTCCTCGGTGATAATGGCACCGCGCTCAAGCTCGCGCTGTATGATGGCCTTGGTAGAGTGGGTGATGTTGAACGTCGCACACATCTGCGGGTAAGCGGGAGTGATAACAGGCATCAGATGATAACTGTCGCCCCGGTACACCTGACGATGCGTTAGTTGACGTGATGAGCGCTCGGAAGACATCTCAGACTTACCTTGGGGTTCCAAACGCGCACGTTCAGAGGCCCATCGTCGGCATGTTTCAGCTGGACTGGGAGGGGCCAGCGCCATATCTTCATGATCTGGAAGAACTTGGCCACAATTGTCGAAGCAGCGGCCCTTGGGTACAGCTGACACGTTCGCGCCACCATCATGGCCCATACGACACCACCGGGGAATCCAATGATATTGGCATATATAGCACGGCGCTGAGCCCATAGCTTGATGGCTCGGAGGGCTAGACGGAACGTGGTCTTCTCGGGTACCAGATTGAGGATCTCTTCGGTAACCCTGTTACCGTTCAATGAACGAAGTTCGCGATCGTCCAAGCCACGGAGATACTCGTTGTTGGTCAATTTGAGTGTCTTGTGAGGTGGGAGCTGGTTCAAAGTAGCAATCCTCGAGAAGATCAAATCAATGCTGATCCCCCAATACTCGAACTTGATAATGGGCACAAACGCATCTTCTACTGGGGTAAGGTCTGTAATCGCACCCTTCGGGGCCATTTCTTGCAACAGGCTCGGGAAATGTTTGAAGTAGTCTTCACGTGTGACATACCGAGGTGCGGTAACGAGGGTATCAATATCAGAACCTGGGCCATAGACACCCAGGCAGTAACTGCCATATGTGAAGATTTCGCCACGCGCATCTCGTATCAATACCTCGTTCGTAGGCTCCCTTTCTCGGGCAACCCGTCGTACAAACTCGTCGGCAATGACTTGAAGCGAATCGAGAATCCGTTCCCTGTATATATCATAAGCTCAGTTCCAGGCGGCGGAGGGGCGTTGTTTGGTTCACCAACCTTTTCACGGTTTCGGCAGGCGACTCGAATTGGTTCTGGGCTCTTAATTCGTCAAGAAGCGCCTGGCTCGCTTGCAGCTCGTGTGGCAAGGGGGTGTTAATCGAGATTGGGGGCGTGATGCCCCAGGACTTCTCCATCTTTGCGATGGCCGGTTCTTGTGGTCAGTATGGGCGATATGTGATACGTGACAAGTCGAGGAATGAGTATCGGTGGGCGAGGCAATCGCGACCTTGTGGGAGAATGTTAATGTCAAGAAAATATGTAGCCACGGATTGTCCGAAGATCGTCCAAGGATGAATTCGGCCGTGTGATGAAGTTGAGGACAAACTGGCGCCGGCGTCGGCGGGGAGAAGAAAAGTGGTGGAAGTCGCGTTTGACGACGATGCCGGTTCTTACGGCTTCGTTAGATGATCGGCTCGGCGATCGAGTCGGATCCAGAAGACATCAGAAAACCACCCCAGTCATCAATCACAGCAGCAAACGTGATGTAGTGGTACAGCGCCCTGGTCGTGACAAAAGAAGAGAGGTCGATCAATGGTAGGACATAAGCTATACGAATGATAGAACGGGGGAATGGTAGAAGGTTAAAATGGTATGGACAGAAACGAAAAGAAGAGAAAAAAGGACACTCGGGAGTGATGATTTGATGACGGAGCTGATGGTGGGCGTTGGTTTGCCTGAGATGGGCGAGGCGAGGCGCCGTCAGTCAATTAACGATTTAACGATTTAACGATTTTGGGGGAAGAGATGAGATGGGGCCGGATTGGTGATAAGGAAATTGGTTGATTTCCGCCCTGCCACGGTGCCACGGTGCCACCTCGAGAGCGCCTGCACCCTAGTTAGCAGCTGCCTAGGAACGTTGAGCAACAATACCTACATACCTACATACCTACATACCTACATACCTACATACCTACATACCTACATACATTGTACATACATGTAGGCTTGAGAAGGGTACGTACTTACGGGCTCGTACCGACCAGAACCTGTGCATGTGGCGGCGCTTGTTATCCCCGCTTTCCCCGATGAACCGCGCGTGTTTCCTACCTATGGATCAGTGGGTTTAATAGGTACATACTACCTAGCCTAGCAGCCTAGGTACACGTAGTTGGGTACCGAAGTGCTGGCTGATGCTATGGCATTGTGCAATTATTTATACTACATACAAGCCGCATTGAATTCGTTCGACGCGGAATAACTTGATATCGAAGCTGTTTTTTGAGAATAAATCTCCCAAGTTCTGAACCAAGACATGCCCCCGTTCATTTGGGTGTGATGGGTTATCAGGCGAACTAGAGATGTAGGTAAGCTCGGTTGGAGGGTCTCGGCATCCTACGAATATATAGGCCAGGTTTAACCTGATTCGTCTTGACATATCAAAATCTTGCCACAACATGCGTCTAATTTCCAATATGTATTCAGGATAATAATAATATTAATGGTATTTATATGATATGTTTACTATGAGGCACACAGAGCCGTCATCGCGGGAGGAAGCGGAGTGGTCTACACCCTGTTCTCTCTGCTATCCAAGAGGCAACTAATATACGAATACAGTTGGGAACCTTAGGGCTCAGATGTCCATGCCCCAAACTCGAGCCCACTCGTCGGCGAGCACAACTGGCTCAAAACGCCACTGGTGTCTGGAAACCCAGAATGCTAACCCGCTCAGTACGCCAATACTACCAAATAACTCCAGTGCAATCCAGCCCCTTGTCTTCAAGTCAGCGACCACTTGGAGCAACCCTAGCGGATCCTGGTGATGCTGTGTTCTTCTCGAAAGGCTTTGTCTCGGGACCCGACTCTTTCGGCTAGGAGCCTTATTCCTATCATTAAGCTCATGGACAGGTACGAGCGTACCATCGAGGACACATTCACTCAGCCTCTCTGTCAACCACACCGCTCGCTCACCGCGGGCAAGTGCCTCGAAATTTGCCCTTTCGCTGGCAAGGCTCCGCTGCAGGTCCGCTGCCCAATCAGCTATGTGGAAATGGGGCGAGCTATCGACCGGGCCCTGATCATAAGCACGTATAAGTGCTAGAGAGGGCCTTTCGATCAGAGCACCTGAGCTTGTCGTCAACCTAGATGTTGGTTCCGGTTCAGGAAGACTAAGTGGTCGATAGAGGTGACGAGGCCTTGAGGGTGACACATTTCGCCATTGGAGATATTTCTTCGCTGCAGCGTGCCGCAACCAGGATGTACCGCTGGGACTAAAAATATTTTCCACTAAATAGGCGAGTTCCGTTAACACCAAAGGCTGTACATAGTCGGGACTCATCAAAAGGCTCGCGTCCATCATGTCATGGTCCGAGCCTGTTGCACTAGATACTGCATAAGGAGCGGTTATCGGGGCCACATTCGCCTTTTGACCAGACCAAGGTGAAAAGCCGAAAATGGGAATATTAGCATCACGAAGCTGGCCAGCAATTCGCTCTTTGCATATTGTCATCTGTTCAGGCGACGATTTGTCTGCCTGTGCTAGCAGTGGAATGACGTTGGTTAAGCGGCCCAGCCGCCGCATATACTCCAAGTCGGCCGGCTTCAACCCTATGAAAAGGTTAGATACAGATTGCTAGGTCACATTCGGGGAATTGGGAGCAACTGACGACTTGATATCAAGTATAGAACGGCATCAACTTGGAACCCCCCGTTGCCTCCGAGCATGTTCAGCATGTCCGGTTCGCTGAGGGTGTCCGAGATTACTCGATCAAAGTGGGACTCAACATATTCAACACAGGGAATGATAGCCTCCATAGCCTTTTTAGGTTTCTAGGTCAGCAACGTTCAAGACAGTGACAATATAACGGGAAACAGGGCTTACCGATGAAGCATTTCCATAACCTGGGGTGTCGACAAAGCATATATTCCGCTCTAGGACGTTGTCGCCTAAGCTTCTCCGCTTTTCGGAGTTGAGGTCGTCCAAATCATTCCACCAGTCAGGATAAGGTTTCGTGCTAGCAAATATCTCGGATATTTGAGCCTTGGAGTCGTAACCTGTTCTCAAATGGGATGGGCTTTTCTTCGATTTTGAAGACTTTGTACTAGGTTGCACTGGTCCAATAGGATCAACATGGACAATATGCTCGCAGATTTGGACGATGGATTTGATGAGGGAAGTCTTCCCAACGCCTATGACACACATGATATAATTACGTTAGCGAAAGATGCGGTCTGAAAGGACCGCTCGGGCAAAGAAGTCATACCGGCATCACCGGCGACTAGCACCTTCAACCGTCCCATGTTTTTCCCGGTTGTCGTGAAAGGACGACGGCTGGGCATTCTGATACTGGGCATGATGAGTTGAGGAGCGTTGCTCCCTTCGGCCACGGCTTCGGCACTTCGCTCAGCGTGCTCCTCTTCATCGGAGCTCATGGCATGCTCAGAGATTGAGCAAGCCAAGGAGTTTCTCCTTGAAGAGTGACTGCTCATAGCCGAACCTGTTACTGATGTCCCTAGCATCATCGGAGTCATCGGACGCGACATGCTTGGCTGATGGGATATGATGGATGCCGGGCTACGAGAGAAGAGAGAATCCGGAGGCATAGGTGAATAGGCAGTGGCATATTCGCTCTCCGATTGCATCGTGGTGGGCCGCGATGGCTCCTGATCATGGCCAACACTCTCGTCGTCTGTATCTTCTTCATCTTCATGGGTGGAAGATTTATTATGGAATTCAAATGGAGCCTTCCGTGGATCTCTGAAAAATGGACGTGTATTGGAGTGCTCGATATACGAGTCAACGGAAGCTTCGTCGGCGAAAACAAAGGACATCTGGCTGGTGGAGGCAGACATCGTGGAGGTCATGAGCGGAGTGGTATCGCGATGGGTTGCGGGGCGTTGACATCTCGACGACCAGGCGTCGTTGCCTGGAATCGGTCGCATTTTCTCGCAGAGTTGCTCGTATCACATCCAAGTTAGTTTTGCAGTCGAGTCGGCTCTCGAATTCTAGGATCACGGTGAAAAGCCTCGAGGAGGTGCGAAAGAGTATAAGGGTTGATGGATATCTACTGCATACGGATGTATAATAAGTATAAGATGGGAGCGATGACAGCAAGTGGATTCGGAGGTGGGTAGCACTGTAAAGGAGTAAGTTGACTACTACCCAAATAGGCTTCTTAACCGGGTCACCTAACGGTCCTAACCTGTTAAACTGCTCACTAAACGTGCGATAAGGTGGAGGTGTGCATAAGTCATGAGCGGTACATACAGACACTGGAGCGGTAGGTGTAGGTACATACATAGTACACACTGCAGCACCCGTGGACACTGGCAGTTGCACGAAGAGGCCGAATCACTAGGGGATGGGGAAGACGGTGACACGCTGCCGAGCACCCTGCCAAGCACCCTGCCAAGCACTAAGCAGTCATTCCGCCAATTCAGCCATTCTAGTTATTGCCTACAACTTGTTGAGATCATGTCTGAGATTGCCCGCCATTTATAGTGCTACTATAAATGAGCTTCTATAAATCTGCTGCCCGACATCCATGGGTCTCTATCATGTTTGATCGGTATGCCTCACCTCATTGTTCGCATTTCTGGTTGGAGCTACGTAATACCAGGACTAGGTAGATGTCATTTACCTAGGTAGATTTAGATGCCATCAAATAGCTTCTCCAAGTTGCTAGAGCAGCTCAGTACCTACGTAGACCTGACCCCGCATTCGACTGTATTCGCAATCGGCCAGTTACCCATTACCACTTCCTTCTACGAACACCTGCCCGAATATCAACCAGGTACCAAGCACATACCCAAAATACAGAGCACATACATACATACATACCCTACAAGCCCAACTGTATCCTGTATTGTATTGTACCTACATAGTATGTATGTATGTAGTATATGGTACGCAGGCCTTGAGGGCCACATGCATTTTAAGCTTCCGCAGGGACCCTATCTTTAGACGCCAGACAGGGATCACCATTGGCAAAGTGGACAAGGGGGCGTGGTACGAGCTACCAAGTAGCCCAGCAGACGCCCGCTGATTCGCCCCTCATTCACTAGAAGGAACTGCAAGAGTCACATCTCCAACAAGTCTGGGGAGAGAAAAACCAACTACCAGTCGTAACTCGCCAGACCTTCTCAAAGCGAGTCCCACGACTGTGTATAGCACCTTTCGGGATAAAATCATCTCTCTGTCGACGTGTTCTTCAAGTCTCGTCCGCCATCTCAGCTCCCGTCGCCTTGGGTTCGACCGATCGTCCACGAGAATCCCGACTCTCGACTCGACTCTCGTCCCCCGTCTCCCGTCTCCCGTCTCCCGATTCCCGATTCCCTCCCGACTCGCTGGAAACGCGCCTACCTGCGCCTTGCCCTGCGACATCGATAGTCCAGTTATTGGCTTTAACCCTCCCCTTCCTTCACCACGGCGTCACGAGAACCCGCCCCGGAGTCCAGTACTCGAGACACTTTAAAGACTTGCACTGCTGGAAGTGTCTTGTTCGACCCGGCTGTCACCTCGGTCAAAGCTCCGCCGCCCGTTCCTCACTTCACCACCTACGCTGGTACTCCGTCCGGTACCCCCAGACCTGTGACTCAACCGCCCAAAATGGATCCTAAGAGGCATCCAAGCTCCTTCCAGCAGCTGGAGAAGCTAGGTGAAGGCACTTATGCTACTGTACGTCTCCCACTTGGTGTTTGGGACAACTGGGCTCAGGATACGTGAAATAGTCTAACCCATATTGTCCACTTCCATAGGTTTTCAAGGGCCGGAATCGTCAGACGGGCGAGCTCGTCGCGCTGAAGGAAATCCACCTCGATTCGGAAGAAGGCACGCCCTCGACAGCGATCCGAGAGATCTCCCTTATGAAGGAGCTGAAACACGAGAACATAGTCGCGCTACACGATGTGATCCATACCGAGAACAAGCTCATGCTCGTCTTCGAGTTTATGGATGGCGATCTTAAGAAGTATATGGACACCCACGGCGAACGGGGAGCCCTCAAGCCTATGACCATCAAGTCGTTTATGTTCCAGCTGCTGAAGGGCATCGACTTCTGCCACCAGAACCGCGTGCTGCACCGCGACCTCAAGCCCCAGAACCTCCTGATCAACTCCAAGGGCCAGCTCAAACTCGGCGACTTCGGCCTGGCTCGCGCCTTCGGCATTCCGGTCAACACGTTCTCCAACGAGGTCGTCACCCTGTGGTACCGAGCCCCTGACGTCCTTCTCGGAAGTAGAACCTATAATACTAGTATCGACATATGGTCCGCGGGATGCATCATGGCGGAGATGTACACGGGGCGGCCGCTGTTCCCCGGCACGACCAACGAGGACCAGATCGTCCGTATCTTCCGTATTATGGGTACGCCCACCGAACGGACCTGGCCCGGCATCACGCAGTTCCCCGAGTACAAGCCGACGTTCCAGATGTATGCCACCCAGGACATCCGCGCTATCCTCCCGCAGATCGACCAGCTCGGCATCGATCTACTACAGCGCATGCTTGTGCTTCGCCCTGAGCATCGCATCAGCGCACACGATGCCCTGCAGCACCCCTGGTTCAGCGACTTGGTTATGCAGCAACACCCCAGCTACCGCAGCCGGTGATCTCGTAGCGGTGTTCGTGCCCCGGGAAGGCCATATTAGTGCCGGGCATGTCTTTTAGAGCCTCTTTGATTTCGACTCATCTCTCTATTCTAATCATGGCGGCCACCGAAGCAAGCAACGTAGTAGGTAAGGGGGCGCAATCCATGGCTCTCGAAGAGCTTACTCTCCAGTATGCCCAGCAAGTCAGCAAATCAGCAAATCGATAAACGCCTGTACGAGTTTTGATTTTCATCATGTTTTCAGTTATATGGCGGGTTTTCTTTTTCAGAAGTAGGTTCGGGCGGGGAAACAAGGAGTTGCGAAGCATCTTTTGAGAAAGGCGTCCGGGTCAGGCACGAGGGCGGCTCGAGTGCAGCAAGCGAATGAGACAGACTTCCCCGGTCGCTCCGAGAGGGGCCCGGGGAAACATGGATTGACGAGGTACGCATAGGTTATAGATCAATGATAATGCCAACAACCCCTGAAAATTGCCTCAAATGATTAAGAAGCGCTATGTGTGCCAGATGCTTTGCATGTATATGACGGTCTTAACGTGGGCTGATATATATATATATATATAGGTATACTTAGGTATAATCGTATGCTTTCCTACCCGACGGTCTTCTCCATTGCTCCAGCTATCCCTCCATATATGCTGGCGCTTGAGGCGCCCAGCATAATCCATCGAATCGTGTGCTTCGTTGATTCATACACATACTACATATTTAATGACGATACCTCTTCATCACCATCAAACTTGGTCGAACCATGGCCAAGTTCCGACTTTCCCGCCGATGATGGCCTTTCAAGGTTCCAGTCGACATTATTGAACCCAACTCCACACAGGAGATAACCCCCATTTATCCTAGGCCTGCACGATTTACGGCATCGCCCCCTTCTTCTTCATTTCCGCTTATTCAAGCTCTCATCGACGCCGCTCTTGTACTTGTCCTTGCCGGGCTCCTTCCCCGCCCACGTCTCCGCGAGCTCGAAGTCGGGCTCCCCCTCGGGATAGCCCATGCGGCGGCGCAGCTTGGCCACCTCGGCCCTGACGCGCCTGGCGCACTCGATGCGGATCTCGACGGCCTCGCGGCCGTACTTGAGCTCGTCGGTGAGGTCGCCCATGGCCCTCACCGTCCCCTTCCCCTTCCCCTTCGCTGCCGCCGTTACCACCGCCTGCCCCTCCCCCCCCTCCTCTGCCTTCCTCTCCAATGGTGACGGCGGCAGGCCAGGAGCCGAATCGGCATCAGAACCGGTGCCGGAATCGCGGAGGCTGCTGCGGCGCACGAGGTCGCGCCACCGAGCGCGCAGGTCGCCAAAGGCGCGCTCGGCGTCGAGCAGGTCGCCGAAGGCGACGCGGACGGCGCCGGCGGGGCGGGGCAGGAAGCGCGGGAAGCCGCGGTCCTCGGACATGGCGCGCTGGGTGCCGTCGATGAAGACGGGGACGACGTCGGGGGCGGGCTCGCTCTCGAGGATGAGGCGCGACACCCCCCACTTGAAGTAGCGCAGGTCGGCGGCCGGGTGCTGGTGCACGCACGCCTCGGGGAAGACGTGCACCCAGGCGTGGCGGTTGCGCGACTGCTGCAGGGGCCACGACGGCGCTGCCGCCGGGGCCGGGTGCCGGTCCGTGCCGTTCGTCGTGTAGGTCAGGCCGTCGCCGGAGGTGAAGGGGTCCGGGAGGAGGTCATATCGGCTGTAATCGCCCTCCTCGCCCTCGGGCCGCGGCGTGATGAACGGTGGGGACGAGAGAAGGCGGATGGCGTGGGACATGGTCGGCTGGAAGAGGCCCCCGTGGGGCGAGTGCTGCCCGCGGTGCGTGGGCAGGACCTGGCCGCAGTAGAAGAACGACCCGAGAGCTCTAGATGGGACGGAAGGACAGACAACAGAGTATAAGCGAAAACGGAATACGGCAAGATCAGTAGGTGCTGATGAGGGAACTGATGTGCTGAATGAAGTAAGTCTCACTTGTTCTTGTAACATATGTCGTGGGCCCCCAGTCCCCATCTGAAGTTCGAGGGGTTGAACGCGTAGCGCAGCGGCAGGACCCCCCACATGAGAGGATCATCGAGACTACACGTGTAAGGTAGATAGATAAGTGTGAGCTTATGAGACCAGGCGCGCTGTACACTTTGAAGATGTTCAGAGGCACTCACACACTGATGTGGTTTGAAACTGAGAATGAAATTAGCCCCTTGAACTGAGGTCAGTTAAGGCTACTTGCCACTGATATAAAGTTGTATAATTATAGCTATATAGGGGGTTGTATCGAGGGGGGTAGGAAGAATGGGTAGGTACCTGTAATGAGACCTTTCTCCCTCTTCTCGACATCTTTCCTCTTATCTAGAACGTCGAGGAATTGGTCCAGACCCGTGACTTCCACTGTGTTGAAGGTATATAAGAAGCCTCGGGATAGAGCAGCCGTCAAGCCCATCACCAGCGACGACGTCATGCGCCACGGCAAACTAGGCTGATACAGGGGAGCTGCTGGCTTACTGCTCGGACCGTTTGATTTGGACATGATGCCGGATCTCTCATCGGACGCCATGAGAATTCTTCTTCTGTTCTGGACTACAACGGGGGCGCCGGTGGCAGCAGCAGAAACTCATTTCCGATAACTAGGGCCAATCGGGATCGCGAGTGAATGATAAAACGTGTCAAAGCTACAGATGAAAACCGTTAACCTGGGGGGGTTAGGTAATGTTGTTACACCACGAAAATAGAAAGGGAAAATGGAAAAGGAAAGATGAATTTAATGGGACGTCCCGGCCACCCGGCACCACGTCAGATGGCGGCGGCTCAATGTAACTACCGCACCTTTCTCTTTCTAAGATGCGACAAAAAACTCACGGAAGTTGAGATCGGAGCCATCAGCCAACGGCTGCACCTTCACTTTGGTACGATTTTGCTCCAAGCTGCAGGGACTGGAACAATTTGTTGGGGGCCCCTGAGAAGCTAATAATAGTCCAAATTCCATTGGTATAGAAGTTCCGGGTGAGCTATAGCACCGGAAGCTTGGACCTCTCTAGCTAACTATGTACCTACGTAAACTGGAGTCTGTATGTAGGTATTGGATTGTACATACATACATACACAGTACCCGGTCTCAGGTACAGTAGGCAGGTACGTGCGCTCCGGCACGCCTAGCCGCCGTGACCCAGGCGTGCCAGGGAGTCCAGGACCAGGATTGGAACGGTTTCTGGTTCGCAAGATTGATCGACGAACAGCCGCCGCCATCTCATCTCAAAAGTTAAACCACCCTTGACGGTGATCTCAAACTGCTTGTCCTTACTTAGTTATCTCGTCTCGACAACTTCGTTGCATACCCACACTCATTTCTTCGTTCATACATACACCCGTCCGCACACAGCGGCATACCTACATACCTACAGAGCACGGCATAAGACTCTCGACGTAGAGATGTCTCATAGTACGTACAATAATAATAATCCTCACTCACCCATGCCCCTTGACTAGGTAGTACCAACCTACCTATCTAAAGTCCTCTTTTCGTCCCACCCCCCATCCCCCCTTCTTTTCCCTTCCCTTCCCTTCCCCTCTCTAACCTCCCCCCACCAGGCAAGCGCAACACCTCGCGCGCCGTCTTCACGTCGTACGAGCGCGACCTCGCGCGGCGGTCCTGGGGCTCGGCGTCGGCGCGGCTGTCGCGCGAGAGCTTCCTCCCCTTCGCGTCGTGCGGCTTGTGCCTGTCGCCGGCGGCGGACCCCGTGGCCTGCGGGGCCCGCGGCGACGTCTTCTGCCGGGAGTGCGCGCTGGGCAACCTGCTGGCGCAGCGGCGGGAGGCGAAGCGCGCGGAGCGCGCCCGCGCCGCCGACGAGCGCGACCGCCGCGACGCCCAGGCCCGCGACGACGACGAGGCCCGCGCCCGCGCCGTCCGCGACTTCGAGATGACGCTGCAGGGGCTCGACGACAACAATGGCGGCGGCAGGCGATCGGCGACGACGACGCGCACGAGCACGAGCACAACCCTGGCGCCGGGATGGGGCCACAATGCTGCTAGGAGTCACAGTAATGGGAATGGGCGTAGTAGCGACATACCGCCACCGCCACGGGAGGAGGACGACGACCGCCCGTACAAGGACCCCGCCGACCACAAGAGCGAGAACGACGAGGCCAGGCGCCCGGCGAAGCGGAAGCTCGAGAGCCTCGACGCCAACGAACTGGCGCGCGCCGCGGCGGAAGCGGACCGGGCGAAGGCGCGGCGGCTGCTGGACTCGGAGAAGGCCGAGGCGGCATCGAAGGCGGCGCTCCCGTCGTTCTGGACGCCGTCGATGGCGCCGAGTGGCGCCCAGGACCAGAACAAGGACAAGAAGCAGGACAAGAAGAAGGGGAACGGCGACGATAAGGCCGGCGCTTCTCTCCCCGTGTGTCCGGCCTCGCGCGAAGGGGACCCGCACCCGTACTCGCTACACACACTGGTGACGATCAACTTCACAGAGGAGGTTGAGGAAGACAGTGGAAGAGCAGGTGGTGGTGGCGGCGAGCGCAATAAGCAGACGGATCAGGGGCAGAAGAGGAGGATCTGCCCGGCGTGCCGCAAGGGGCTGAGCAATGCCTCCAAGGCGGTGCTGGCGAAGCCGTGCGGGCACGTCCTGTGCCGGAGCTGCGTCGACAAGTTCATGCGGCCAAGCACGGACCCGCACGTCTCGGGGGCCGACGCCCACGGCGGCGGGGGCAACAACACAATACAGTGCTACGTCTGCGAGGCGGATCTGACGGACAGGCCGCCTCATGGTAAGACGGACGACGGCAAGAAAAAGAAGGACAAGATTCGCCCCGGGCTCGTCGAGCTTAGGAGCGAGGGTACGGGCTTCTCGGCCGCGGGCGCGAACCAGGTCAAGAAAGCCGGCGTGGGCTTCCAGTGTTGATACATGCAGTGAACACAAGCCGTCCGTCTGTCTCATGCATACCTACACACACATAACAATACCTAACATATCACCGAGCTCGGGATTAGATCCGCATAATCAAGGGACCCAAGACAAATGAGATTAAACTGGCCAACTGACTGACTTCGTTTTTGTTTCATTCTACTACAGTTGTACAGTTACTTGAGAGTCTGTCTACCTTGCCCTTCTCTCGTCTCATCGCCATCGCCATCGTCGTCATCATCATCGCGCGCGACTGGATTCGCCTTTTTTGTCTAACTGTAACTACATATGATTCTCTGTACGTTGTTGTGACCAGACTTCGTTCGTTATTTGTGCGAGGTGGGTAGGAACCACGCACACAACGCAGAACCCAGTCAACAGACCAACCAACTTCAACAGGAAAACGGAAAACCAGCGAACAGCGAACATACATCTTCCGTGCAAAGCAAAACCAACCCGCCCCATCCCGTACAAGTATGCGTCCGTTCCATAGCTTTTCTCGGTGTCAAAAGGAGAAGGAATTAGGAAATAATGAAGAGAAAGAAACGAAAACTGTACTGTAAAAGAGATCAGAACTCCGACTCCATCCACCCACCCCATGCAGAACGAAGATGTGTACACATGATGCCGACATTGCAAAGCATCCCAGATAGTAACAATATAAACCGTGTGAAATAAATCAAATGCATCATCGATTGCTTTCCCCGCCCAAACGAGGGAAAAAAAAAAAAAAAAAAAAAAAAAAAAAAAAAAAAAAAAAAAAAAAAAAAAAACAAAACAATAATCAGAAAGAAAAAATGAATGTCGCTTTGTTCCCTCGTGATGCTCTTGCCTATGCTGAATGCTGATGCTGATGCTGAAATCTTTCGATGCTGCCGTAAAAAGTCGTGGAAAACATTTCTTTTTTTCTTACAAAAAAAGTGAAAAAAGAGAAAAGAGAAAAAGAAACAAACAAGCAAGCAAATTACCCTTCCCGCATTCATCATCAAACCTTTTCTTCCTATGTAGGTAACATTATATTATCCCATTAGCTATTAAGAAAAAAGAAATGTGGAAAAATCGTTGCGTGGTGATCTCATCTCATTGCTTCGCATTTGCCCTTTTGCTTGCTTCCGCTCGTGGTTTTTGATTATTTTCTTTTCTTTTCTTTCTTTCTTCATTCATATATTTATTTCAGCTCCCGGTGCGACTTGTCGAACATGTTCATGATGACGGGGGTCTTAGGCACGGAGCTGGCATTGCGCCGCGCGGGCGAGCCGGGGGGCGGCATGCGGTACTGCAGGGCCGGGGGCAGGGGCGACATGACCATGCCACGGTCGGCGATGCCGGGCGGCAGGGGCGACGGCGCCGGTGCGTCGTCGACGCCGCCCATGCCGGGCTTCCACAGCTCGAAGGGCGACCGCCTCGAGGAGGGCGGCGGCTCGAAGGCGGGCACGGCCGTCCGGGGCGTCGGCTCGCCGGGGAAGGCGGACCGCTGTGCCGTGGGCAGCGGCTGCTCGACGAAGGCGGGCGATCGGCGGGGCGAGGGGTACTGCTCGAACGCGGGGGAGCGGTGCGTCGGCGGCGGCAGGAAGTCCTGCTCCATCGGCCGGGACTGCTCGATCTGCTCGGGCAGCAGGATGGGCTTGGGCTTGTGCTTAGCAGGCTTGTCAGCCGACCTCGGCTTGTCCTTGCCGAACCAGGACCTCTCGGGCGACATGACAACTTCCTCCTCCATCGTCGTCGTGATCTCGACCTTCCTGCCCTTGTTGTTGCCACGGGCGCGGCGACGCAGGCGGTGCTCGCTCAGCAGGGTGGCGACGAGGAAGTACAGCTTGAAGAGGAGCTTCTGGACGGCGTCCTTGGCGACCATGGTGGTGCCGTGGCAGAGGAAGCCGCGGAGCAGCTCGGTCTGGAGGCCGTCGTAGAGGGAGCCGACGCCCTCGGTGCGGGCAATGTGGGTAAGGGTACCAAAGATAGAGCGGCGCGAGGCCTGGCGCGCCGCGCGGGCCGCCTTCAGCTTGCCCTCCACTTCGCGGTCCACGTCCCGATCCTCCAGCGAAATCAGGTCCTCCTCATCCTCGGCCTCGCCGGCCGCGAGGCCGCTCTGCAGCCGCGTCTTAGCCGTATGGAAAGGGTACGTGATGGCGCTTGCGGCCGCCTTGCTCGTCGCTGCCATTAGGAACGTCAGGAAGGCTCCGGGGTTGTCGGCCCGCTCCTTAGAAACGACCTTCCGCCGGAGCAGGTTCTGCAGGAAGAATGTGATGCTCGGGTTGAGGGACAGCACCAGGCTGGCCGAGAGCCCGGCCCAGAGACCCCTGTAGCCCCCCCTCTCGGCCTTCATCCTCCGGACGATATCCCCGATGCCCCTTGCTGCCCCCTCTGGGCCAGACACCATACTGGCCGCCTGCTTGCGCGTGATGATGTTGCTGATGGGCGCCGTGAGGGCCCGGCAGCAAGCACCGGCCGCGACACCGATGGCGAGCTCCTCGAGGGCCCCCAACCCCCCCTTGCCACGCTTGCGTTTGTAACTGGCTGCGAGACGGATTCCCCGGAACCACTCATAGAACATAAAGAAGAGGAAAGAGTCCAATAAGGATCTGACTGCATCGGATGCCTGTGAACGAATTGTTAGCCATTGCCTGATTCCTGCATAGCGCACACGATAGGTATCCCCCAAAGACCCTCTCTCCGGAGTGGAATAGGGTTCAGACCGCACAAAAACGCCCAGGAGTAGGTGGATCGCCGACCCACACGGCGTAATATAACCCCCCCTGGCAGCTGCTGATGTCCTCACGAGAAGAGAACTAGGCTAGAAAAAAAGAACAAAAAAGAGGACCCCCCCTCCCCGGTGAAGCTAGGTAGTTAGTACTTACCAGGCCAGTATAGAGCGCTTTCACACCTCCTTCGGTAGCGTAGATCTTCGAAAAGGCGTCGGCGATGCCGTCGTAGTCGGACGGAGCGGCGCTGCTGCTCTTGAGGTTTTGGTGCTGCTGGTGCAGGTGGTTCTGGTGGTGCTTCTGCTGGGACGACCTGGTAGCAGCTGCATTCGCTGTAGCACTTGCTGTAGCAGCCGCTGTAGCATTCGCTGCATAGGCTGGTGCTGCCGAGGTCGGGTCGGTAGGGTCCCCCCGGGTAGTCGAGCGTGCTGTTGCTGACAGCGACGGCTCGCCCGTCGCAGGCCCTGCTTCTCGGCCTGCTCTTCCCTCGCGCTGGAGCTGCCTTTGCACCTGTAGCCGGGTGACGACTAGGGAGAGAGGGTACAGAGCGCATGTTGAGATGAGGGTGCCGACGGAGCCCGACGTGGCGTGCTGAAGAGCCGGTAGTAGCTTGCTTGCGGTGGTGGTGTCTAGGGACGGCAACGGTAACGACGACATGGTGAGTGATAGGAAGGAAAAAAGGGAAATTGAGCGGTGAGGTGTGGAAAGAATGTGTTTATATTGAAGCGAGGTTGTCTTTCTCGAGGTGTCCGAGGTGTCTACGTAGGTAGGTATGTAAAGTACCCTATGGGAAGGCGGGTGTGATTCTACCCTGGGGGCCCGGAGCAATCAGCGCACCTCGCACCCAACAAACCGAGGCGGGAGAGGAGCGACCTCGTCCAGTCTTGTCCAGTTTTGTCCCGTCCTGGCCCCCTCGTGAGTCGACGACAAGGCCCAGATGTGGGAGGGTGCGTTCTGTGCTTGCCGTCTTTCCAGCGGCGAGCCAGCGAGGCGAGCACAGGACCAGCACAGCGAGCTGCACAGAAGCACAGATACCGTCAGAAGAGGGTCGCGGGTGTCGCTCGCGATGGTTGGCTGCCGCATGAAGGGGGTGGGCTCCACCGGCAAAGCGCCCCTATGTGCTAAGGCCAACAATGTTGACGAGCGGTAGCACTAATGGGGGGGATGGATCTACTAGCTGCGCAGCTGGTATGCGCGTGCCGTCCCTGGATTGATAGCTGTTTCTATGCCATTGGGTTGTCGCCGCACGGGATAATAGATGAGGGTGTGTGTGGACAAACCGGCAGAGCGAAAAGCCACACAGCAGGAGGAGTGCAGGTGGGAGGGAGTCGCTGGAGTTGCCGGAGTCGCTGGAGCATGCAGCAGCCTGGCGTCTGGCGTCTGGCAGTGCAGCAGCATCGGCATCATCGTGCCTACAGCATTCAGCATTCAGCAATCAGCACACAGCATTCAGCCTACCTACCTAGGTACAATACAGCATACAGCATACAACATACATGTACGAAGTATCCAATGCATGTACCTCCAACGAACGTCCAATGTCAGGAGAATGTCCAATGCATTACACGTTCAATTGTTGCAAACGACATTAGCTATTCTACCAGGTACATATAGTTGCCTCCGCTCCCCTCTGCTGACTTGACCTTGACCTCCCGCTTACCCTCCGCCTACCCGTATCAGTCGACCGTATCTGCGTATGTATATGTGTATGTGTATGCGCTGCGCATACATACTTACGCATGTATGCGTGCGTAGGTAATGCTTCGTGCCCGAATGTTTGGTTCTAGACATCAGCTCTGCATGCACCCATGCACCCATGCATGCATACCGCAGCATACCGCGGCATACCTAGGTATATGTAGGTGGCAGGCTGGCAGGCTGACTGGCTCACAAGCGGTCGGATGTCCCCATTCAGCACACCTCAGAAGCAATAGTCAATGGAAGCAATGCAAGGGCGCTGGTTGACGTCATGGGCTGACATCTCCACCTCCTCTGCCTGTCCCCCTATAATACCTAGGTATACCTACTACGTAGACAGACGGAATTGGAAACCATCTGAACAAGACAGAACAAAACAGAATGGGCGGCCTGGGCGGCGGGATATGCGGCTAGAGGGAGTTGCCGTTACCGCCACCCCCGATGGCACCTCTGCACTCTCATGGCACCGCACCGTACCGCACCGCACCGCACCGCTGACATATGAAATAGTAGGTACCTAGTAGTACCTATCTACTGCCTGCCTACTAGGTAGGTACCTAGGTAGGTGGTCAACTATACTACATGTGTAATAGAAGACCCCTCCTCACACCTACGGGAAGGTGGGTGTCACGGGCTTTCGCGAAGCCTGAAGCGACCTATGAGGCGCCATTACGTGCCCACCCGGAAAGATAGCCGAGTTCCACGTATTATCTAGCGCGAGCATTCCTCAATACTAAGGCTCTATCTATACTAAGGCTCTATTTGTTTATTAAGACACCTTCAAGGTTCCCAGCCCCAACTCCAGCGCCAGCTCCCGCTCCAGTTCGTCGGTTAGGTTGCTACCTATCCTATATAGTTATAAGTAGCTTCGTACGTACCCACCGTCGCTGCGTTCCCGAAACTAAGGGTTGTCCTCGTCGGGCACCAACGAGAACCAACACGTGTGGCCACGGATCCACCACCGGGTGCATCCTCCAGTCTAAGGCGTTAGTGCTTCGTGCGGTCTGCACCGAATTTCCACACCACTTCCACGCCAATCATCGGAGATCATAGGAGAGAATGTGTAGAAATAGTAGACATTTCTGACTCGTCTGTATTGCTTTCGTATGGGGTATCTAAATAAACAAAGTGTGATGCAATCCTACCGGGTCCTATCACCGTGCGAAGCCGGTTCATGGCAACCGATGCCTAACCAACCCTACCTTAGCCTGTAAACATGCAAACCCTGTAAACGCCTTGCCCAGCCATCGGGAAAACATGTTAAATACCAGATCGAGCCAGTCAGCCCTGGTAGCTGCTAACAAAAGGCCGAGTGCAACAATAAAATCATTGGCAGCCGCTGCCGTGCTTCTTCATCGTCGCTCATCATATTTTTATCCGATACTTGCCACCCATGGAATAGGTGTGTCGAAAGACCAATCAGGGAAGGGAAACGCAAATTAACGTCCTCGTCAGAAAGATGAGTAGCATGAATATGCGAAAGTGCTCCAAGCTGCTCAGGCCAATGCAAATGCCGTTCTTCTGTTGGTCAATTTAGTTGATGCGCGTTATGTCCTGGATCATTAGGCGTGCTTTGGGGTCCTTTTCGTTCAAGGGCCGCTACTCTTTGGGGGTTTAAAATTGCGGTGGTATGCCTCGTAGTAACCGCGAATATGAGCCGCGGGGCCGTTGATATCGATATTCTTAAGAATGCCCTCAGGGTCGTGGTTGCCCTTCGTAGCAGGTTGTTCAAAACTAGGAAAGGCTTCCGGCTGGCAACTGGAAGTGGGAGAGTCGGTGGGCTGGTCCTCCTAGGCACGGCTTGCCACCGACGGTCTACGAGAAGCAGCCTGTATGCTGAAACTAGAGGATCTTCTCGCATTGACTCCTGCCATTCCTAGATCCGGTTCTCCAGGAGCATCATCTAGATCGACGTTGATATCCGCAGGGTTCTCGGGAGGTTTCTGAGCACCGTAGCCAACGACCTTGAAAATGTTGTTTCGTCCACCATTTGTTGCTGCCTGTAGTTGCTCGTGCAGACGAGCGAGTTGGTAGGTTCTCTTCAGAGGTGCGAAAACCGGCGGAGGCATGACAGGTTGCGGGTTCCATCGAGCCAAGGCATTCATGACAGCTGCGGTTTCCTCGTCAGAATCGACAGGCCCGGCGTTAGCTTCATCGTCATCTTCGAGAGGCGCATTGGCATCGAGTGCAGCCTCTGTAGCATCGTTAGTCATCATATTTGTTCCAACAGGGTTAATCATCAGGATCACTCACTCTGCTGCTTCGCCTGGTTCTTTTTCTGATACGCGGCGAGCAACATATCGTATGGCAGTGATCTTCCAGCAACGGCTCTCTTGGCACCCATACTATGGCTTTTGCACGTAAGAGACCGCGCGCATGGTTGCCCATTTGGCAACAAGACACCGCACTGCTTCTCGACGTCGACAGGGCCTAGGAATATTGAGTCAGGGTTAGGATCAGGATTAGGAGGCATAATTGATTATTGCGATTGGGGTTGGGCATGAGAGGGTGGAGAGTGGGTTTGATGAGCTCGAAGAGTCATCTGGTGTGTGCG
Organism: Diatrype stigma; assembly: GCA_022225965.2. NCBI lineage: Eukaryota > Fungi > Ascomycota > Sordariomycetes > Xylariales > Diatrypaceae > Diatrype > Diatrype stigma. Next base: position 21,439 of record JAKJXP020000075.1, read on the forward strand.
GGTACCTTTGGGTTTGGGCGCCTTCGGTTTAGCTTCTTCTTTTTTCTTCTTGTTTTTAGGGCCTTTATCAGCGTCGCCGTCTGCTTTGCGCTTCTTGCCCTTCGGCTCGCCGTCCGGCTTTTTCCCGCCGACCTTTTTGGGTGCTTTGCCATTCCCGCCCTTCTTCTCAGGCGATCCTTCTTCTTCGTCGTCGTCGCCGCTATCCTCGTTCATCTTAGCATCACCATCCGCATCGGCCTTGCGGGCCTCTTCCTCTCTCGCCTGTTCTCTGGCACGTTCTCGGGCCTCCCTCGCCTCCTTCTTGCGCTGGGCCTTCTCCCTCTTGATATTCAGGCATCGTGCGATGTGGTCTTTGGCAGCGCTCTTAATTATGCCCTTCCTACAATGTTTGCATTGCAATAGATTCAAGGGGTCTTCAAGCGGTCGGCCGGTCGTAAAGGTGATTCGGAGTCGGTCGTCCAGTGGTTGCATTAAGGGGCTAACAGATTGGGCACTGGATTCCGGGCTTTCTGTGCTTCTCACGGGTTTTTTCTCATCTATTGTTGACCAAGGTCAGATTCTCCGAAGCATTGTCCAAATGCCGCGAGACGCTACATACCACCCTCAACAAAGCTATCCCTCCAATTACCCGGCTTGACGATTTTCGGCGGCGGCTTTTTGAGCTTGATGATGCCGTGCTTAGGCGCGTTTTTCGGCGCCACGTTGATGGTGCCTTCATCGTCGGCAGCTATATATGTCCCAGTTCAGATGTTAGAACACTCCCATGCGTGGTCGCACAATCGCATGGTAACATGGTCATAAGAACACCAGATACGACTTGCCTTGGGTGGCCATTTGGGGAGAACAGATCCAACAGTTATTTCAATCAGTATAATCAGTAACCAGTAACAAAATCAAAGCAAGAGCTTGGTTGCGAGCGGGGGCCTTCGCATCAATACAAAGGTCAGAGTGCGAGGTATTGAAATTATTGATGACGATGTCGAAGGCGGAGGCGAAGGCGATGGCGACAAGGTATTGTCGATTGTGTTGGATTTGAATGCGCGTACAATGAATGCGATGTCGTTGAAGGTCGTCAGCCTTACGTGCTAGCTGCTTAGTTAGTAGGTACCTGATTAGGAGCTAAGTAGGCAGCCCTTGGCAGCCTTAGGCCTGAGGCTTATCGCTATCGCCCTTAAGCTTCCTGGAGAAATAGTGGGAACTCCCAGTGCTTTACCTAATGAACTTTATGAAGTACCAGCCCTGGAAGTACATAGGTGTAGCCCGGTATGTCGCATTGTATCTACATGTATGTGCTTGCGCATGTAGGTACATAAGTACTTATATGGAAGTACTTAGCATTTATGTAACGAGATATCCCGTCAGCTGGTCACGAAACTGAGAACCTGCAAACCTACGACGTAAGTAGGTGATAAGAAACCTTATGATGGGCCTATAATAAGTCGTTTACGTTTTTTCGAACACCATATTTCAAGCCTTTGCATGTGATGCTCGATTTATGACCTTACCAAGTAACACTTCCTCCTATATTATACCCATAGCTACGAGATGGTTTGGTACGGAAGTATATGTTTGGATTCGCAAATACAAAAAACATTTACTCCTCGTTTCGGTAACAATAGTCACGAAGTGGTCTGTCTACCTTATACCTTTAATTCTCGCAGCTTACATCCATTAGAGTTCAAATGGCACCGCATTCTCAAGGTCTGACTAAACAGGTAGTCCGGTCGAGGAAGATCGCCTGATGACAAAGCTACACGTGGCGCAACATGCGGGTTTCCTATGCAGTGAGCAAGGGGGGGTGGCAGACTAGGTAGCCAACAACTTGTCAAACTTGATAGTTATGCTTGGCCCAATCTGCCGCTTCTGCATAGGGGATGTTCGGTCAGCGGCACATTCTACTATCCATCAGAAGAGCTGTCTAGAACGTCTTGCTCGAAATTCGGCCCTTGCACAAGATCTCATCGTCATAGCGTTCCTCTAAGTGATCTGGGTGATAGATAGGCCGCTAAGTGCTGGATCCGAGGCTTGAGCTTTTTGAGGGGAGAATGTTAACTCGGCGCTATTATTCATCTTACGGTGAGACAGAGTTGATGTGGCAATGCAATGAGTCTATGAGCTGCGAATACCCTCTAACCCGTCCTGCGAGCCGTAGACATTGCTAGACATCCCGAAGGATATACCGCTTCTACAACTTCCCAGCCTCTCAAGGTCTGAGTACCCTCGGACGGGTATATAGTCTGTATTTCTAGTGCATCGTGTCGGTATAGCAGACCTGCTTTGGACTGGGTTTACCGAAATCCTTATAGCAATATATGTAGTCCCTTGGCGGTTCAAGGCGCCTCTGTGTTGGCTCATCACTAAGACCTAAGTAGCAAAGCGAGACAATTTCACATCATTTGTATGGTATGAGATCAAGCAAATGGCTCCATACCCCGCAGTGGGATCACCTTGTCCTAGGTGTGTGACGCTGACGATCACATAGGTGGTCGAACGAGAGCTGCGGCCTGTGCCCTCTGGAGCCTATTGACCGCAGTCTTCGAACCCATCTCTGTGGGGAAGAGGATAAAATGGTTGCACTCCACCTGATATTGACACCCACACAGCCACATCACGATGGTGTATGCGGTGAGGCCGGTCTGAGCTACATATGCAGAAAGTGATATTGAGGACCATCACTACCTCAACGCCGGGAGTAATGCCAGGAGGCTTTGAAACAGCGGTTGCGTCACCTGCTGAGGTGTACAGAATTATGCACCTTACCTTTCCCCGGTGACAAGGTGGGTAATTTTGTTGTCTTCCTCGCCGTCCTCATCGTTCAAGGTGGCCTGCGCGCGAGTGCTGACCATCCCCCGTTATGCCACTTGGGATGGCGGCATGAGGCCGTCCTGAGACTGGATGTAGTTCATATTCAAGAATCTCACGAATGAACTCACATCGCGATTCTCAGGACTGACGTGGATGACCAACAGGCTCGGGATGGCTCAAAACGGACACGCGAGTGCTCAGTCGTATTACAATATTGGTGGTAAACCTAACTACTAGGCCGGGAACTGCAGGCCTGCTCAGACAAGGGCGTTTAGGACCTGAATGAAAACCAACAATAGAAACAAAAACAAAAACAAAAACTCTGGCTTACATTTTGCATTGATCTCTGACCGCAAGGCCATTGACTATTTCCAGTAGAGCACGTTAGCATCAGATGATGCCCTTGGGGACCGTTTGCTTAAAGCGGCCTATAACAAGTAGAGAATCTATGACTGCAGTATACAGATTTTGGGTGTAATATCATAAGGGGTCATACTTCCCATGTCTTTATTTACTAGAAACCTCTCACGATGAAGTTGCCAAGCGTCCGAATACAGGCTTCACATTCAGGGGTCACCCCAGAACCATCCCAACGCCATATTGCTTACAATAGCTTATGATTTCGGTTAGACGAGGTCTCGTGTTGTTTTCTGTCATCAACCCGAGTTGGTACTTACAAACTTTAAGCAAGGATGTCTTCCTTCCACTCCTTGGAAAACTCGTCTATCCCCATGGTGCTAATATCACTGATGAACTTCTCTTGTCCGTCTTCGTCCCCGACCAAGATTGTACCTCTCGATTTGATGCTGGGGAAACGGTATTTGTGGTATAAAGTTTCTTTTGCAGTATACTCTATGTTATGGATTATTAGACGACCCCGTGAGGCGTTGATAAGGTACGCGCCCCAATAAAGTAATTCTCGGATGGTCTCGATGTTCGCACACAACCTCAGGGACAAATCGGCAGTTGTGTGGTTCAGCGGCGCATCCTACGGGCCACGCGGACCGTCAGCCATCCGAGATCGGATACCATTTTCCGGAAGCAAGTACATGTGGTAGCTGAGGCAGATGTAGTCTACGTGGAAGACGCATGATGGCATGTTTAGATAGATGCAGCCCTTGCTTTCAGCTATCTCTCCGGGATGATTGTTCGGGCAGCTCCCAGGTATGTCAGGGTATACGTCAAGCTTCGTTGGGTAGTACCGAAAGGCCGTTTCCCGCGAGAGTACGTTCACTGAGAAGAATGGCGAGATAAGCTGTGGCGTTGGTCTGATCCTCAAATATGTTCCGTCCATGAGAACAAGGCGGGCTATCTTGCTCTCAGCCTGGATTGCCTTTTTCCAAATATACAGTTGTAGTTCCTTGGGGAGGTATACGAAGAGGCTGAAGACCGAGAACTGCGCCATGTTGAATATCTTGTGTGTAATTTCTGGGAATAGTGATAAGAGTATTGTAACAACAATTGCGAAGGATACCTCGTTACTTTTTGGAGGGCGTTTGACTGGCGATATTGAAGTTGATCGAATGATTGATTCCAAAATGGAACCTACAGAGGAAGGCATGGTTGCTATTGCTGTGGTATGATTACTTGTAAGTACACAACTGCCTTGGCTCGACAAGTTATATCATTACGTCGGCAGGTCCCTAGGTGATAAAACAGGTGCTAGGTAAGGGCAAGGAAGGAACAGAATGAACATCAGGCCTATGGGAGCTATACGGCGGGGGGGCTGTCCCCATCTTCGATATGTCGAACCATAGACCAGTCTGTTTATATGGTAGTAACAACCAACAACCGCAGACCTGCAATACGCTCTTCTCACTAGTAGCTCCCTGGCTACCTAACATTTATCAACCCGCTGCTTGACTGAGCTCCTAGTAAACAAGACTTGACAAGGAAGCTTCACTAAATATCATATGTTTACTGTTTATTCAAAGGCATGGTGCCAGCCTGCTCAGAAATCACCCAGCTCTGAGTATGCCAAGGTTCGTAGTAGTCCCTACTGCTCCCTTAAATACAGTTGACAACAAGGCCATCGATCGCTCACCCCCTCGGGCGTCGATAGGAGACGGATCCCAACTTTCCTTCGATACCTGATAACCAACCCCTGCCCCCCTGCCCCCCGCGCCCCCCCTTATACACTACATATCTGCCCACATACCCAGTTTGAACTCCGAATCCCTTTCCCATAAAAACAAACACTGTCCTGTCCAGGCACGACCATGAAGAGAGTGCCCACGAAGCACAAAACATATTCAGGCGAGGCGGGACACCATGGTCTCGGCCCCTTTCTCTCTCCCCTTCGCAGAACCAGAGCTTAGGTCCCAATATCCTGTTTGTGTGAGCTATTACTCGTCCCCTAGCTCTTCGATCTTGACTTTCGTTTCGTTGAGCATCATCCACTCCCTCTCCTGCATCGCCCGCTCTTTCTCCATCACCCCGGCGATGGCGATGGCGTGCTGCATGCCCATCTCCTTCCAGATGACCTGCATGGTCTCGTAGGACCAGCCCCACAGCTCCCGCGACACGCCCATGGCGCACCCCGCCGTCTTCAGGTGCCACATGAGCGTGGGGATCCCCGCCGCGCCGGACCCGCCCTGGCCGGGGGCCCCGAACATCTTGGCCGTCTTGCTGTCAAGCACGGGATGATGCCAGTGTGCCGGCGTGCTGATCAGCGTATCTTCAGCCATCCGCTTTATGGTGGCCAAGCCCTGGTCCCTGCGGGACGGGGAGAGGAATCGTGCACCCGATACAGGATACTCCGTTGTGGCCTTGATGAGCATCTCGTTCAGTATTATGCGGGCCCACCGATAATGATTCCATATTCGAGCAGCCCACATTTCGGCGTAAGCGTGCCACTTTCCCCGGAAGAGAGCGATAGGTGGATGGTGACCCTGACGCACTTCGTAGGGGTAGGCGTGGTACAGGGCATCTTCTAGGTCGTCGAACCTTGTTTGTAGAGTTGATAGTTGCTGTAAGAGGGCCTCAATGGCCGGGCGCCCATCAACGTGTTTTTTGTAACTTAAGACACTGGAAGCCTGGACAACATCGGCGATAGCTAACGCGACGTCAACGCTAATTGTCTCGGGAGACCCTTGGAGAAGTTCTCGACATTTGGTAAGGACTTCGAAAAATGCTTCTGGTAGAAGCATATCGGTCATTTGGGACGGAATAAACTACACCATTTAGTAAATGGCGCTGTAGAACTCTCGCTAGATGGCAGCGCTTACCAGAGTAAATAGTAGTTGGAGGGCGCCCTTTGCGCCTCCTTTTGGGGCTTGCGGGAACGGCAATGCCGTCTTGAACAAAGCGATAGCCCCCTGGATATGAGTCCTGGCCGTACTAGCCGAGACGACCGATCCTTTGCGACTAACGACCTATGCGGAGTGAGTAATCGCTTGATGTCTAACCCAGGGGCAACCAGACTCTGCTTACCTCAAACAAGGCAAGGGTGACTACCGACTTCACAGATAATGCGAATCCAACAGGATCCTGCCGAACCTGGCTCGACAGGACCAGTTGGCCGGTGTGCCTCAACGCTGACACGTATTTCTCGCGCGCGTACAAGCTCATGTCTTTGTCTCCGCGTAGGTTGGACAAGCCTGCTAGACCAACAGCGACGACGATGTTCCGCATGGCATCCGAGCTCGTGCAATACGCTGCCAGCTCCGCGGGCGTTCTCGGGCCATCTGGCTGGTCATGGAGATAGCGGCTGATGTAAAACTGCACTCCACGGTCGTCCACGTTCGTGTCGATCGCTCGAGTTATTCTCGTTGGGACCACCTCCCGCTTCACCATGCGGCCCGCCCGCGATGGACTGATAGAGGTTTGGCATCCTTCCCTAGACGACGTTGAAGATGGCGACGTCGCGCTCGACCGACGAGACGAGCTTGACGAATTCGAAGTCTGGCTGGCATGGTCCGGTGATCCCGAAGTTCCCCATTGGGCATGCGCTTTCTGTATCACCTTCGTGCTCTCATCCCGGAACATCAACGACAACTGGTCCCGGTACCCAGGGCATTTCTTGCCCACTCGCATGCATTGGGAGCATTCCGGCCGGACTTTGTCACACTAAGACCGCTTCGTTAACTTCATAGGGTCCCGGAGCTTCTCGAGATCTCAAGGGGACCGATGAAATCCGACAAGACGAGATGTGGTCTCTCGGCATCGCAACGTAAGCACCAGCCTGAGACTAGGCCCTACGCGCGCACCGTAGGTACAGGCATAAGGTAAGGCTTGGGAAGTGCGGTCGAATTAAGGTGAGGAGGAAGCGGGACGGGGCTAAAGTAAAGAATAACGACTTAATGATCCATTACGCACTTTGATACGTCGGCTTCTGCAGCCCTGACACCCCTGCGAGGCCTTTCCACAATACACCATGATTAAGAGAGCGGGCTAGCAAGAGGCTTACGCTCGCCGCTGGTCTTCTGGCTGGTTGCTTTTCTTCGGATGGGTAAACAAGGAAATGTCTCTCAACGAATGTGTTGGTCGCGTACTAAAAGGGTAACCAGTTCGTGATGGCTGGTGGATAGAAAAGAAGTCCCATGTTGTGACGGCACACCAAAAGAATGTTCCCACCTCCCTTACACGTGCTGTTGTCCCTCACCTAAATCCCACACTATCCCTGTCAATCTCATCGCCCTCTTCAATTGAATATGGCCTCACGAGCGCGGATTGGTTGGCGGCTTCCTGCATATGTATGTACGGTATTGTGGCTTTCGGATCGAGAATCAAAGCCCTGCTCTGCTGTGATGGGGATGGGGATGGGATGATGGTATAGATTCCTATTCGTTCGCACAAGAGAGTGTGCATGCGAACGAGTTTGGGGGGAAGGGCGCTCCCCAGACGAGCTAACCAACAGACGCCCTTTAAAAAACACACCTATTCGAGATAGTAGTAGTTATAATACTTGACCAGATATAACCTGAAGGAGAACGCTACTGAGGTTGGCGGCCGGCAAGGCGCGCAAGAGTGAGGCCGAGGCTAGTACCTGTCAAATTTCTAGAAAGGATGGAGCGTGGAACTGATCGGGCACTTCGGGGCGTCTTCGAGGAGCCGGTTGGGGAGCCGGTTGATCTGATCTACACACGCTAAGTAGCAAAAACGTTCACTGGCCCTGTCTTTTTTTCTCCCGCTGTGCCCGCACACGCACAGAAGCGTAAGCCCCTCGATGCCATCCACTCATCAGCGCAGCGCAGAACAAAGCCTGTAGGCAGGAGCTTGAGATAGCTATCCTGCCTATCACGGGGAAAGCTGCTAAGAGGTAGCCGTCTAGTCTAGGCCATGGCCCATCACGCTCTCCTGTATGGTACGTATCCGCATGTAAGCACCAATCCGCAGTTAACTAGGCACCGCAGGCACCGCTTCGAAGTTTGCAACCCGTGATCTGGCCTGACAGCCCGAGCGATGGAGAAGCGGCTGAAACGATTCGAGTGTAGCTAATGTTCCGAAATCTAAAAGTATTGTCCGAGAAAGCTGGATCAAGGAATGCCGCTGCTCCCCCGCCTCCCGGGAGGCCCACGCAGGACAAGAACCTGCGGACTTTGATTCGCTCCCACCGGACGGCATTCTAGATACATGGGGGCCACTACTGCTACTGCTACCCCCTGGCCATCCTGGAACGGCTAGTTCCAACATCTTATCAAGCAGTCCAAACATAAGCTCCCCACGAAGCACGAAGCCGGACTGGCCCCTACTATATGTATGGTACGTTATTCACACCTCCTTAAGCGTTTGGCGTTTTGCGTAGGCAGGCAGGCAGGCATCCACCCTCGCTTTTCCTTTCCGTCATATATCTGTCTTTATGACTCGTTTCACCCTGCCGACAGGCTGACGGCGTTCAAACAGTTCATGTGTTACTAGTACATGAGAGATAACTTTGGTTCGTTAATGGCTAAACTTAGTATACTGGTGGACCAGCACTAGGGATTTGGTATAGGCCCCACGACACATCCCTGATGGTAATCCACATGTATCAAGGTCTGCATACAGATGAGTCCTGATACATAATGAGATATTACCCGGATAAGTTACGGATGCCTTCAAGCGATGGCTCGGCTGCCAATAGTGATCGCATTTCGAAAGCTCGATAAGCGCGATCAACTCGATATTGACCGAGGTAGCAGACCGGAACTCTACAAAAGGAGAAGCGCGATGGCATCATCGTATGTACAATGCAGGGACCAAAGTGGGGGTCAAAATATATGTGACTTTGAGTCCCTGGGGTCGTTACCCTCGAAGCACGCCAGGCGAGCCAGGGTTGAGGGCATCAATTGCCGAAAGCCATGTTATGTTGAGCTCACCGCGTTTGATAGATTGTGTCTTCCAGCTCTCTGGCTGTTTCTTTCCTCAAACTTTACGTATTGAGCCTTCGAGCTCTGGGAGCAGGGGTGTCTAGGGTCCAAGATGATTTCCACCTATTCGGGTCCCGGTCTTCGGCGGTGAGACTTCGATGGCTTACTGCGTGACCGATGCACGGCGCCAGAGATTGTGCGTGCCGTGCCAAATGAGCCCTAGATATTGATTGAAGCTGACGAGTCTTGAGCTATTACTATTGGAGGGAGGAGACTACGAGAATCCATGCTGGTTTCTACATCGAGTATGTGCACTGGCCTATTGGTGGGCCGTGGGTTGATATCTCCTATACCGGTACTGCTCGTCACCGAATTCCACTATCGCTGATTGTAGGGGACTATATGTGTGAATATCTATCGAGTCATGCATCGCCTTTGAGTAATGAGACAATGATGAAATATGAGGCTGTAGAGGTATAACTTATCAGTCTAGAACAAGTCTAGAATCTCGACTCAGCCTTTCCCCGGGTTCATATGAACCTGATACAGTGAGACGTCATCCCTAAACGCCGAGAGGGGTTTCTGAGTTCATGGTTTGATTCTCTAGCTCACTGGCCGAGTATTTTGTAGTTCGGGCCGTAGAAATGGTTGTGCCTGATGTTATTACAAATTTGTGGTTATAGACTCGCGGTAAGAGGTAGTGTCAGTATCTCCTTATGTAGTTGGTTCGTGTCTCATCTTTCCCCTCATTGACCCCTGAAACCGTTGCTGTCGCTGCATGCACGGATCAGGGGTACCTTGTATAAATGGAAGGTCGTGTCAATACCTACCAGGTAACTACCGGCCCCGAAATTCCCTGGCCCCGGATCATCCGAAGACGCTGCATCGATGATCATCACTCAGCTCACAGCATGTACCGCGTCTCGAAAGATCCTAAGCAGATCGCAGTGTAACTAATAAGCGACGTTGTTCTTTGCGGATGAGACAGCATGCTCAACCCTATGCTTCCGAAACGCACTGCTACTACTACAAAATCATATGTGCCTTTCCTAGATCTTCAGTTGCTTGCATTCACAGAACGGGTTCCAGTATCATTGCTCGGCCTTTCAGAGAAACACTACCGCCCCGGTGAAAACCGGAACTCCGTGCTGCTCTTGTCAATGCCGTTACCGGTCTCATGCAATAAGGCTAGATTTACGTATTTTGTAGTAAGCGCAGGTGGCCGTTTCCAGGTCACTAGGACATTCTCATTGTGTGAGTACCCCAGCCGCTTCTTTCTTGAACTAATAAGAACGCAAGACCAAACCCCCCTTCCCATCATGCCCTGGAGAGCATTATATCTACAAGGGTCTTAACCCGACTTCGTCTCTCCATACACACAACTATTATAACCTCCTGAAATATCTAGTACTAGTAATAGTATACGTACTGCCGCCCACCCTGCCGAATAGCCTTCTTCGTGGCCATGAGCAAGGAGCGGAGCGCTCAAACCGTGACGATGGCGCAGATGGCGAAGGTGCAGTTGGCTGACATGCCGGCGAGGTAGCGCAGGCCGTCGCTCCTCCCCTTTAAGTATAGGCGGGCAGGGTTGATTTACGAAGCGTTGGCGACGGGCAAGAGAGCTGCCGACCTTCTGCCACGTTACCACACCCTCTCGGACAATTTGCCACATGGTTATCCATTACAAGTTGCAGTGATTAACCACTAGTTTCTTTTCTACTTCGTTGTCATTTTTTAAATAGCTCATAGTTTTTTATTATTATTATTATTATTATTATTATGATAAATTTTTTTTTTTTTTTTTTTTTAGTTAGAAACATCATCAAGTTTATTATATGTAGAAATTTCATATTAAGTTGCATGCGAGATCAGGTAACCGAACAGGACCACACACTATGTAGGTACCTCCGCTGGTGCTGGCGGGGTGCCCTTACAACATGATAAGATAAGGCGCTATGAATCCACTAAAAAGATGGAGGGGCACAAGGATCGAGTCACTCCAAGCTGAGGGGCAAAAATATCGAGAACGAGAACACGGCACATGAACGTTAGACCTACAAACACTGAATTTCTATAAGCAATTTGTAACGAAAGCACAACAGTTTGACGGGGATTAAAATATCGAAATCGTTCAAGCGAGAGTTTCCCATCTTGAGACCCCATTGATCTGGTATTCATACTGTCATTCACGCATTCCAACCTAGACCTGAAGCAATCTCGATCTCGACGATTTCTGGCCCAACATGGCCGCTACTACGGCCACCGATGCGCCACCCGAGAATACCCATAGCGAAGCCAACAAATCCAATGGCAACGGAGGGGTCCCTACAGGAAGACGAGAGGACGATGCCGACATTGATGACGAGGACGAGGAAGACCTCGATGATATATTTGACGATAACAATGACGAAGACAACCTAGATGACGACGATGGGCAGTTTGATGTCTCACGGAACTACAATCGACAAAGGCCTCTACACTCCAACTTACAGAAACCGAAGGCGAACACATCCGCAAATATCGACGATCAGATATCCGCTCTATCAAAACACGCCGCCAAGATCCGGCTCGACGATGTCAAAGACGACCAGGCCCGCGACAAGGACAAGGCCGACCGGGCCACCAGCGAGCAGGTTCTGGACCAGCGAACACGCATGATTTTATTGCAGATGATCAACCGCGGCATCGTCAGCGAGATACACGGCGCCATCAGCACGGGTAAGGAGGCGAACGTCTACGGCGCCGTGGCCTACCCAGACGACCAACAGGGCCCCGACGGGAGCGCCCCGGCCGTCCAGCGCGCCGTCAAGGTCTACAAGACGGCCATCCTGAGCTTTAAGGACCGCGAGCGCTACATCACGGGGGAGCACCGGTTCCGCGCCGGCGCCGAGAAGGGTAACAACCGCCGCATGGTCAAGCTGTGGGCCGAGAAGGAGTTCCGGAATCTGCGGCGCATCCACGGGGCGGGCATCGCCTGCCCCGAGCCCATCCAGCTGAAGCTGCACGTGCTCGTGATGGCCTTCCTCGGCGACCGCCGCGGGTACGCCTACCCGCGGCTGCGCGACGCGGCGATTCCTCGAGGCGGAGAAGGCGAGGGCGAGAAGGAGGACCTCTGGAGGAGGTTGTACGTGCAGCTACTCGGCATCATGCGGCGCATGTACCAGGTGTGCCGCCTGGTGCACGCTGATTTGAGCGAGTACAACATCCTGTACAACCGGGAGCAGCTGTACATCATCGACGTGTCGCAGAGCGTCGAGCACGACCACCCGCGGTCGCTCGAGTTCCTGCGCATGGACATCAAGAACACGGGCGACTTCTTCCGCCGACAGGGCGTCGACACGCTCCCGGATCGGACCGTGTTCGACTTCATCATCGCCTCGGAGGGCCCCGTCGAGGAGGGGCCCACCCTGTCGGATGCGATCGAGCGCCTGTACGCTGCTAGGTCTGCCGCTGTTGACGATGGTGGAGATGGAGCGGCGGCCGAGGCCGAGGTCGATAACGAGGTCTTCCGGAACCAGTACATCCCCCAGACGCTGGAGCAGGTCTACGACATCGAGAAGGATGCCGAGCAGATCGGGCTCGGCGCCGGTGACAAGCTGGTGTATCGCAACTTGCTGGCGGACCAGGTCGTCATGTCTAAGGAAGGGGATCGGAGCGCGGAGGAGCAGTCAGACGAAGGCGCGCCGCTCGGGAGCGAGGACGAGAGCGATAGCAATAGCGATGACGATGACGATGACGATGATGAGAGCCGGTTCGAGAAGGGGGCGCCGAGGGGGAAGCGCTTTGAGCCTAAGGACGAGAAGAAGGTAAGCTGGGACAATTCTCCACCTCTGACAAGCGACTATTTATTTCCATTCTCGGTAAATCGGTGACTAGGCTAACCAACCATTTCATCACAGGCGCACAAGCAGGCCGTCAAGGAGGAGAAGCGCGAGAAGAGGAAGGAGAAGATGCCAAAACACCTCAAAAAGAAGCTGGTGTCACAAACGTCGAGGCGGAAGAAATGAGTGAGCAGATAAGATAAAAGCCACGGCATCCAAATACATACGTTGAAACGAATGCCTTAAGGGGTGACACCGTGAATACTAAAGACTAACAAGCAATATCTGCGAGGTGTTTACCCTTCCCAACCCCCCTGGTAGTACACAACTTATGTTCTTCGTACCTCAGTATCTGGGTAGGGGTAGGTATGATAGGGCATAGGGCTGACAGCTGATAGGCGGCTTAGTCATAGCACGCGTCTCACGACTTCAACCGCGTTCACCGAGATCTTCCCCCTTTCCCGCACAGACCTGGAGGATCCTAAGCTAAAATGGAACATAACCAGGATTAGTACGATATACGAAGTACGATCGTACTTCGTAAACCAAACGACTGGTGGCCATAGCTACTTGGTCCGGAATCTAAAGTGCGAATTAAATCCTGACGCGCTTCAAATACTAAGGCACGCGGCGGGTCCGGTCTTGGTTCTTGTCTTTCACCCAACGACATCCCAATATAATCCGCTGTCTAATGCATGGGACCGTGTATTCGTATACGCGCTGTTTGAGGGATTGAACGCTAAGAAATATATCAAAAGATGTAACAGCTTTCATTGACCAAGCAAAAGATCTCATGTCGAACGCCGACGTCTTTTTGCCACTCGGAATACAGTCACGCTGCTTCGGGACAAGCAATCTATAGTCTAGATGATGCCAATTCAGCCCAATGGCGATACTTGCGAGCAACTCGTAAGCCAACCCAGCATCATGTATGCAAATGGCTCCAGCGAATATCTAGTCTCGCAGCCCCCAGATATGTAGGTTCAATGCCTACTGATACCCCGGTTCGACACGTTGATGCCCATTCCTTTTTCTCGATATGTTCTTGTTTGACACGATCATCGTGGGACTGGTCGTTCCCCACTCCCATCAATCAATGCAATCGAATGATGAAAACTCCAAACGCTCTGCTGGACCATGGCTGGCCTCTGTGTTTTCTTCTCTTCGGGGCTGATAACCGTGGTCCTTCAAGTCCGGCTCACGTGCGTCCTGAATGCTCCGGCATATGTGTGGATCAAAGAGAGCCCTGACGATTGTTTGATTGGACCATTTTCTCACATTTTTTCTTCTTCTTGTGTTTTCACCCCCTGGACTCCCTCCTCTTCGGGCGAAGCGATATAGTTTGGCACGCCGTTGGAAGCTACAGCACGTACTATAGTATGGAGCTGACACTATGTACGTCGATCATTTATAAGGACTGGGTCTATCAAAAGGAGTTGTCCCACTCAAAGCGCAGCTCCAGACGCCCGAGACCCCGAGGACGAGCATGTTGGCGCCAAGAAGAGAACAGAAGGTCAACAGCGGCTTTTTGCGTAGAGAAACATATCACCGTACATATGATATTGACCGAAAAGATATTGCAATGCAAGATTTCGAAAGCTCATTGCTAATTTGCGTCGTCGAATTTGCAAATTCTTCGTTATGCGACTTTATATGTAGAAATATTTATTACACACCGTTTTTTCGGGAGGTAGCCCGAACTGCCGAAGAACCGGGTCGTTAGTCATCCTTTTGCATTTCGGGTCGCCCTGAATCCAGAATGGGCACCGGCTTGGGATCGGAACAGACCGCATTACCAGTAGAATCCCTCCGCACCCATGGCACCGTTAGGATCATGGGGTCGAAGTGCCGAAAACGTGGGAGGGGCGGCGATCTTCTACGACTCTTTGGACTAGGGCGGTAGACTTGAGACAGAATATTGTGGAGTCGCGATAGCTTCGTAATTTCAAATACGGGGCCATCCTGCCATCACAGAGCAGAGTGGCAAATATCTGCTGGCGGTATCGCCGCCAAGATGCTGCCCAACGCTAGTTATGTAGACGCTGTGCGCGAGCATTCCCTCCCAGCCCTACCTCTTTAACGGGTTCTCGACCATGTGTTAGCATGTTAAACTCACAGCTGTCAGCTGAAGTTCGTGTTCAACGTTCAACAAACCCCATTCTCATCAGTAGTATGCGAGGTCCTCTCCTAAATAGGTAGCACGTCCGGCACAACACAGCCACGCTCTCTGCCTCTACAGCTGCCCATATCATCACCGATCACGACGATCACGACAACTAATACGACGACCACGACGGATAGTCACGAGTTTCCGATGCACTACGAGATGCCCTCGTTCGGGCGCAGCCCGTGGAGGCCGGGCTTCTGGTCCCGGGTGCCGTGGTTCGGGATCCTGTCGCTCTTCGGCTCTTTCATCTGCGCCGTCGGGACGGCCATCGTGCTGGTGACGTCGAACGGGCGGGAGCACGAGACGTGGCCGACCCCGGACCTGTGGGTGCAGCCGTCCGTGGTCCTCTCGGTGCTGACGGCGGCGGCCAACGCTATGGTGATCATGGCCTTCCAGGATGGCGTCACGATCTCGTGGTGGCTGAAGATGCTGCAGGGCGGCGACCTCAATGACTGCCACCGGTACTGGTTTTATGCCAATAACGTCTTCGCAGCCGCCACGTCGGGCCGCCACTTCAATAAGGTCGCCCTTGCCTGCATAATGGTTGCTGTCATCGTCGTCGACGGCCCCGTCATGCAGCGCGCCAGCTCCATCCGCTCCATCACCGCCGACCACCCCCGCAACTTCTCGCTCGCCATCGGCCAGGACATCCTGGACTACCCCTCTGGCTGGTACACCTCGCGCGCCCCGGCGGTCGACACCCTCAGCGGCAACTTCACCCAGGTCCTAGCCGCCTACAACAACCGCGATCCCATCCGACCGCCCCGTGTCGAGGGCTGCCGCGGCACCTGCAGGGGCGACGTCATCGCGCCGGGCTGGGACGTCAGCTGCACGTACGAGACCAGGAAGGCGCCGGGGATGCCCGACGTCGCCGAGCAGGTCGGCGCGGGCAACATCACCGTCATCTACAACGGGCCGTACGAGTCGGGCAGCATCAACGTGTCGACGCTGTTCGTGCCGCACGGGCTGCTGAGCGACATGGTGGCGGCGACGTGCAACATGCAGATCGGCATCATCAAGCACCACGTCGAGGTGGCGTCGAACGGCGACGTGACCCTGGTGCGCAAGCCGCTGACGTCGCCGGTCAACGACACGGTGCGCACCGACTGGCCGTGGATCGAGACGGCGGGGATGGGCACGTACCCGTCCAAGGTGGGCGGGATCGCGCTCGCGGCGGGCAACATCTACAACAGCGAGATCACGCTGTACAACGGGGCGAGCCTGCAGATCGAGGGCAAGGGCCCGATGGCGTACGCGTACCGGAACTCGAGCGACGAGGTGCTGGGCAGCGAGAACATGACGTGGGCGGACCCGACGCCCGACGTGGTGGCGGCCATCCAGGAGCTGACGTTCCGCAGCGCCGTGCACTACACCAACGACACGACGCCGCTGCTGGCCGCCACCGAGGGGCGCGAGGTCCTGACCACGGCCGTCTACGAGTCGCACTACAACTTCCTGCTGGGCGGGCTCATCGTCATGCTGCTCGCCACCGTGGCCATGATGCCGCTGTTCCACGGCTGGTGGAACCTCGGCCGCGACGTCTCGCTCAGCCCCGTCGAGATCGCCATGGCCTTCAAGGCGCCGCACACCGACGGCGGCGACGCCAACGCCGACGTCTCCACCCTCCTGAAGCAGATCGGCAAGCGCCGCGCCCAGTACGGCGTCGTGGCCACGAGCGACTTCCCCGCGAGCCCGGGGCTCACCTCGGGGTTCCGCGAGGGCATGAGCCCGGCCCCCAGCCCGGGCCTCAGCCCGGCGCCGACCGGCTCGCTCAGCAACGCCGGGGCCCGCGGCCCGCCGAGCATCATGCTGCGGGATATCGATAGGAAGGGCACGGCGAGCACGTTCTCGCCGGAGCCCCGGTCGCCGCTGGCCATCGCTGACCCGAAGATCCTCCGGCGGCCGTCCCCCGATACATAGATAGGTAGACAGGGAGAAGGAAGAAGGGAAAGAAGGGTGACAACATTTTTTGACAAAATAAACATCTCAGCGGCCGGCCATTTAAACTTCTTATTACCAGTAATATAATGCCTAATACGATGGCGAGGATCAGAAAGAGAATCCGAGACCCTACAGTAATTTTCGTATGGCTTGCCTTGGTCAGTATCTGCCTGCTGTGTTTCGTGACTACGTTTATGTGCTGTTTTCATCGCGTCATCTTCGATCATATAGCATAATGAGTCAACCTAGCCTAATATGCCTAATGGGCCCGCAGGAAGGCTCTGTGTCAATGCGTATCCTTCACAGGACACTTGGTATGCCACTGGCGTTCAATAACTGCTGCTACTACTGCTACTGGTATCATTGTAAGATGGACGATAATGCATCCGCCGATCAACACCCGTCACATGTTCGATTCCAGATTCATGATCCGTAGATGGAACATGTGCCACTCTACTCTTCGTAGATTTTGAAGGTTGGTGTGGGATATTTGATAGCACCTTGTATAACTACGCACCACACCATTTCCTATACCGACATGCATGCATCCGTCTGCGACGCATGCTAACTTGTACCTACAGATTGCGCCAATACTCAAATAAGAAGTTCAGATCTTAGCGCCACCGTGTGGCGTTACATTGTAGCCGTATTATGCCCTTAGTTTATCTATAGCGGTTGCATTCCGAGACTATTCGTGGGGTTTCTGGTAGCAATGACGGATGTTGACAAATCAGGGGCGATGTATACAGTGCCCATCATAGTGATAGACACGGAGTATAACGAATGACGAACCCCGCGCCCAAACTTCGAACATCGGCCCCCCTGATGAGTAAATATGGCACTGCTTGACCTATAGCCCTCTGGCTGGTACGGTACGCAGTAATATCTGTTGCAGTATCCGTCATTATTCATGTTTTTCCGTCACCGGAGAGGTTGCCACAACCCCAATGCATTCAGCATCTATGATAATTTGCATCAAATGTATCAACACATGTCCAGATGAGCATGTGATATTGGAGAACAAAGGCCGTTGAAGCTTCTCTACACCTGAACGAACAGACTGTTATTTGTTCTCTTATGTGTCAGGTTGGCGCTGTTAGTGAATCCCAGTAAAACTTCCTACTCCGTTACTCTGTGTAGAAGACAGGCGGTGGTCACATCGGGATTTACGGTGTTTGATGTTTGACAATCAAGAATATTTATCTTTAGAGTAGTGTATAGCTATAGGAACACACTTGGATTCGGAACGGTGCATCGTGAAGACTCCCATCCTTCATTTACCACGTTAATTTTAAGTTTCAGCCCACCAACCGTGTCGTAAAAATCGTATCTAATTTCATACCGAGCCTTATCTTCGCGAATGACGATAAGTGTTCTCGACAACCCACGGGTGCTGGCGCTCATACTCGTCACACCCAGGATCGCTTGTATGATCGCTTGTAGCGGTAAAGGAAGTCACTCGAGTGATCGGGCTAGAAGTTACCGTGTGCATGTTCCTTGAAGCCCTAACAGGTGATAACGGGACTCCGCTCTCGTCAACCTGCGCGTAGCTTCCCGTATATCGCTTTCGCCCATCTTGGTGAGACCAAGATAACACGGTGTCAGCAGACGTGTCTGATGTTGCCTTCGTACTCCATATTGTCTTGAGTGGTGTAAACATTCTCGGCAAGCCAAGAGTCTGCATGGCCTTTGGTGTAGATGGGAAGCATAAGATGAGTATGGCACAGGTAACTTCGGCCATGGACGTAAGTCCAACTATTGAGAAGTTGTATACGTCATCATGTGCGGTTCTGTAGGTTACGACACAGACAAGCCGTATACATGCTGCAGCAATACCCCTATGGTTGTATGTTAGTCACAAAACCAAGTCTTAAGGTGTAAGGCCACTTTGACTTACACAAGACCGACCAGGAAGATGATAGATACACCCAACTTCTTGGTAAATGATAGGCTTAATCCCCATATGATTCTCTGCGGCAGGATCAGAGGAACCAAATCCAGCCCGAGGTTGATGACGGCGGAAGCCAAAGTCAGGTTCTTGAAGTCGAACAGACAATTCCCCTCGAGCAAAGGATCCCAGTTCAACTGATACGGGGTACAGCTCACATTTGTGAGGATGAGGGCCAATATCGCCCATACTGCTATGATGCCGATCACGACCTGGCTGACCCAAAAGAACCAACCGCGAGTTCCCAGGGGCAGAAAGATTGAAATCCACTCCATCAATATCGCAGCCTTGACAAGTGCGACAAGGGGCATGTAAACGACAGTAGAAACGAAGGCCACCTGTGCACACGATTAAATCTCAAGTATATTTGCCATTGGATTATGTGATGGACGTACATAAGCGATGGGAGCTACGTTTATGATCTGCACGTTCCATTGGTTCACAAAGAAGCCAGAGCCTCCTGTGTAGCTCAAGCTATGAGTGAGGTAGATATATGGGATGTACATCAACTATCACTCGACTATCAGCACACCAATAGGAGGTCAGAAGTTTCTTAACATCTCGACATACATAAGACAACGTCACCATTACTAGATTCAAGTCAGCACGAGTTGGATCAGACAGATGTATGAACACGTACTATCTACACAACTGAATCTATCCCTGCTGACAACCTTCGCCAACAAGCGAACGAAGACAAAGATTGTTACCAGCGCCACGCTAATATAGATAACGGTGGTAGCCAGCAGGTTCCCGTTCGGAGGGTTGTCGAAGTTGGGCTCGACGCCCTCTGGCGGTCTCAACGCCGGCCCGTACAGGTCATACTCCTGTCGGGTAGCTATCAAATAGAACGGCGGTGCCATACTCCTCTGTGCTGACGGGTATTCCTCGTGACGGTGATGCGATACGATATCGATCTCGGGTCAGACCGAGGAAAGCTCTTCGTCATGTAGCGAATATCTTCAGCACATGAGAGGGGATTACTGTACAGCCCAACGAAGCGAGAATAACATGAGCTCAATGATATTGCACCCCGTTCAATACAGAGATGGAACACCCATCTATTAAGTATGATCGATTCCATCTCCGTCCCCATCCTCATCCCCATCCCACATGTGAGCACGAAGACGGCGTTGTAGCAAGACTGGGAAGGAGCCGAAGGGTGTGCCGCACAGTGCTTGGCATGTTATAGGCGTTAGCCAGTACATAGTATGATAGTCACCCACCTCTTATCTTTATCTTTCCACTATCACATATCCGCATACCTACTTGGTACTCGCTCATGCCAGACGCATCATCCGCTATCTCGATGATGGAATTCATCGCTTATCGGCAGGATTCCTGTTTATTCTAGGCTTAGACCAAGATTGGCCCTTATGCCGAGGTTCTAATTTTTCCGCGCAGGGATCATGACGACTTCAGCTCACTATAAAGCGATGGATAACAATGAGCGCCCCTATTGGTCGCAAATTCAGGATAAAGGCTCATACTCCGTAATATCATATGCCAGAAGGCATGCTGTGAGTAGATAAACATATTCATCGCAGGACGATTAGCATTGCACTCTTGTAGGACAAGACACGATCGCTGAATTTATATAGAAGGTGTTTACTCGCGCGAATGTTTCTGGTCAAGTATTTATCGTATGGATCATCGCCATTAGGATTATTACCCCGCGCCCCAAGTCATATGGTGTTTATGCAGGCAAGCAACCAACACGGCTTGTGATTATGGCTATGCAACTCCGCAGCCGAGTGGCTGGGGATCGACAGGCATGCCGACTGGAAGATGGGCTACCTCCTTCATGTTCATGTTTGCCAGTCAGACTACGTGCATTTTTGATCGTGTTCGATATCATGTTATACCTACCCCACGATCGTCTGAGATAGGATTCGTTGTCTGCTTCCTATGCCATGGAAGCTCTAGCAGCTTTAGGTGTGGCGAGCAACGTTTTTCAGCTCATTGATTTTGCTAGCAAATTAACCGTGAACACGGCTACGTTGTATAGGTCAGCGTCCGAAGCCACCGGCAATAATATCGTGCTCGACCACCTTGCCACAACCTTGATCCGACTAAGCAGCAATATTACGATATCACCGGGATGTTCCAAAGATCTAGAGCAGATTGCCTTGCACGCGAAAGAGGTTACAGGGGAGCTAGCCACCCTACTTCAGGGGTTGAAGATCAACACTCGTAAAACGAAATGGAAATGTTTCTTGCCCGCTGCGAAGGAGATGTGGAACCAAGAAAAGTTGAATAAAATGATGACCAACATATCTAGCCTTCAATCGCAGATTTCGCTACACTTACAATCCCAGAACATGTAAGAAAGCGGCAGGAGAACAAATGTGATAGGCCGATGAAAGCTGACTTTTTCCGCCACAGGAAAGACGTCGCTGGTCTCTCCCGGAGGATTGAGGGGTTAGAAGAAACCCAGGGTGTCAAGCAACGCAACCTGTACAACGTGATGTCCACCATTTGGTGGACACCACTTTCTGCAATCCATCCATTCGGATTTTTTCGAAATTGCGCAACCTGCAACGCAATCCACGATAACTTCCCCTGGTTGCGCAACTGGTGGCAGGTTGCAATGGCTGGTAACTGTGGCTAGTATATACCGCCACACCAAGAAATATAGGGGCTAGTAGGGATCAAATTGGAGGCTGGTGGAGCTTGGGGGGGGGGGGGGGGGTTACCAGCAAGGGGGTACGTATCAGGAAGGAGGTCCTAGGCCTGCCAGGTATTGGTCGAATAGGAGGAACCTTCTGTCAGGCGGGCTGCAATACGCTTCGAATACGCCAGATAAACGCCCAAAATCCGGTTTGCGACCTTTGTATATGCCCTTATTTTAATTCGATTTGGGTACTGCAACCAATGCAACGCCATTGTAATTTGGTTGCAGTTGCGCAACTTCAATCCACCAAATCCAGGGTGTTGGTTGCAGTTATTGCAATCCATCCACCAGAGGGCTTGGTTGCAGTGGATTGCGTTGCTTGATACCCTGAAGAAACCTGTCAACGCCTTAAGATCAGCGGTGCTAATGAATTTCGGGAGCTTAAGAAGGAGGTTCTGGATGCGTTGAATACATTAGACAATAATATAAACCACCAAAATCAAGACCAGACGTTCATATCGGCACTTCATGACCTAAACATAGGCGACTTTGATCAACTCTCAACCAGGTTTCCCGGGTTCAAAAATAGTATATTGACTGCGTCAGGCCACCTCCAATCAATCGTCGAGCGCCAGGTCTTCCTAGACTCGCTCTGGTACGATAATATTATGTTGAGGGAGCGTAGGATTTCTCGAAACTATGCCAAAACGTTCGAATGGGCGTTCTCTCCTACATCACCAGACGGAGCACAGACGATTGGGTTGGCAGATTGGTTGCTAAAGGACAACGGCATCTTCTGGGTTCGTGGCAAGGCCGGATCAGGCAAATCCACATTGTTGAAGTTCCTCAGCAATCATCCAACTATACGTATTTACAAATCACTTCAGGAATTCGATCAGAGGGTATTGGAATAGTGTATTGGTGGTGTGAGCCCCTTTTAGGGGCCTGCCGCTGCAGCGCTCGGAAAGCGCTGCTGTGTAGCGCTTCGTGAGGCTGTTGTTGCGCTCGTAAAGGCCGCTTTTAGCTGTTTAAGCGGTATCTTCGGATAAGGGTATTATAAAGAGTAATGCTACATACTGATTGGTTTTTTTTCTTATACACTAATTACTTTTCTAAGCACCTATTAACGGCCCGCTTATAAGCTTCCGGCCCGACCTATTATAGCGCATTATTCGTTATAACTTAACGCATTACTTATTAACGTATAATACCTTATAATTATATAATACAAACCCCTTTATTATATTATAATGCTTTATTGCCTTTATAACTTTAATTATATACTGTTTTTATTAAGTAAATTAAGACAATTAAATGGAATAAATTAAGGCAATTAAATAAAACCGAAATTTTAATATTTTAAAAACGTTGCTTTAAAAGAGGCGTTTTAAATTAATAATAAGAAATACGATACGTTATAATTAATAATATCGAACGTAAAAATTATATAACAAATTTACATATAAAACATTATAAATTTAAGCTTTTAAAAATAATTCGAATAATATTAAGTAAATAAGTTATATTATTTATTATATATATTTAACGTTTTATTTAACGCGTTATTATTTCCGGCGTTTATTCGTAATTAATAAACTAAGGCGTTTAAAAAGTCGAATTCGAAATTTCATTTTAGGCCTTTTTATTTTTATTAAAGCCGTTACGATATAATTAACGGCCTTCGGTGCTGCTATTTAAAGCGTTTCGTAAAACCCCCCCTTTCGCCGGGCCACTTCCCGGGCTACTTCCCGGGCCATTTTCCGGGCCGCTGGCTGAGCCGCTTTCCGGGCCGTTTTTCAGGCCGCCCGCCAGGCCTTTCTTATAAAAGGAAGTAATGCCTTTCCCGTTTCCATCTAATCTGACGTATCGCGAACGGATTATTCGGAAACGGGCTATTCGGAAACGAACTACTGGCGAAGCCTTTCCGAACGGCGCGGCGGTGTTTTCGTTTCTTTTTAATATAATCGATTACGGCGTTACGAAAATACTAAACCATTATTGCGCTTTACGGTACGCTTATCGATACGACGGAATTTCTTTTATTTCGCCCGGATTGTTTTATTCCGGGCTTATTTATTCGTAATGGCTTAATAAAATATAACCATCGAAGGCAAAATCGGTTTACTTTTGGGCCTAACTATATAAGGGTTTAAAATAACGAAATCCGGTTCGGTAATTATTAGGTTTTTATTTAAGTGCCAGAATTTATCGACGTTTTTTTTACGTAAGCTTACGATATAAAGGTTTTTTTCGGTAATATAAATATTCTTATAAATCTCGTAATAACAAGGAATCCCTTAAATATTTTAAACGTCGATTTAATTGCAAAAGCATTCGTTTAAGAAATTAACCTTAAAACGGAATCGTATGGAAATAAAAAAAAAAAGCGAAAATATATTTCCGATTAATAAGTCCAAAAGCCTTAAAGGAATATTACGTAAAAGATTTACCTAAATACTTTTTATTAATTCAATTTTTCCGAATTCGAATAATATCGTTAAAAATCTATAATTCGAAATCCTTTTATTGCGCTTTTAGTAATTGTTTTAAATTAAATTAAAGCTTTAATAAATTTGTTTTATCGTTAAATACGTACGTTTTTAACGCTTTATGGTTTGTTTCGGTAAATAAGGTTATATAAACGCCAAGGTTTTTATTAAAATTAATATATTTACAAATCCATTTCTCGTAATAGGGAATATAAATATCCTTTAAATACTTAATCGAAAATATTTGCAATTCGCCGTAATATATTTATAAAGCTTTCTAGATTTTATTAAATTATTATTACGTAATACAGTAGTTCCTAGGATTACTCAGTATTACGTATCCTTACCTAGTATTGCTAAGGATTATATAAAAATTCTTGGAGTTCTTAATATTTCATAGCAATTTATGCTTTTATTATTTTATAACTTTATTCTTATATTGGTAATAAATAATACTAAACATTGCATAACGGTGCTATGCCTTTATATATAGTCGACGTTATTAACGCCGCCGGCATTTTTAATTAAAAACAAAAAGTCCGGGACGTTTATAACATATAGTAGTATTTCTGGTTAAAATTTAATACTAATTGTTTATAATTTATTAAATCTTAAGAACGATACGTAATCGTTAAAAACGTAAATCCCTTTAAACCTTACGATAGGCAAAAAAAATTAAAAGGCCCGAATTGCTTCGAAATAAGCTAATTAAATATCGGTTTAAATAAATAAAATCCTAATTACCTTAAAGGAATTATTTAAATTAAATAACGAACTTACGGACGAAAACGTAGCATTATTTACGGCTTTTTATAAAGCCTTTTTAATAACCTATTATAACGCGCCGTATAAACAAAAGAAGGCGTTTTTTATTTTATACGAAAATTGGCTTTAATTGCTAGCAATATAGGAATTCGAACTTATTAATTTATGGCTTACGATTATAAGCCTAACGAACGTTTGGAATTTTTTAAAACCTTAATTTATTTTTTTAATGCGAATTAAGAAAATTATGCGATAGGTAAGAACGGTATACGATAAAAGGTTAAACATGATTTTATAGCCGATATCGAAACCGGCGGTTCTTATAATTTCGCAGAAAAATATAAAAGGAGGAATTTAAAAGTTCCAAAATTCCCTAATATTGTTACGTTAGCAAAAAGAATCGCCAGATTTTCTAACGAATAATATTATTAAAGCGGAATTTTTGTTAATTAAAGAGTCTAAACGTTCGAAAGGATTTTTTTTTGGAACGTATAATTAATACGAAAGGATTAACGGTTTTTTTAATAGGATTAATTCTTAAAAAAAAAGGAATTACCTTTTAAGAATCGTTAGCCATTTTAGAATTCCCTTTATACGATACGTCCGTTATTACTGCGAAAAAGAATAATTCGTTAGTACTTAAGGGCCTTTCGGTAAGAAATTTAATTATTTAAAAAGGCTAAATGAATTTAAAGGATTTATTTTAATCGAATAATCCGAGGTTAAGGATTTTTGCGTATACAAATCGATACGAAACCCTTCGACGAATGTTATTCGTTTAAAATTTAAAACAGCCGGTATCGGAAACGGTACGGAAAAGTACTAAGGGGTTAGTAATTATATTTAATTTTATTATATTCGGGCGAAAATAATTTAATCGTACCTTTATTATGCCGATAAGTTAATTTTATTTTAATAACGAAAGAAAATTTAAAATAAAGCATTATTTTAAAAAATAGTTTAAATAATTTAAAACGTTTATAAAAATTATAAGAAAAAATATTGTTATCGAAAGAAATCGTTATTGCAGAAAAAATACCGATTTTTAATATTATTAATAACCGTTCGTTATTAAAGAAATTAATTATTTCGATAACGAATTACGTTATTTGGAGGAATAATTTTATATAGGGCTATTTGGATTATATATATCGAATAATGCATTATAACAATATAAGGAATATTTTTATGGAAAACCATTTAATGCTTAAGCATAAGCGGAATCTTTTAATAGTTATTATATTATTAATAATGCTAAGCGGAATTTTTAAGCGCATATACGAAACGGAACGTTGTTATAAGGGTATTTATTATAACAAGACGAAATATTTTTTAATAATTAGCTATTAATATATATTTAGTAATTTATATTGTATCAAGAAAACTTTAAAAACGACTAGTTGTTTTTTCGGTTTTAGTAGCCATGAAACGTATTAAAATAAGCCATTTAAATTCCAAAACGATCGGAATACCGAAGCCGCTTTACGAATACGGACGCTTCTAACGGTTTTAAGTGGGCCATTTAATTGCTAAAGGCCTTAATTGAACGTATAAATAGCGATACGGAAACCTGGAAATTCCGCATTAAGAATTTTGGGTTTTTCGATTTTTAGAATTACCGAAAACGCTTAGAGTTTATTTCGACTGTTGGTTTTAACGAATCGGTAATATGATTTAGTTATATTTTATAATTAAAAGAATTCGAAACTTAAGTATTTAAAAGTTTCGAAATTATTAAAAACATTTTATTTAATTTTTATTTTTGCTTTAAAAACGAAGCTACGAATTAATAAATAACCGAATTTATTTACGAAAAGCGTTAAGTAATTTATAATGAATAGTTATTAAATATATTGCGGAATTATTTTAAGGCCCGTTTTAATATAAAGCAGTTAATAGCAATCCGGACGTTCCGAATATATAAATACGGCTAGGATTAAATTAAAAAATTCAAACCAAAGGCCTGAATAATGCGAATTAAAGCGTTAGTCGAAATAGCGGATTATATTAATTAGAAATTAAAGGATAAAATTCGTATCTTATTATTTTTAAAGTTACGTATAACGTTGTTTATGTTAAATTACTTTAATAAGCAATGTATTATTAAAAGGATTGCTTAAGCCATAAACGTTTATATGCTTAATTGGATTAATATAAAACCTTTTTATAAACCTTTTTTTAAAATTATCGGATTACGCAATACTGGTAAGGTCCGTTTCGATAATATTGCGTCCTTTTTCGACGAACGCCCGACTTATCGCCGATAAAAACGACGATCGGGTTTCCTAATAGCCGAAAAGTCCGGAAAATAAACCAAATCGGCATTACGTATTAATAGCCGGTTTTAAATTAATAAAGTTTTTAAAATAAAAGGTGAAAATATAAATAAAATTTAAAAACGTATTAATATCGTAAATACGTTTAAAGTTAATAGCGGTATTAATAATAATAATAATAATAATAACCCTTAATTAAAGTACGGCCTAAAAAAAATCGCATAATAAGGTTTAATAAATAATAAACGACGACTTATTTTATTGCGAAAACTGTTATTTTAAATTTATAACCAATAATAACTTAAGAATTTATATTTAGTTTTAAGAAATTATCGAAAGGCGCTTTTATTATTTTAACCTGGCCGAAAAAAATTGCCGCATTTTAATAATTCCTCCGGAATTCGTTTTAGAACCTAATAAGTCCGGATACGGCTTGGAAAATTTTACGAATTATTTATATATAAAAATGCATTTATGCGATAAAATTAATTAGGTATTATTCGATACGGCTTATATCGATATCGGCGCAAATATTTAGCTTATTAGAGAAAATATTTTATATAAATGCGAAAACGTAATTATCGACGAAATGCAAATATAAGGAATACCCGGAATAAAAGGATAAAAAGTTCGTAACTTAATTAAAATAACGGGTATATTTATAATAATAAGCTAATATTTAAGCCGCCATATAAAAGTGCGTTTTTAATTTAAAGCCTAAATATTTCCGAAACTTTTTATTGGATTATTATTAAGGAATAATTTCTTATATTAATACGGAATTAATATATTCGTTTAAAATTGTTATTTACGTATTAATTAATACAATAACGTTAAAATAAATGTTACGTTTTATTTAAAGGCGAATAAGCAAAAAGTTAAAGCATACGTTAAAAAGTAATTTATTTTATATTTAAGGAATAGCATTATATATTTAATTTATATCGAAAAAAAAAACGTTTAGTTACGACAAAGCATTGATTATTATTTTAATTCCGATACGTTAAAAATAATACCTTGCATTATTAACGAAAAACGGCAAATTAAAGTCGTTAATATTAAATAAAGCCTTATAAGTATATTAAAAGGCTAAAAATTGGGCTATTATATGTTATTAATTAAAATAATGCAATATTTCCAATATTATAATAACATTAATTTAAAAATATTAATCGAAATACGTTAGTTATTAAAAAGTTATAAAAAGGTCCGTTAAATTATGAATATATATATAAGTCCAGTAATTTATATTAAATTTAATTCGATATTTTGGATTAAGGCGAATAACAAATTCAAATTTTTAAGGCTTATAAGCAATAACGCCAGGTTTTTTAAAAAAACGTTAGCCGTTATAGCCGAAAAACAAAATAAGTATTTAATAATAACAAAGGTTAATAAATATATCCCAAAACCGGAAAAAAAGCCAGCTAATATGGCTAAATAAATAGCCGAATATTATAAGCTAAAGCTTAAAAGTATGGAAAAGCTAGCCAAAAGTATTAAGGAATTATTTAAAGATAATAAATAAATGGCCGAAAGCATTAAAGAATTATTTAAAAGCGATAAACAAATATTTAAAAGTATTAAGAAACCGTTTAAAAGCGTCGAAAAACCATTTAAAAGTACTTATAAATATGTTAAAAATAAAAGAAAACGAAATAATATAAAGAGTTAATTTTTAAGCTTAAAAAGCGAAATAACGAATACGAAAAAGCAATTTGATATATACGAAAGCTATAAAAAGCCAAAAGGAATATTTCGGCAAATATGGCGAATAATCTTACGTAAAGCAAAGAAAATAAATACGGACATTATGTTTTTAATAATTAAAAAGAACAAAAAAAATTCTTAAATAAATTAATCGAAAATCGGAATCCTAAATTTAAAATAAGGCGTTTTAATAATTTAAAAGAAATGGAAACGTTTAAAGAAATATATATTTATATTAAGAATAAAACATTTTTAATTCGTATTTAGGATTTATTATTACGATATACGAAAATATGAAAAAATAAAAGTATTATCGATTTTCCAAAAAATAAATAAATAATTATCAAATTAATATTTAAATGATATAAATATAAAATCGCAATTAGGCTTTATTTATAAGGCGTTATTAAATAAAAAATTATTAACGAAACTTTTTAATTATTACATAATATGAGCCGTATAAATTATTAATTACGAGTTATTTTTTTTGTAATAGCTTATTTCGTAATTTGGATTATTAAAAATGGCATACGTAAAAAACGAATAATTATAAATTTACGATTATAAAATAAGGTAATATTAGGAAATGCATATTTATTATTTAAATAATACGAAATAACGGCGAAATTACGCAAAAAAAAGTTTATTATTATAATGAATATTAAGAAATTCTTTTATTAGTTTTTAATATAAAAGGAATTTCGAAATATTTTTATTATCGTTAATTATAAAAGATTGGAATATTTAAATGTATTATTTATGGGCTTTAAGAATTTATTTCCGTTTATATAACGACAAATTAATTAAATCCTAAGGCCTTATAAGTATTGCTTAATAATTTATATTAACGACATTATGATATTTTTTAATAATTAAAAGAAATATTTGAAATATTTAAATTAG
The DNA here is from genome assembly GCA_022225965.2 of Diatrype stigma. Lineage (NCBI taxonomy): Eukaryota > Fungi > Ascomycota > Sordariomycetes > Xylariales > Diatrypaceae > Diatrype > Diatrype stigma. The sequence goes on from JAKJXP020000075.1 coordinate 51,168, forward strand.
GTATTTATAACATTCGAAAATATTAAATTATTATTTTTTTAAAGAAATCCTTTATAGGATATTCGTCGATATAATTACTAGGCTTTCGAATAAACGGCTTTGGATTATAAATAACAAAAGAAAAATTAAAAGCTATTTATTGCATTAAGCCTTTTATAAATTTTAATAATTTGGAATATTAAATTGGATTTATAGGTTAATTAAGGCATTTAATAAAGAATTATACCCATTATAATAAATTCTTTAATTAATTTAAAATTTAATTATTAAAATAAGGCCGGAATTAAGGCAAGATTTTTAATAAATAATAACGCAAGATTTATATTCGTAATATTAATTTTTAACTAAAAAGCAAAAAATTAAAATCTTTTTAACGCATTAAGGATGCATTATTTAAGGAAATTATTTTAGCTTATTTCGATCCGATTATATAGGCGTTTATTTAATTAAATACGTCCAAAAATGATTTCGGAATAATGTTGTTTCATATAATTCCGGGATATTCCTAAAACGGAAAAAGCTAAATATTTAAAATAGCTATATGTTTTATATTATATTTAAATAAATATATTAATTAAACGAAAAAGGCATATTAGCTTATAAAGTTAAAAATAATATGCTTAATATGAATAATTAAAAAATTACGGATATATATTAAATTTACGAAAAAACTTTTAATAATAATATTTATTAATTATAATGCTATTAAAGGCATTATCGAAAAAAAAAGTCTGAAAACCCAGGATATTACGAAAATTAATTATCGGCTATAAGCGGCCTTAATATTTTTAAAGGAATATGTGCTATTAATAATATATATATTTGGAAATTTTAATGTAATGTTAAATGCGTTATTACGATTATCGGTTTACGATAATAATGCCTTTTTAAGGAAAAATATTTTGGATACGATATTTTTAATTAAGGATTTGCTAATAAAAGAAGCCCTTAAAAATAAAAGTTAAGTAAATATAATAAGCCTTATTAAGGATTTTAAAAGAAAGATATATAAAGAATATAAGGTTAATAATCGGAAATAATGGCGTAAGGTCGTAAAAAACCTAAAAAAGCTGCGTAATAATAATTAGCCGGCAAAAAACGTAACGTTTCGTTTTAACGAAAATGGGCTGTTATATTTTAAAAGCCCGCTATTAGGTAAACGTTTATGTATATTTTATATATATAAGTAAAAGGTATTAAAAAAATGCTACGATAAACGCTTTTATTAAGGCATTATAATAACGTAAAAGGAATTTATATTATCGTATTATATTTTATAAACGTAGAAAAATATGGAAAAATATATAAAGTATTGCCTAATATGCAATAATATTCGAATATTACATTATTAGCCACATAAAAAGTTATAACTAATTTAAGTACTTTTAGTTTCGTTTTATACGATTATATTAAATATCGTTACGGTTATGTTATTAATAAGGTTTGCTTATATAAAATAGTCGATTTTTGGATTTAATTCGTTCGATATATTTATGATAATTACGGATAAAGCATTTAAAGCAATTTTGATTGTTTTAGGATATTTATAATATTCCGGTAAGAATTGGAGATTTATAATTAATCGGTAATTATTAATAAATAACTGGAAGATTTTAAGAATAATTATTACGGATAAAAATACGAAATTCGTATAAAGAATATGGCATAAAATATAATTAGCAATAGGAATATATTAGCGATATATAATAACTTATTACTTATAGGCAAATGATTTATTTAAGCGTAAAAACCAAACGATAAAAACGGTATTTCGGTATTAAAATTGGATATATTCTAAGAAATTATAGGCAAAAGCTATATTATAGCTTATGGCGGTATTTAATAATAGGAAGTTAATAAAAATTAAATGCTTATTTAACAAATATTTTATAAGTATTCCAATATATTTAAAAGAATTATTATTATAACGACCCATTAATTAGCTAATAATTATAATGTTCCGAAAAGCGGCATAAATTACGGAATTATTAATAATTTATGCCATAATTTAAAGATATAACGTCAAATATAAGCCGATAATGTTCAAAAAGGAATTATAAATTAAAATACGCTTATATAAAGGGTATTTATTGTTATATATTCCTAATAAAAAAATGGCCCTTCGGTTTGTGGGCCTTTTTAAAGTAATACGTAAAATAAATAATTTAGCTTACGAATTGGATTTTAATAAGGCCTAGAATATATATTCGGTAATGTTAATAATTTATTTAAAACCGACAATTGCGTTGGGAAATAATTCGTATTAATAAATTTCGATATTATTATGCGAAGAATTAATTATGGAAATTAAAGAAAATAAGAAGATCTTTAAGAAACCTTATGAATATTTCGAAATAAAAAGGCTATTAAATAAACGAATAATCCGGAAAAGAATTAAGTATTTAATACGATGGATAGATTTTAATGCCGCATATAACAAGTAATACTTATGGTAAAATTTAATTAATATAGCTAAAAAAAGAATGCAAAAATACGATAAAAGAATGGAATATATTTCAAAATTCGACGTATTTATAAATTAAGAACTTTACGAATTCCCGGTATTAATACGAAAACCGTTATTTATTATTATTATACCAAAAGAAAAAGGGCATAGCCGAAAGCGGCTAAGGCTTTTTGTTTAATTCTTTAAATTAATTGCGAAAAGTTCGGATAAAGCCCGAAAAAAAGGTCCAAATAGGCAGGGACTTATAACAAAACAAAGGCGATCGTTTCGGCTAACGAATCGTTAATAATTAAGGCAAACGAAAGCTTTTATAGGCAAAAGCAAACGGCAATAATGCCGAAAAAATAACTATATCGTTTTTTCTTAATTATTTAAACTTTTAACTTATTATTTATATATTACCTATATTTATACGAACCAATTAATAAATTCAGCAATATAAAAATTTCCCTTAAAACAAATAATATAAGTGGCAAAAACGATTTCGTTAATGCAAAAAAACGCATAAAGGGATTTTAATAATTTGTAATATATTTTAATAATTCTTTCCTTTTTTATAATATTAACTTAATAATTTAACCAATTATTTCCCATTTTATTTCGATTTTTTAATATTTATTAACATTTCTTTTTAATATAATACAATTTATTCATTATATAAAAGTAATTAATAATGCCAATAATTGTTATTAAAAATTATTAATTTATTTATTAATTATTTGAAATAATGGGAATTATTTATTTATATATTTGCTTTAATATAATACATAATATATTTAATATTTAATTTCCGGCAATACTTATTGGTCTTTTTATTATATAAAATTCCCCAATTATTATTCATTAATTACGAATATTTGAAATAAATATAATGGTATATATTCCGCCGTTATTCAAAATAGCTAGCCGTTTTTTAACGGCTTTCCGAAATATTAAAATTACGGTAATAATAAAGATTTCCCAATATTTATGGAAAAAGCTATTTAAAGCATATTTCGAAAACATCTTAACGATTAAAGGTCGTATTCGAAAGCAGTTAATAAATTGGATAAAAGCGGGTCTTGGCCGTAATAATATTCGGAATAATATTCGTTATTATTTAGGCAGTTATTTGCATTATTTAAATAGCAATTACGGACGAAACCTATAAGTAATTTTTGGCCTTTAGGCGCCTTTTAATGCGTTTTCTTAGCGAAATTAACGATAGCGTTCGTTTTAATCGATTTAATAACAGGCCCCGATTATTATCGAAAATAAAAATAATTTACGAATATCGCAATTATTAAAAATAAAAGTTTTTATAAATGCCTTATATAAAAGGTTATTTCTTAATAACTTATAAAAAAAATGAATTAAAATAAACCATTAGGAAAAGTTTTTTCGAATGGCTTATAAAAAAAATTGCTTTTAAGCGGTTTATATGGCCAGTTATTTTTTAGCGGCTTTTATGAACGTTTATTATTTAACGGCTTAGCGATATCGTTAAATTTATTCGCCGGCGGTATTTAATGCCGATTAAATCTTAGCTTTTCGTACGAATTTAATTTAATCGATACCGTAATATCGTTTACCGATAATTTGTTTTTATTAATTTATCGTTTAAAAATCTTTCCGGATATTATTTAAATGCCTTTAATAATCGTTATCGATATTCGCTGATTCGATAATATTTAAATATAACAAATTATTATTATAAAAATTATTATTATTTAACGATTAAATGCCGCCTTAATTATATTTACGGAAATAATATTTCGATTTATTAATAAAAAAATGCCGGATACGATTTTCGTTATAAATAAAAACGAAGCATTATAAGTAATAACGTAAGGCAATATTAATTAGCGGTAAATACGAATCGTTAATTATGTTACCGAATGCATACGAATTATACGTAAGGGTAACGTAAAAATTATGGCCTTTAACGACGTTGCTTTTTATTAAACGCATGCTTCGTAATTCCGAAAAAAAATATCCGAAAAAGCTATTCTTACGAGCCGGCTTTTTTTTGGTATTTCGTTCGTAAGTCGGTTTTTACGTATTTTTAATCCTAAAACCGAATTTCGCGATTTCGAATTAAACTTTAGCAATTACGATAAATATATGCAAACCATAAGCTATCGAAATTTTCGCCGAATATTTCGCGGAGATTAATTTAGGCCATTAATATTACATATTATCGGGCAAACCGGATAAATAAATAAACGGAATATAAAATATTCGGAATTATTAATGGCTTTTAAAATGGAAAATTAAATAAATAATACGACATGGATAATATTAGGGTTTTCGTACGTAATAAATAAGGCGAAATATTTTAATATAAAAATTAAATTTATATGCGGCTAAGTTTTTAATTTTAATTATGCGGTTAAATTATTAAATAATTAAATATTGCCTTTTAATTTATAAGAATTAAAAGTATTACGTATTTTTTATGTATATTAAATATTATTTATTACGAAAACGTAAATGGCATTTCGTAAAGAAGCATATATTACGTATTTTTATTTAATATTATTAAGAATTATATAAAAATCCTTAAAATTCTTAATACTTTATAATAATTTAAGCTTTTATTATTTTAGAACTTTATTTTTATATTGGTAATAAATAGTATTAAACATTATATAGCGGTATTATGCCCTTATATATAGTCGACGTTATCGACGCCGCCGGCATTTCTAGCTAAAAGCAGGGAGTCCGGAACGTTCATAATAATTATTCCGGCCCGTAAACATATATTATTCAAAATTACATCGTAAAAAACATTTTCTTCGAAATAAGAACTTTCTTAAAAGCATTTAGGTAATTTATTATATAATTCTTAATTATACGGTTAAAGCTTCGTAATAAGGCACGATTTTCGGCATTAAATTAGCCGTTATTATTTTTTATAATAAATGGTTCTTCGGTATTCGAAAATTCCTTATCGCCTTTCTTTAAAAGGCGAATCCATTTGCGCCCGATATTCGCAATTACGTTTTTATTAATATAAAACAAATAAATTTATAACTTCGCATTTCGAAAAATCCTTTTCGCGGCATTGCATAATTATTTATCGAAATTTATAATAATCATAAAGAAATTATCGACGCCGATTCGGAATTATAGGCGCTTTAAACAAAATATTACCCATTTATAAGATTCGTAGGTTTTATTAGAAATTAAAACGAAGGCCCTATTAAATATAAACCCAATAACTATTTGGCCCGTATAATTAAAAAACGGCATCTTGAAATTATTGGTTTTATATGTATTATCCATATTAAAAACTTTTAAATATTTCCTTCATATTCGTATATACCAAGGCATGTTTTAAAAAAAAGCAATAGGCCGCTTAATAATTAAATCGTTATTTTGTTATTATATCTTTAGCTAATATTCTTTTTTCCTAATCCGTTTAATAAAGGCTTATATAATCGTAAAGCCTTTACGTAAGCGTTTACGAAAGTTAATACGGATATTATTAATATCCTTTAAAATAAGCCTTTCCCGGCCATTAAAAGCCTGGCATATATTTCGGTATAAGTTTCGAAAGCGCGTTATATTATCGTATATAAAGGCTTTAACCTAAATACGAAATTATTTAAAAAGCTAACGGTTATTAATATGCATTTCCGTACGTAACGCTAGCCCGTAAGTATGCTATAATAAGAAGCCATTTATATTCGTATATATCGCAAAAAATCATTTTTAATTAGTTTGGCGTTGCCGTATAAACTTCGCTTTTTATAAGCATTACGGAACTTCCTTTAATTTTTACTTACGAAATTCCCTTTAAGCAAAAAGGCGGGCATACTGTTAATAACGTATATCGATACGAATAAACAAGCCGTTATTTTTTTTTCCGTTTTTAGGATTCGCAAAACCACATCTTTTAAAGCCGAAACCATTATTCTTCGTAAAAGCGCGGAATATATAAGAATATAAGTGGCTAAAAGCTAATAACGTAATGGCTAAGCATAAGCGAAGCTATTTTAAGAAAAAGGTATATAAAATTATTTTTAGCTATAATTCCTAAAAATATGCAGAATTTGTTTTATGGGCCTTAGCCCTTAATGCGGCGCTTAATTGCCAATTACGTACCGCTTACGTAATAAGCTTCCTAAACGAAAGCTATACCTTTATATTGTTTTTCCTTTTTTCGGCTGCTGGTTTTTAATAATTTATTTGCCCGTCTTAAATGCTTGCCCTTAATTTAAATTTATAAGCCGATAATTTTTAGGATTTAACGGCGTTTAATTGCCGCTTTAATAACGCATATGCGTTATTTCGATAATAAATTATCCTTAAGGTTATCGGATATTCGCATTTTAATAAGTATTTAATTACCGGTTATTCGGTAATTTATTTTTAATAAGTTTATAATTCCTTTTTATTTATGCGTTTTTTTATTAGGTTTTAATATAATAATAATCGCAATATCGTCGCCGTTTTTTTGCCGCTTAATTTTTTGTTTCGTTTATTATTGCGCCTTTATTTTCGTCGTTATTTTTTTTCGTTTTTTATTATTCGTTTATTTCTATTTAATTGCCGTTTCGTTGCCTTTTATTTGCCGCCGAAATGTCGTTTCGTAAGAAAATCCTAAGCTTATAATTATTCGATAATTCCTTCGGTTAAAAAAACAATTACGCGTTCGTTAATAACGGTAATACGTAATTCGATTGGCGCGAATTCGGCAAACCGTATTGCCATTATATAGGGCTTTTTTATTTAAATGCCCGAATTTATTACGTAACGTTATTTATTATTAACGACGGTTTAATTTACGTTTATTATCGGCAAAACCGTAAAAAATGCCTAACGGTAAGTATTAATTTTTTATTTATTCGGTTATTTATTAATTAACGCTTAAATGCCGATTATTTATTAAAAAATAGTTTAGGCTATTTTGAAATTTGCCGAAAATATTAATTTCGAATCGGAAACGTTTTTGGCTACGTTAATGGTTACGTTTCGTTCGTATGCCGGCCGAAAGGCGATCCGTAAAATAAATCGTTATATGGTTTTATTAAAAGCTATATATTTCGTTTTTTAGGTTGCGTATTTAAAAAAAAAACGCGTCGTTTTCGGCGCTTTTAAAAAAAAACGAATAACGATTATAGTTATCGAAATTTAATTTATGCGCCGATTAATAACGTTATAATTTAAATATTAATTAAATTAAAATATAAAAATGTTTATAAATTCCGATGTTATTCGTTACCGATTAAAAGCGATTTAATTATTATACGATTGCCGTTAAATGGTTTATATTAAGCTATAAACGGCGTTATAACGAATTAAAAACCGTATATAGCGTTATCGTTTTTTAATCGGCATAAAATCGACGTTTTAAATCCGGAAAAAGCATAAAGTAATGCGTCGCTTTATTTAAGGCGATTTGATTATCGTTATTATAACCGTTAACGAAATGGCCTTTTGCGATTTTATAATTCGAAATAATCGCTTTCGTTTCGTTTTTATAATGCCCGGTTATCGATTTGGTGCTTTAATTTCGATCCGTTGCTTTCGTTTTAGCCTTTCGGTTACGTTAATTTCGATTCCGCGTCCGTTAATTGCTTTTTTATCGGTCGCTAGTTTTTCGTTTTTCGTTAATCCTTTGCTTGCCGTTAATTTTTCGTTTATTGCTAATTTCGCGTTCGTTATCGATTTCGCGTCCGCCGTTAATTAAAATAACGATAACGCATAAATTGATTCCGACAATACGTCGACGAAAATCGAAGGCATAAAAGTCGATTCCGAATAAATGCTAATCTTATTTCTTTCGTATGGCTTATTAATAAAGCGCCGGATTTTAAATCCGGAAATAATGGGTTTAATTTTTATTGCGGTTAATTTTTAATTGGTATTTATTTATCGTTCGAACGTTATTTGGATTCTTTTTTTTTTATAAAAGGCGTTTTATTTTCGTTTCCGTTTTTTTTCTTTTTTTATATTTTTTTTTATGTTTACGTATTATCGCCGAAAAATTCGATAAAATAAAAGGTTTTTGTTTTGCAGTTATTTTGCAAATATTTAAACGGTTTTCGATCGATTTGCGACGGACTTAAGCCGTTAAAGTGCTTAAGGCTTTTTTTCGTTTATATTTTCTTATTTTATAAGTATTTAAATGGATTTCGTTCGATTTGCGATAAATTTAAGCCGTTAAAATGCTTAAAGCTTATATAATAGTTTTTTGCTAAAATATTTAAGCAATTACCGATCGATTTATAACGAATAAATTAACCAAAATATTTAATAATCCGAATAAATTAATTGTTTTTATTTATTGTTCCATTTTTTATATGCTTTACGTATTTTTTTTCGTAATGCGCTAATATTTATTAAACATTAATAAAATATTTCTTCGGCTTTTAGGTATTATATTCGACGGGTTATTTTTTTCATTTAATAAGGAATTCTTTCGGCTTTTAATCGTTACAATAGTAAATAATATCCTTTATTATTTATTCCTTTTATTCCTTTTTTAGATTTAGTAATATCGATTATTCGAAATTTTTTTAATAATTATATTACGGTTTTAAAAAGGAAATAAGAAATATATCGTAAATGCGTTAATATTTTACGAATAGCTTAATCCGATAAGTTTATATTCTTATTTATTCGGCAATTTATATTTAAATATATATCGATATTAACTTGGCCCTTTTTTTAAACCTAAAGTTTTTCGTAAATAAGGCTATTATTTGGCCCTTTTTAAATTCCATAAATATATAATGCTTATTATAATGTTTTTTTAAATCGCCGTTGCTTTTTTTTAATAGGCGCGCATTTGTCGCCGGATTTTTTTCGTTTTGTTTAAACGTTTTTTTATTTCTTATATTTAAAGCTATAACCGTTTACGTATTTATTTTATTATACGGAAATAATAATTATATAATGCTTCGAACGATAAATATTCCATAAATGCATTGCAATAATTATTATGGCTAAATTCGGTTTCGTAAAGAATTTTGGCCTAATTGCTTTGTTTTACGTTGTAATATTTTCGAAAATATTTCTTTAAGCTTTGGTTTATTCGCTTTATTTGGCCGTCCGTTTATGGGTAATACGCCGTCGATAGTTGGCGCTTAATCTTTTGCGCATTATAAAGCTTCTTTTAAAACTTGCTAATTAATAATTTATTTTTATTGTTAACGATGTTCTTAAATAATCCGAATCGGCATTTTATTTTTTGGTATAAAATTTTCGCTAATTTAACGGCTATAAGCGTTTTTAATGTAAATATAAATAATATTATTTTCGTAAATCGATTTATAATAACCAAAATGGCGTTATAATTAATCCCGTTATTTTTTAGGCTTATTAAAAAACCCGTAATAAAATCCATATTAATTTTTTAAAACGGCTAATTCGGTAACGGCAAAAATTATAATGCTTCGTACGGTTTATGCCTGGACTTTATGGCTTTTTGATATGTCGGATACGATTCGACGTACGTTCGAATATCGGTTGTTATATTCTTTTAATGGAACTTCCGTTTTAAAAGCTTTATAATTCGTTAGCTTTTTATATAACTTGCTTTCGAATCGTCGTAATGCTGGTATATTAGCTATTATTATAAAACAAATTGCGCCGGAATTATTAGCCTATTTTTAAAGAAAAAAACGTTGTATTTATTTATACGGTAGCCGCCTTAAGTGCCAGGTCGTCGGCGAACGATTTCCGTTAAGGTTTATAAGTTTAGGTCTTTTTTTGTAGCTTTTTAATTTGCTCGTAAAATCGTCGAAACGTTTTTGGTACTTAAACGCCTTTTTTTTTCGTTAAGGCTTTCGTTAATAAAGAAAAAACGTTTTGCGGTAATATTTCGGCATTTACGTAATTATTTTCGGATTTCGACCTTTTAAAGCCCGAACGTTTAAAAATTTTGCCTTTACCGGCTTTTTGTGCTTTTTTTGCGGTACGCGTTAAAACGGCTACGTAATGGAATTTCTCCGGTATTCGTTAATTATTTAAGGCCCATTCCTGTTATAATATTAAATAAGGGTTTCTTTCGATTTTCGTTTTTACGGTTATTATTTAAGCGGCGGTTATTCGGTATTCGGTCGGAAATTTTGCGATTAACGAATTTTATATTGCCCGGAATATTTATTTAATTTTGGAATAATTGGAATAATTATGGTTTTAATTTGCCAGTATTTATTTTATTTCGATTAATAGCTTTTTTATAAAATAAAGCTTTTTCGTTAAGGTAAATAATACGTTACCGAAATAAATCGATTTAAATATGTAATCCGGTTGCCGATTAAATCCGTTAATTGGATTCGTAATTCCCGATTTATGCTATAAGTTAAAATCGAATTAAAATAATTTATATATTTAACGGATTAATTTATTTCGGAAATCCCTTGCCGAAACGTCGATAATTCTTTATAAAACTTTATAGTTTATAAATACGGAAAATTCTTATTTGGTTTTCTTTAAAAAATAGCGCCAATATTTTAAACTTTCGATTATAATTAAAAGTTTTTATTAATTCGTTTTTTATTGCGTTTCGGTATTTATAAATTTCCGTAATTAAAAGACGACGGGTTTTTATTTATTGCCATGCAATTGGAATAAAATTCCGGAAATCGCCTTTAAGAATGCGTTCGTTTTTATTTTTATTTTTTTGGTATGGTTTTAATATCGAAATATGGTTGCCGATTAAAAGGCGCTTTATAGCTTTGCAAAAGCCGCTTTCGTTTCGTTTGGCTATTAAAAGATTCGTTGCTGCGTTTTTTTTAAAAGCGCTATAATCGGCGCAGTAATTTTAAAATAATTAGGTATAAACTTCTTATAAAAGTTAATAAATCCTATAAATACTTAAATGTTTCGAATCGATTTAAGATACGGCTATTATTATATAACGGCGATTTTGTTTGGATTTATTTTAATTCCGTCGGTATTTATAATAAATCCTAAAAACGAAATCTTCTTTTAAAAAAATTCGCATTTGGATAGTTTTACGAATAGCTAATATTTTCGTAAGCATTCGTGGATTAATTGGAAATGCGTCGCATGTTTTTCTTTATTTTTCGAAAAAATAACAATATTATTTAAATATATTACGTAAATTTTGTTTATTAATTCGATTAGGGCTTTATATATATAAGCCTAAAAGATAACCGGGACATTCGTTAGCTTAAACGGCATAATAATATACTTAAACTATTCGTAACGTATATAAAAAGCGGTTTTTTATTTATTGCTTTTTTTAATGCGGATCCTATAATAAGCATTCCTTAAATTAAGCTTAATAAAGATTTTAACGGAGCCTAATCGGCCCATAATTTCCGAAATTAAAAACAAAAAATAACGGTTTTTAATTATTATTTTATTTAGCGCCTTATAATTTACGTATAAACGAAGCGCGCCTTTTTTTTTAAAAACAAATAATACCGGAATTATAATTTCGGATTTAAATTTTTAAATACGCCTTATTATTAAATATTCCTTTAAATACGTTTCGAATTTTCTTTATTGGAGCTCCGACGTAAGATAAATCGAATCCGTAATAGAAAATGATTATTTTAATATAAAATCGATAACGTATTTTGCTTATTTTAAAATTAAATAGGCTTTCGTTTTTTTTTCGAAATATATATTCTCGAAATCCTTTAGGTAATTTAATAATATAACCGTTTTTTCGGCATTAGTTTTGTCGAATTTAGGAATGTTTTAATCGTTTTCGAATTCGATTAAATTTATTTAATAAATCGGCTTACTTATAAAAATAAGTTCGGTTAATTTTTCGCCGTCGATCTTCTTTAAATCGCTAAATATTTATTAATAAATAATCGTTTTTAATATTATTTTTAATTGCTTTATATTAAAACGGAATAAAAGAAAATTAAGCGCTTTATAATTATAACGAATTATAAAAAATAATTAATAAAACCTTTATTTTTTTTTGCTGCGTTTATTATTTTTACGTTAAATTCGTATATTTCGTAATACTTAATAAAAACGCCATTAACTTTTAATAGCCTCGATTACGTAACGGCAATCGATTAGAACTTCTTTTTTTTAACGAAACGCCGGCTTATTATATTAATTTAAGCCCTTATATTTAGGTTAATCCTTATCGTAATAAGCGTTACGTTTTTTTTGGAAATACGATTACGGCTTTTTAAAACGACGGGCTTATGCCGATTATACGTAAAAGTTCCGTCGAAATAAGCTATACGTAAGCGCTTATTTCGGCAGGCCATTTTCCGATTTCGAATTAATATTAAAATCGTCGTATTAAATAAGGTTTTAAACGGCTGCGAAAAGAATAATTTTAAATATATCCGGCGGCGCCTTTTTGTTTTTTGGTCGAAATGGAAGTTCCGAATGTTTTTTTTTTATAAGCGATAATTTGGTGCTTTTTTTTTCTGCAATTTTAATACGTTATTAATGGCCCTTTTCGTTTTTGTTACCGAATCGATTTGTTACGGTCGGAATTTATTTGGTATTCGGAGTTTCTTTATTAATCGCTTTTATTTCGTTTTTTTTAAGCATTAAGCGTTTTAACGTTAAGCATTTTGTTTTTTTCGGACTTTAAGAAAGCGTTATTATATGGCCGTTTATTTTTGCGTTACTTTATTTTTAAAACTTAACTTTTGTATTAAGCTTATTAAATCCGATTAATATTCGTTATTATAATAAAGGGCTGCTTTAATGTAACTTTTTGTTTTAGCATTTTCGTTTTTAATGCAAATTATAAACGGTAATAAAAATAATGCATTAAATACGGATTTATTTATTGAAAATCTAATTTCGGTTTTTTTACGTTAATTTAATAAATTCGTTACGTAATAAAGAACTTTATTAACGATTCGTCGCTTTAACGTAAATTTTTAAATGCATTTCGAAATATACGCATTACGTATTCGGAATTTATATGTTTTTTTTTAACGAAAAACCATAAATCCTCGAATACCGTTTCGGTAACGCTTTTTTTTATGTTATTATAATATAATCGTTATTTAATTTAAAAGTCGTTTTTTATGCGGCTTATAATTTAATATATATATATTATTTTAATTTGCTTTAATTTTTTAATAACATTAATTTCGGTAATAAAAATAATTTTTTTTTTTATATCGTAAACCGTTTATTAAATATTCGGCCTAAATATTTTAAAAATTTATCGTTTCGTAAGGTTTTATTTATATATTATGCGGTAATAAAAGCAATTAATTTCTTTTATTTTATTTTATTTTTTGCGATTTATTCGGCGCGTAAGTTCCGTTTTTTTTCGTTTTAAATACGTTTCGCCTTTAATTCGATTAATAATTAAATAATTTCCTAGTTCGTAACGAAAATAAGATCGTTTATAATGCGATCCGGCAACGATTAATTGCCGACCGCGCGTACGGAAATGCTTTCGGAATTTCCGTAGCTTAAAAAATTCTCGCGTACCGGGCTTTTTTCGTCGTTTTAATGCTAAGCGATCGCCAGCGGTTTTTTTTCGTTTTGCAAAATAGCGGATATCGCTTTTCCGTTTTCGTCGTTCGTACGCCGCTTTTCGCCCGATTCGGCGGCGATTTAACGTTAAGAATTTTCTTTTATATCGTCCGTTATAATCGTTTTATTTTAAAGGTTACGATTAATTTTGTTTATATTAATTATTGCATTAAATATCGAATAAAAAGCTAAAAAAATATAAAAATATAAATGGTTAAAAATTAATAACGTAATAATTAAACGTAAACAAAATTATTTCAAAAAAAAAGTATATAAAATTATTTTTAATTATAGTTCTTAAAAATATATAGAATTTTTTTATAGGCCTTAGTTCTTAATGCGGCGTTTGGTTGCCGATTACGTGCCGCTTACGTAATAAGCCCCTTAAATAAGAGCCATACCTTTATAAAATGCAATTTCGAGAGTTTCTGTAGTATCGAAAGTACTTAAGTAACGATTAAGAGGATTAGGAATCGTCGTCGAACGTAGGCGCGGTAATAATAGGGACATAAATTCCAGGTCGAAGGAAAATTCGAAACCGGAGAATTTTACGGCCGAATTTAATATCGTAACAGCTTTAACAATAATCATTTCGGCAATTGTTATTATTGCAATATAAATATTATAATAAGGATTAATAAATTTAAGCAATTATTCGAAAATAAAGAATTAAACGTTGTAATATAATTATTATAAATCGGGCCGAAAACTTATAAGCAAGCCGTTAATAAGTAGTTAAAAAAGTAATTAATATATAAAGAGAAAAACTAATTAATATATAGCATTACTCATTATAAAAGCGGCTTATAACGGCTTATACGAATCCTTTACGTAAGGGTATTATAGCGCTCGTAAGAACAGCCGAAAGCTATTTTCGCGGCCGGCTTAAGGCAGCCCTGTACGTATAAAGGATAAATCAAAACTTATAAATAACCCTCCTATTGATATCCCCCCTATTAAGATCCTTTTTTTTTCGTTCGTTATAACCGTAGGCATTAGCAGGAACGGTAGGCAGGAAAGGCGGCGGCGCGGTTATAAAGCTAATCGAATTGTTAATTGTTATTGTTATAAATGGCAAATTGCGGTATGGAATCCTTCTGGACTCGTAGACTAATTTAATTATCTTCAGCAATGGTCGGGGCCAAAGCAGCTAGTTCTTGCTAGCTTTTACTTCTGGAGCTCGGGGACAGATTTGCAAAAGTCCCGAGAGGGCCTTTTACGCTCTTTGGTCTTTGAAATTCTCCGGCAATGCCCGGTGTTGATCCAATACACGTTGACGGCGTCGTCGAAGCCAGAACGCAAATGGGATGCCGACCCCGGAGCATTGCATGGCGCAAACTGGACTGAAGATGATCTACTCCGAATCCTAGAAAGGCTTGTCGGGCACAATACCCCCAAGAGGTTCTGCTTCATCATAGACGGCCTTGACGAGTACAAAACAGAGCATTCCGAGGATATCCGAGATCTCATCAACGCCCTGAAAAAGCTGGCCAGTTTACCCGACACGAAGATATGTCTATCTAGTCGCTCTTGGACCGTGTTCGTTGACGCGTTCGGTAGTGATGAGAACCGATACTTGAAAATTGAATATCTCACAAAGCAAGACATCCGGACCTTCGTTGCTGGAAAATTCACTGAGCATGCAATATCACAAGCTTGGTCAGTTCGACCCCAAGTATAACGAGTTAGTCGATGAGGTAGTCACTAGATCCAAGGGGGTCTTTCTTTGGATGTTCCTTGTGGTTCGTCACCTCGAAGGATTTACATACAACGACAGTATCAGGGCAATGCATCGTCGCTTGGAGGCCTTACCCGATACTCTGGAGGAATATTTCCAGCATATCCTGGATTCCGTACCGACATTTTACCTGAAATACAGAGCTAGGGTCCTTCAGATTGCATTATCCACCAATTATGCCCTGCCGATGCTTTTGTATAGCTTTGTGGAGGACGTAGAAGACGACCCCGAGATAGTGTACCAGGAAACCCACCGGCCGTGCCTCGAGGCGGAGATTATATCGAGACGGTGCACCCTGGAGCGGAAACTGGACGCTTGTTCCAAAGGGCTACTTGAGGTTGACTACCGTCAAGTTGACTTCTTACACCGGACCGTCCGAGATTTTCTCCTGTCTGGCAGTATTCAGGGGGTTATCAACCAAGACCCGGACGACAAACTGCAGAATTGGCTGCTTTTATGCCAAACCATGGTGCTTATGTTGAAGCGCTGTTCCATAAGCCACTCTCTCTCGGAATATCGATATAATGAAGACGCAGAACTCCTTGATGTGAACTGGAGAATGATGGACGGACTCTCGTATTTCTGCAAGAGGGCCCTCTTGGATGGCGCTAACTCGGACACGGTGATAGATATATTGGAAATTGCGTTGAGTACGGCGAGTGCCGTGGATGGCCTGTCGACAATAGACATACGCAAGGAATTCCTTGGTCCAGCATGCCAGAATGGATTGCTAGAGTATATAAAGCTTGAGTTACCGTCGTCTGATGGACCGCTCGACCCCGCTTTATCACTACATGTGCGGATTCTCATGTGTTGCGCCCTGTCCCCCTCTATAATCTCTAATGAGTTCTACCCCGAAACCGTGTCCTATCTCATTGGTCGCGCTGAAGAGCTTGGATACTCTAGCAAGGATCTATACGCAGGACCGTTTGAAAGGTTCCTCGGTGATATCGGTGAGGGATATAAAGAGATTTCGCCAAGGAAGAAAAACATCCTTGATCCTGTGAGAGTCATCGCTTCGACTGGGTATGTTCTCCATAAGGAGTTCATCCTTAGCCATTTCCCACGACATTACAGGGAATTGATGGGGTCTGCTATAGGAGCAGGCGGGACTAAACGACCTCTTGATGATGAACAGGATGACACGCGACGGATTCGCCCGAGAGTACTCAGGCCATGAGAGGAACTCTATACTATGGCGGTATATACTATCAGACATAATGATCTGGGACTGCGCGATTATCCCCCAAAAATGAATACAATACATAGAGCAGATAGAAATATCTCAGGCACGATACATCGACAAAATATATATGGGGCGATATACCCCTATTCCAATACAGGAAACATGAAGCAACGGAAACATGCTTAACGCTACGAAGCAATTGTCTTTACTCTAACTACATATATTACCCGCAGATTAATGCGTTGCCGATATAAAGACTGAATGAAACAAGACATCGCTTGATAGTAATAGTAGGTAAAGCTTTCAACCGAAGAGCCTCTCGCTTCTATGCTCAGCGTCGCTAGGCCCTAGTCAATTGTTCGTTCGTTGGTACTCCTCCAGGAAGCAACAGCTATTCCGGCTGCGTCATGAGGAACCGCTCTCCATCGTAGTACAGCCCCCAGTGAAATCGATTCGTGACCCAGACGATGAGGCCCCGGCTGACAGATACCTGCTCCGCATACTTTCGGAACAGCGCCACGGCAGGCGCCATCTCGCGCGGCAGGCGCGTCGACAGCTCGGCCTGCGTCGGTTGTCTCTTGGTGGAGCTGAAGAGGGACAGGACGAACATCTTTTCCTTCGGCCTCTCTCCTTCCTGCGATGTGGGGCTCGGTTCCGGCTCCACACCGTCGAGAGTGCAGCTGTCGCTGTCGCTGTCGCTGTGCTCGCCCGAGTCCGCATCGGGATCGGGCACCGCGAACGTCATCTCGGCTACGTGACTCGGGAGCAGCTTGGTTTTCATCGCGGCGTCCACCAGGCCCGTCAGGTCGGTCGCCGCCACCCGGTCGCCATACCCGAAGTACCTCGGCAGGTGCTCGCGCCCTGTGTTCTAGTACAGGTTCCGGGCTGCTCCCGGGTGAGCGAGTATGGAGTAAAACGCCACGAGGACGTCTTTTGAGAGGTTGTTGTCGCCCAGGCTCTTTTTGTACTCGAAATACATCTCGTTCAGCGAGACGTAGAACCAGTCATAGGGTACACCGGCGATATGAGGATGTATGTTGAAGTTGTTGCTTCTGCGGTGCTGGCGCCGCCGTGTTGCGTAATAGTTATGGATTCGCTGGAGGAAGTGCGGGCGAACGAACGGCGAGGATCGGACCCCGATTTTCCACAAGGCGCGACAGGCCTCCAGGCCCAACTTGGGGATTTGGGACATCTTATGTCATAGTATGTTAATCATGAGACATTTCGCCTGGCTTCGGGGAGGACTAGTGAAGACAGCATGTCACGAAGTACAAGTGCGATAACCCCTTTACATACCTCGCAGATGAAGCCGATCACACTAGGCCAAACGGATGGTGAGGATGTCAGTCAGGTGCTAAGATGCTGGTGGTAACGTCTAGACAATGAGAATACAGGTGACCTTAACGATTGATGTCAGGTATCCAGATTGGTAGATTGGAACCCGTGTATGCTCGATGACCCCTAATATGTAATATGTCAAATGCTGAGCCGTGATATGTGAATGTAGTTGGAGAATAGTCCTGCACCACATCTCTTTGCAAGATGGAAGCACGGCTTTCTGTTCTGTTTACATACTTAGATACTTAGTATGCCACTGGTCGATACTGCCAACCCAGTGAACAGAATGGCTGAAGTAGCAGGCGCACTCAACATTGGGCATCTTAAGGTTCGCAGCTGATGTCAGACTGCAAGTGGCATGGGACCTTCTTCGATATCGATATATCAGAGACTACCTTACCGCAAATTCTACCTGTACGTGAGGGGGATATATGCTGGTAATACCAGATTTCAGTCCTCTTTGGCCAGGATCGGGATGGCATGCCCCTGCAAGTGTTGCTGCGTCGATGTCATCCTTCGAGATTGCTGGCTCTGAACTAGGTTATCTGCTCGTGAGAGCGATGTACCTTATAGACCATCAGTGTTATGGTTGATGATAACTGATAGGGTTTGTTATGGTGCATGAAGTTCACAAGTTGATAACCGCTTGGGAGCAAATGGGATGAGTGCAGAGGTCATATAGAGAATGCAATCATTGCGTAGGAACTAACACGCCCGGATTTTGCTCCCAAAGATCTCGACAGGAACGTGTTAGTCACAGCCTGGGCGTAAAGTTTGAAGGCTAGTTCCGGTCTGTGTTGTCGAGCAAGGAAAGGTCGAAGGAGGATCCCGCGCCGAGAGGAAAAATCTGACTTGCAGTATGCAACCTCCCATACTATTGGAAGACCCCAGGGCTGCCCAGGGGTAACCTTCAGCTGCCTGATATACAACTCTAGTAGACATTGGAAATCCATTATTGTCACAAAAACGAAACCGTTATTGCTCTAGTGGCAATAAGGCTATATATTCTGCACGGCGACAATTAGTTAGGGGTTGAAGGGGTAAGGGGGGCGTTCGCCGACTCTGGAGACTGAAGGTCAACAAGCGGCGTCGCATAAATAGCTGGCAATGAATTGATAATCGTGATCTACACTTGTGTCCCGAGGTATTGACCTATCATGTTATCAGGCAGAGAATGGTTCGATCTTTTTAGTGAAGAGGAAATTGGGTAATAATGTTGCAAGACTTGAGGTTATCTCACGTCCTCTATGCTTGCCATTGCGTGGGTTGATATATTTCAATCGTGTGGAGACATACGGATGTCCTCAACATGTCACTGAAGTATTGGGATTATCTAAACATTGGTAACAAGTGCATTGGAGATGTGACCCGTAGCCATCTCGGATGTCACGGGTTTTATCATTTTTATTCTTTATTTCTTCGAAATGATGTCGTGGAGATGATGCATAATTATTTATAACACTCGAACTGGGGAGAAATGCCATGCATTGAGGTAGGTATACTATTTACCTCGATGATGAGAAGTTGGAGTATCGCCAATTAGGTCAGCTGTTACAATAGCATTTGACAGCATTTGAAAGCATTTGGCAGCACCCGTCACGATAATGCCCCGTAATACCGTAGGTCCGGTGGCGTTCATGTAGGGCTTTGACATGACTAGTTAGAGCTTTGCGGCACAGAGTTTTAGTAAGCACCGTTTCTTATTCACCCGCTTACAAAGTTACGAAATATGCAGGCCACAGGAAGAACTTCCTCTTTGGCTTGTTCGTGATGGCGCTTTCTTCGCTTCTCTGCAGGTAACTAACGACTGGTTCGTCATTTGGCCGGTGGAGACATCGTCCCCTTGCTCATGACCATGTCGCTTGAACCCAGGACCGTCGGTGCATCCAAGACCCATCTCGAATGCATTTCCCCTTTTGCTGTGCCTTAGAACGTCCAGGGAATCGTCGCGATGGAGTATACAGAATTATAGCCGAAGACGCCAACGTGCATGGTCGAAGTGATCAATATAAAGAGACAACGTTTGGCCGCGTATGATACCTACACCAAAGCAGCCATCAACAGATACGATCGCAGTCTATATCAATACCACTTTAACTCGATACCAACACTAGACAACTACAAGTCGTATCTCCAAGATGAAGTTCCCGGCTGCATCCATGCTCCTGTTAGCCAGCACGGCTACATCAAGCTATACGTACGAGAGATTGGACAAGAATGATACAGTGAGCTATGATAGTAGACAAACCATGGCGCCGACTTACTGACCGTCCCTCAGTTACTCCTGATCGTCGACATGCAAGATGGCCTTTTCACCCTGGGCCGTGACTACGATGCTACCGTGTTCCGCAACGCCATGTACGCTCACGCCGAGCTGGGAAAGGTCTTTGATCTCCCCGTTGTCATGACCTCATCCTCAGAGACAGGTATGCGCAAATAACCCATACATAGTCGCAGCTGACTGAGAATATGCTCGCTGATTCACTCCACCCTCAACATATAGGCCCTAATGGTCCCTTGCCCGATGAGTTCGTCGAGTGGTACCCCGATGCGCCCCTGATCAAGCGTCAAGGCGAGGTCAACGCGTGGGACAACCCCGACTTCAGGGAGGCTGTGATCGCTGCCAATAAGTCTCAGATCGTTATCGGCGGCATCGTGACTGAAGTCTGTGAGTAGCTACCATCTTTCCTACGAAAACGAGAAAGAGAGAAGAGAAGAAGAAGAACAGAAGCCCCAACAGAACCTCAAGAGCTAATGCTAACAAAAATGATAATAACTTAGGCACGACCTTCCTCGCGCTCTCGCTCCGCGAGGCCGGGTACAGCGTGTTCGCGAACCAGGAGGCGTCGATAACGACGTCGGCGGAGATCGCGCGCGGGGCCAACGACCGCATGCGCGACGCGGGCGTGCAGGTGCTGTCGCTCTTCGCCATCGTCGGCGAGCTGATGCGCGACTGGCGCAGCCCCCCGGGCGCCGCCGGGGTCTTCCCTTTCATCGACACGTACATGCCCGCCTACGGCATGATCGCCCGCAACCACCGCGCCGCCGTGCAGAACGGCACCGTCTTTCCTGGCGAGGATGCGCTGCCTTGATTGGGTGGTTGAAGTATTGACAAGGGCCGAGACCCGACTGTGGGGTTTGGGAGAGAGAAACGTGCGGTTAGCCAGTGACGGAGACAAGTTTGACGTGGACTGCTTGAAATAGGGGAGTGGTTGTGATGGGAGAAGTGGGTCTTTGTCTTTTCGTTTTCTTATTGGGAACTCATAATTATAAATAGTTTATAGATCTAGAAGGATCCACCTTTTAAACCTTCCCTTTTATAACAACAATAACGCAACATAATAATTTCGATTCGTTAATTACTTTCGTTTGTTTATTAAATTCCTACGGAATTTATTAAATAATTCGAAATAATTATAGCCTTTATTCGTTTTTTATTATTATTCTTTTAATTATGCGCTTTTAATGCGTTTTCGTTACGGTTTCGTTGCGCTTTAGGTTACGATGGTACGTAAGCTTAGCCAAGCCGATGCGTTTTATTAACGCGTTTTATTAACGCAGTTCCTTTGGAATTCCTCGTATCGCGAGATTCGAAATTACGATGATATATAAGCTTAATTAAGTTATTACGTTTTAGCAACGTATTTTTCTTCGGAATTTCTCGCATTGCGAAATTTTGGGTTACGATAATACGTAAGCTTAATTAAGCCGTTGCGTTTTATTAATGCATTTTTTTCGGAATTTTTCGCATCGCGAAATTGTTACGTAATATAGCCATTCCAGCTCCCATATATGGTCAGATAAGTGTCATTCCAGTAACTTCTGGAGTGGCATACGCTTTTAACGCAGTGGCATAGCGCACTTTGTGATAGAAATTCGAGGCTTTAATAGCATGGTATTAACCCAGCTTAGTTATTACGTTCTTATAACGTATTTTCCTTTAGGGTTTTTCGTATTGCGAAATTTTAAGCTACGATAATACGTAAGCCTAGCTAATTATTAACGACGCGTTTTCGAAACGGTTGCGTTGCGGCTTAGGTTAAAACGACGGTACGAAAGCTAAACCTTTCGTTTTTTCTTTTTTTAAGTTCCGACCGACTTATTCGACCGATTTATCCGACCGACCTATTTAAATTCGAATCGTTACAATTACATAATACACTTGACGTTTTTTAAAAGTACCGTACGGATTTTCTTATTCATTAAAAGGTTTTTCCTAATGCGTGCTTTAAAAGAATAACCGCCTATAACGCGGCGGCCCTTTCGAATATTCGACGTTCTTTAAAAATACCGTATTGGTTTTCTTATCCATTAAAAGGTTTTTCCTAATACGTAATAAGGGCGTTTATTAATAAATGCGTATTTTAAAAGAATAAGCCGTTTATAATGCGGCGGCTTTAATTAAAGGCCCGATTACTTATTTATATACCATATATCTGCCTTTATTTAAAAAATAAACAAAGTTTAAAACAAAAGTTAGGCTGCCTTTAATTAACCTTTGTCGTACGTACGTAAGCCGCTGGTAATAGCGCTGCCGATGCCGTTCCGCTTTCGGGCACCAGGCTGGCAATAACGCTACCGGTACCGTTCCGTTTTGCCCGGCAATAGTAGCTTTGTTATTGCCCTTTTAGCATATCCGGGCATATCGTTATAAGCGGATAACAGTAACTTCGCTATTATTAAGCCGTTATTACTTAATTAAACGAAGGCTTACGCTTTATTTAATATTACGTTTTTATATTAAATATTATTGCCGTTAATTTAAAGTGATTTATAAATATAAATAATTTATAAATTTAAAAGAATTCATTTTTTAAATTTTTTTTATAATAATAATAATGCAATATAATAATTTCGGCTCGTTAGCTGTTTTTATTCGCCCGTTTGCCGTTTTATTTAAGCAATAAAGAATAAACAAAACCGGAATATTATTAAGGGAGTTATTTATAGGTTTTGCTTTATATATACCGACGTGGGTTGCCCCTAGCTAATTTTCGTCGTACGTACGTAAGCCGCTAGCAATAGCGCTGCCGATACCGTCCCGCTTCCGGATACCAGGCTGGCAACAACGCTACCGGTACTATTCCGTTTTGCCCGGTAGCAGCAGCTTCGTTACTGCCCCTTTGGCATATCCGGGCATATCGTTACAAGCGGGCAACAGCAGCTTCGCTGCTGCTGGGCCGCTGCTACTTAGCTAGGCGGGGGCTCACGCTCCATCCAATACTACGTTCTTACACCAAACCTCGTTGCCGTTGATCTGAAGTGATTTGTAGATTAGTTTCCGATCTGAGCCCCTTTTGTTCCAATTTAAACCACCCCCCCGACTTCGGGGGCGGGGTGATATCAAACACGCAACGATGACTCGTTTGAAAAAGAAGTGATAATCAGAAAGGCGACATTCCTCAACTAACTAACTTACTATGTAAGCACTTGGACTTGTTCACTGGTTAGTATGACTTGGTGTTGTATGTGTGCGACGTGGTTCGGATTCCCTTGGTATGCATAACTAACTCTCTTGTCATAGAGGATTATGCACTGCAACGTCAGATCGATGCAGATTACCTTTATTACTTAAGCATAAACAGACTCGACCTGATAGGGTATAACATCCCATAGTAATGCGTCAAGCCATTATGCATAACCAAAGATCGACCCGAAATCTAGTCTATAAGCCATCTTGTTTGAGTCGGAGCCCCGCTATGCCGTCATAAGCTCCCTCCTATTCTCGCGCAGAATCGCCGCAGATCATAGCATCATGGGGCTTACAGTACAAAACATCCAACTTCAAGTTTGGAATCGAATATGTCATTCTTATAAGGCCGCTTGCATGTGCCATTATCGTGTCTCTCGCCTCGACTCTCTTTCTGGAATACACAATTTTGTACCTATCCATTTAAGCTTCATAGGTTGCCGATTTTAACATTGACTCTGGATGGCCCATAATCCATCAGCATCATGGCAGGCAAATGGTATTCGTTACGGCAGAGCAAGAAGGCGCAGGTGGTGCTCTTCTCTTCCACCGCCATCGCCCTGTATGGATATGACCAGGGCATGATGTCGCTGATCAACACAAACCACTCCTACCTGTCGACGATGGGCATCGCCTGGGACAGCCCCCTCGTCGGCGTGGTCGTTTCCATCTACTACCTGGGCTGCGCGGTCGGGGCCGTCGCGTTCTCTAAGATCGCCGACGTCTGGGGCCGCAAGAAAGCCATCTTCGCGTGCCTGGCGACCGCGAGCCTGGGTAACGCCGTCATGTTCGTCGCGGGGCTCGGGGGCAGCCCCGGGGCGCTCGCGACCATGTTCCTGGGCCGCGTCGTCATGGGCCTGGGCGTCGGCGGCATCGACAGCGTCATCCCCATCTACAGCTCGGAGCTGGCGAGCGACGACGCGAGGGGCCGGGCCCTCGCCCAGGAGTTCCAGATGAACATCTTCGGCCTGAACATGGCCTTCGGCATCAACCTCGCCGTGACGCGGGCCCTGGGCAAATGGAGCGAGTGGGCGTGGCGCATCCCCATCGTGACCATGCAGGTGTACCCCCTCGCGCTGCTCGCCGTGATCGGGACCCTGCCGGAGAGCCCGAAGTGGTTCATTTACAACGAGCGGTATGACGACGCGAAGGCGGCGCTGCTGGACATATACCGCGACGGCGAGGATGGCGAGGGGGAGAGGAAGTTCGAAGAACTGAAGGAACGACACAATAAGGAGGTGAACGAGCCGGTGAGCTACTGGGATATGCTCACGCCAGGGCACGCGCAGTTCCATCCCACCATCATCACGATCATGGTGCAGATCAACCAAGCTCTGACTGGCTATGGTGCTGTTTCCGTATATGGGTAAGTGGCATATCACTTAATAGGCTTCTACACATACACCCCCAGCTTGACAAAAGGGATTATTACATAACGCTTATCTTCATCTTTTGTTTAGTCCCCAGATATTCCAGCTTCTCGGTTTCGACATCGAAGTATCGGAAAATCTCACAATGGCTAACTATATCTCGTACTTCGTCTTGATGACTGCTTCATGGATCCTGATTGATGCCATGGGCCGTCGAAGGCTTCTGCTCGGGGGCTCGGTCGTCTTGACCGCATGCTTCTTACTGCTCGGGCTATTCGGGGGGCTGGCTATGAACGCCGAGAAGCTTCCGATCGACCAAACCAGTATCGCCATCCCGGGCGTCGTCTCCCTTTTCGTCGCGACTGGCGCTTTCGGAATCGGGTGGCTCGCCACCGTCTGGTTGATACCGACGGAGATATACCCGACGACGGCGCGCGCTCAGGCCGCGGCGATCAGCGTCATCGTCTGGGGCTTGGCCAACTTCGCCATCACGCTGCTCACGCCCATCATGTTCAACAACCTGAAGTACTTCCTGTACCTGGTGTTCGCCGCGACCAACGCGGCGGCCGGCGTGTGGACGTACTTCTACCTGCCGGAGAGCGGGAACCGGAGCTTCGACGAGAACGTCGAGTTCTTCGAGGAGGCGGCCAGAGAGGGCACGTGGAGGGTGAGCAGGGTCAACGAGAAGAAGTGGATGAGCATGCCGTACAACGATACGCTCTTGGATGGTAGTAGAGAGGCTCGTGAGAGGGAACCGCTGTTGGGTAGAATTGGAGACCAACTACCATGAGTATGTAGGCCAGTTTACATCTACGTAATTAGGTATATGTGAGAATCAAGAAGACGGTCGTAGCTTTCAGGGAATGCTAGCTGATCTGGACCGTGTGATTTTTCTTTAAGGGTCATTTGCTCTTAGACGAAAATCCGAGCCCCTTCGCATTCGCTTCTATGTAACTGACTGAACGACACGCATTACCCCGTCTGCTATTTTGGTGCTGTCAATATTATGTTTATTACGGCTGTCCATGGGTATTTGAAATTAACCAATGGACATTGCTCCCAATCTCAGATTCATTAACCAAATCGATTTGTTGATCAATCTCGTTGCGTTGCTCTCCACCCCTGGCAGCGACAAGCACCCGAGGGTGATGTAGGAAATCTCTTGCCGTTATGCTGCCCCATTCACCTTTTCAGTACTCGCCATTCGCCTTGTCAGACGATATCATCCCACACATACCAACACGACAGATGCCCGGGCAGATCTCGACGGTGTCGACCTCGCGGCCGTACGACTTTGCCCATTGGTCCATGAGAACCCAGCCGACGGCTGCCGGCCCGCACGTCCGGTCTATGGTATCCATCGCCTCGAGCACCTCCATACCGTCACACCGGTTGAAGTTGGGCGATCCAGCCCAGTTACACACGTAAGCCCACTACGCCAAAGAGAGGATCATGTCAGAGGTTAGTCAAGAACGGCTTCTTTCATCTTTTGCTTTCCATGGGGGGTTCACTTACTCCGGCCCCCTGGTGTAGCGCCAGTATATTCCGCGCGCCTATCTCTATGGCGTGGCGCGTGCGGATGTCACAGTGCATCTTCAACCTCCATGTCGCCTCCATGGCATCGTCCGCGGTGAGCTTGTTCAGTGGCGAGCAGCCCGTCTTGCTGATGGGGAGGGGGTTCAGGCGCGGCCCGATGTGCTTCACACCGCTGCCGTTTCTGACGCTGTCGGAGATGTCGGTTTCGTTGTAGGTTTCAGGAAAGGGGTGAACCGTGTAGTTGGTGAAAGAGTCCGTTTCTGTCCACATCAGAAGGCCCTGCGGTGCATCTGCCGGTAGCATTAGGCCTCGGCCGGAGATGGCTTTGCATATGGCGAAGGGCAGAGAAATTTGTAGAAGTAGTAGGGGCGTGAAACACTTCATCTTCGAGGTTTGTCTGGTGGTGCTTTTGTGTACGTAGTTGTGTGATCGCGTGTAGAGATTTGAAGTCGATGATGATGCTTTGCTCTCAGAATGATATAAAGGAGGGAAAGAATAGATTCGGGAAGACGTCTTCGTTCGTGGTCACAAGCGAGGCAAATTCTCATAGAACTCAGGACTAATGTATGTGGTGTGACCGTGGTCTGAACTATCCAGAAATATACTCCAAGCTATAGCATCGCTCAAGAGGCTTGGGTGAGTTAGCAAGAAACTTAATATACGCCACATGGATAAATCTGATTTATACTTATTGTCACACTATTCGCTGTGGTAATTATATGACGAAAGCCAGTATGTCCTCACAGGACCTACGATATACATCGGGGCCAAACGACGATACCATTCAGTACTCGAAGGTCGACCACAGTTCCGCCCTTGGGTATATCGTTAAACTATCTTCCAGAAAACGACAACTGGACATCCGAAAGGCGCGTGCTGCTTCTGCCAACCTTCGACAAACTCTAGCCAGCACCAAGTGGATCTTCTTATCACACTTTGTCTTGAGTACAGGCGCAATTATGTCTTTCTTGCTTGAGCCATTTGTCCCAGCTTTGTGTGATTATGTAGCAAAGTAATCGGAGTGAGTTAGAAGATAAGCACCCGCCTCAAGAATTCTGAAGTTATCAAAGACGAAGAACTCCTTGATACAGCATGAGAAAGCTACAAATCGTGCCAATTTATCTTGGTAGCTGAGATAGTAGTTTCTGCCCCTTGCAAACCCCCTTTTACAGCACTCTGCTAGTAAATGTAATGCAAATCACCATTGGCCCACTGAGCCCTACCCAACCTGGCCGTCTTCATATCCAACCCATCCATCTTCTATAGCTTGCAACACGTCATCCAGCTTAGGTCTAGTGAAAACTGGCTTCACACGACATGCGGTACGCCGCATCGTATCCTCCACCTGCTGGTTGTCTAGGTGTTGGTACGGGAATTCTTGGTTGCCCTCTTTCCAATCACCAATGCCGTTTGCGATTGACACCAAGTCAAGCTGAGTCTCGACGTTGGGGAAGGACTTCCAGTCGGGATGGAATTCGAATTCGCACAGCTCTCTGGCTGATTGGTACTCGTACTTGTAGACTAGCCAAAGTGACTTTGACGGTTTGGTGATGTCCATGACGAGACACATGTTGTTTTCCGAAGTCTCGTAGGAAGGATGTCCATCATCGGAAATTTTCGTGTGCACCAGCAGATCCCCAAGGTAGATGACATACTTCGGTATTGCAGTTGATACATGGGCCGGCGGTTCCTCCTCCGCCTCGATTTCCATCACGTTTTGGCAGTACCACAAGACTTCAGGTGATCCCAAATAATCTCTGGAACTATGATTGCAGTCGTGGCCCCGCCAGTGTCTTTCCAGGCATACAGGTGCCTTTAGGTTGAACTGCAGTAGGTACCGAAAGCTCTCATTTCCCCAAAGGTCATACCGAAGGAGCTGCCATGTAATGTTGACCCAGTTCCACATACCGCTTGGGGGCCTGAAGTCAATATCCTTCAACTTATAGAAAAAGTTTGAGGAATGAACCTTCTTCGAATCGCAGTCAATCCGAATCGACTTCGTAGGTTCGTTGCATTTCTGGGCGCGGAGAACAGACTGAAGTAACTTCTCTAGAGGCTGGGTATGCTTAGTCACGTCCTCGAACGCCTTCTTGATGGATAGAGCTGCTGGTTCCTCGATGGCCTTTCGAATGAATTCTGGCGATAATTGTATGTCTTTTCCGGGATCGTTCTTCAGAGATTCAACTGCTTTGCCTAGAGACTCAATTGCTTCGTTCATAGCGGCTTCAAGAGAGTGCGCATTCCCAGGCGCAGTCGCCTTGTTTGAAGCGACCTCTTCTCGGAGTGACTCAGTTTCATCTAACGCTGATCTTTTGTCGTTTGTAACCTCCTCGAGATGTTCAAGGATACCTTGAACTATCGAAGCAAACCGTGGTTTGAGTTGCTCCCAGGAGCTTCTATGGGCACCAACGGGTTGAAGCTCACAACGTTCACGGCGATCCACGTTGTCCTCCAGGTAACGTTGTACTATAGCTTCATGATCCGTAATTTTGCGATCTAGAGCATGGAATTCCTGAATTGCATCTACAATGCTGTAGTTGGTTCGAGTCATGTCAGTGACTACCTTCTGGGTCTTGTTGATAAGTTGCTCGTCGACCTTTATTAGCGCATCCTCTATGTTACTTTGACGTATTTTTCTCGGTGGCTGGTGTCTAGGGTTGTCAATGATTTCAGGCTCATCGTCATCGCTGCTCAGAACTCGCTTTCTCCCTCGACCACCCATGGTGGAAGCTATGATTCACGTCAGTGGGAAGGTTGGTAATACTTGAGGAGCTAGGGCATAAAAGATTAAACAACAGACATGTTGTCAACAAAGTTTACTTGCCTTGACTATGTTGAAATTATTCTCATGTGGCCTGCAAGTGTTTTCCTAGCAGTCGAAACTAGCTACGTAGGCGGATGGTGGGAAATCTGGATGTTAGTGATTACCAAAGCCTGGAAGGCATGCACAGAGTAGGAAGTCTGTTTGGTAATGTTGAGTAGCTGAAGTATATGACTGTTCTGATGGGTTGTTCGAGTGATCTATTCTAAAGCGACCATATCTTGTGAGTATCGATAGAACAGAATGCGCAAGAGGACATTAGAATGATGATACTTTCTTTGGCAGGTTAGATATGGAAGGAAATAGAGGTGATGCTGGCGAAGAACCTTTGGGTGTGAAAGATAGGCAAGTACCTACGATGGTGATTGAAGTAGGAGGTGAGCTGCTTGACCACAAGTGAACAATGTCCGCCCAAGGAATTCCCGTTCGACTTGTAACTCCAAGCCTTTCTTTTTTATAAGTAGTTGCCCTTCGGGAAAATGGGACTACTATGTATCATCTAGGAAGGATGTGTACCTACCCAGGAACTTGGGTACAATTGTAGAGATTATGTACCTTTGATAGATACCTGTGAAGATAATATAGAGGTAGACATCTGCGGAACACTAAATTGCATTGCGGCAGCTCTTATTTGGCTCAAGCAGACCGGGATGAAAGTGTCCAACAACGATCAATATACTTGTACGTAACATCGTTCTGCGACTGGGAAGAAAATTGCACCAGCAATTATAATATCACATTACATTACTCAGGCTACTTGCTCCTTCAACAAGGCATCGACTCGGTCTACCACATCACGTAGTTGTTGATAGGTAGTCAGCTGCTCAACCAACCAACCCCTATCTAGTATTGACTCCTTGCTTGAAAAGCCCAACATCGGTGCAATGACTTACTCCCACATATCCACATACCTTTTTACCTCCGCAATGCCAAAAGCAGGACCAATACCTCTTCGCATGCATTCAAAAGGTCGAACAAGCACGGGTCCTCGGTTTTGCTTCTCTTTTTTCTCCGCCCTTAAGCTCAAACCACTCAATACAGCCCCGGCACGATGCGGTACTTGACGATCTTCTTGTACTTCTCCCAGTCGGCGCCGTACTTGCGGGCGCACTTCTCGTCGTCGCGGCGGTCGCGGTGGATGAGCAGGATGGCGAAGTAGACGATGTAGAAGTAGGTGAACAGCATGCCCCAGTACTTGGCGTCGCCCTGGACGACCTCGCGGCCGTCGCGCATCTTCAGGGCGCCCTCGGCGTTGGTGCCCGCGGAGAGGATCGCGTAGCCCGCGAAGCCCGTCGGGATCGAGTAGGGGAAGGCCTGGGTCAGGTCGCCGAGGTAGTTGATGTGACGCGCGACGCCCCACCAGCCCGACACCATCAGGCGCGACCCCGTCTTCGTCTCGATGTACTTGATGTGCGCCACGGACGGGTCGTTCGGGTTCGTCCGGAACGTGTTCTTCTGGCTGTTGCTGGCCCGGAAGATCGAGTAACCCGTGGCAAGGATGGCGGCCACGCCGGCAAGACCCCAGGGGCCCAGCACCACCGGGTGCGTCGCCAGGTAGCGCGTCTGCGTCGAGTACATGAAGGGCACCCAGACCACATCGCCGAAGGCCAGCATGAAGCCGAACCCGTCCGTCGTGATATCCATCGTGGTCAGGATGGCGGACTCCATATACTGGCTGTCGAGGACGTAGATGGTCTGGATGGCGGCGACGAAGACGGCGCTGTCGGATACCCACCCGAAGTTGCGGTACTGCTTAGCGACGAAGGCCCAGTTCAGCACGATCCACCCGAGCAGGCCCGGCCGCAGCTCCATGTACGACTTGATGTCGATCTCGCCCAGGATGGGCAACGTCACACGCGGGTTCAGCTCCCGCCCGATGTAGAAATCATAGATCAAATTGCCCGTGTGCCCGCCGGCGGCGAGTTCACGGTTGTCGGTGTTCTGCCCGGGCGGCTTGACGGAGAAGCTGCGTATATAAACCCAGACGGAGAGGGAGTAGGCGATGATGAGATTGGTCGTCAGGAGCTGCAGGTAATTGTCGGTGATGAAGGTCCACACCGGGAACTCGGCACCCTGGGCGATGGTGCCAGCGATGAGTACAACGAGGGTGGTGACGATGGATGCGAAAGCTAGAACGGAACGAAACGGAGTTTAGTCATTGGTTCTTCCATACACTTGTGATCACCGCGCATCGGACGCGTTGTTCGGGGGTTTATCGGGGTTGTAAGATAAAAACGCACAGTTTAATCGGTACTTGAGTCGGCCGCCAGATCTTAGCTGCGTCCCCTCGGCCTCGGTAGCTGGCAGAATCACGTATAGGAGCGCGTTGAAGGCGTAGTAACCCAGGGTAGCGAGGGTCGCATTCCAGCTAACAAATCCCAAGAGGCCATCTTCTGGCCACCCGACCTCGTATTTCAGCTGTTCGAGGGAAAGCGACTTCGGGTGCAAGAGAGAGGGCGCGGGACAACCGGTGATGTCGTTGCAAGCGAATGTGAAGAGGTAACACAGGAACGGGGTACCGAACGTGATGGCGGCAGCACCGAAGCTGGATGTTGAGGTTGGGGTTAGCCATCATGTTATTTATTTCACAGTACGACGTAGTTCGTCGTAGTTCATTTCATAGGATGTAACTCACGGTCCACCGAATTCGTAGCCGTGTGGAGGCTCTGTGTTCTTCGTCTTGGGCGCCATATCTGTGTACGATATACGAAAGCTCAGTGCGTCCACGTCGACGAAGAGAAGGTAGGTTGATGTTCCTCGAGTCTTCCCAGCTCGTGGGGCTCGACTCTTTATGTAGCTGTTATTGATGCCAAATCCTGAGATTGGTGTCCTAACTCGAAGTAGATGCCTAGTCTGTCGGATGCCGTGCCATAAAGATGAATCGATTTCTCGAATGGCCCCGCAAACGTTGTCCCTTGGGGTAGAGGTGGAAAGTGGAAGGTGGCCAGGCCGGATATCTGATCTACCGGATGGTACGATTCGGATCAACGATCATTGGATAATCGATAGAATATTCGATGGCGCCAAGTCAATGGCAGTGTTGGATGAGGCCTGTGCTGTTCTAGCCACTTTCTTCGTAGTGTCGAATAACTGTCTGTTCTGGCCGTTGTGGTGTCAGAGTGTGTTCCTGATCACATCGTAGAATCTCGTGCTACTTCGTACACGCTTGAGCTTTCTGCCCAATTGAACCACAAGGTGTTCGATGTCAGCTTGCCGGATCCTTTAGCTTCCGTGCGACGTGACTACCTACGGTACCTACTATACATACAACGACGTAATAAATTTCATTCTCTTTCCTAAAGAGGAAAGGGTTGGTACGACGCGAAGAAGTCACGTCGCACATTAACTAACTATTTAGCTGCTACGCTTGCATAGGCGGGAGCAGCCACAGTCGTTGCGAGTGGCATTGTGGCTGCAACGCGCATCTGCACGGCACGAGTTGGGATGATCTAGTTCGGTTGTCGCTTGGAAAGTCCCCGCCGTGACGCCCGACCAGCCGCCATTCAGCATTAAGGGTGTATGTATGTACATTGCAATTTGTAGGCAGTTATGATGTGGTAGTAGCGTAAGGTTGCCGAGTTCCTGAAGCTGAGGCTGTGGCTGAAAGGCTAAATAACCAAATTACCATAGTAGGCCTGCCTGAGAATCCCCCCCACCACCCCAGCGGCAGCCCCCGGATAGCGGCAAGAAGCAAGGGACAAGTTGGCTTGAAAGTTTGAAACATTCCGTCTGAACCATTCGCTCAGCCTCCGATCGCAATCTTCCAACTCTTCTTACGTATGTATGCAAGTCATGTATGTATTCTAACTTAGATCCAGAACACCTCACTTGCAGGTTTGCAACGAAAGATAACGTCTGATAATTCGAACAACTTGTTAACTGGCCTTCTCGCATCTACCTATCTGCAGCGCATTGAGACGACGGAAATTGATGCTAGGCAGTTATCAGCGTCACTGTCATTACTAACACATACGAATTTCCTTGGCCGCAACCAACACCTTCCTGAGCTCTGCCTACATAACCAATTCCCTCTAGGTACCTACCTAGCAAGCAAACATCAATCAATCAACCATCCAATCAGTCAGTCAGTCCGTCCGACAAGCGAACGGCTATGCGCGCGACACCCTCCTACCCCACCACGCTGGTGGTGGCCTTCCTCTTAGGGGGCACCCTCTCCCCCTCGTCCATAACAGCCGCGGCGGCACCGAGCGGCGACGACAACCCCAAGGGAACAGCAACAGCAACAGCAACGGCCTGCATGGCATCATCGACTTCGGGGGCCTTCTACGACCTGCGGCCGGACATCGCGGTGAAGCCTTCGGCCGACGGGTCCAAGCCAGAGTTCCACGGCGCGCCGGATGAGGACTACCATGCGCGCGGCTACGACTACGGGCGCAACTTCACCCTCAACATCTGCGAGCCCGTAGTGCAGAGCCCCGAGAACGTCGTTGGCGTTAAGGAGGAGCTCTGGCGCAACATCAGCGCCTACTACACCTCCAAGGGCGACGTCTACAGCCTCGGCCTCGAGTCCGCCAACCTGACCGCTCGCGGCAAG
The DNA here is from genome assembly GCA_022225965.2 of Diatrype stigma. Classification (NCBI taxonomy): domain Eukaryota; kingdom Fungi; phylum Ascomycota; class Sordariomycetes; order Xylariales; family Diatrypaceae; genus Diatrype; species Diatrype stigma. The sequence goes on from JAKJXP020000075.1 coordinate 85,088, forward strand.
GAGCTCGTCCTGCAGTACACTGGCGGATCGCCCTGCGGGAAGAAGAAGGGGTCGCGCAGTGCAAGCTCAAGTACGAGTAGTAGTGGCATTGGTGGGGATAGTAAAAATTGGAGCAAACACGGAAGCGCCGTCCACGAGGGCGCCGCGTGGAAGGATTACGAGAGCGATGAGGAGGGCGACCATGACGATGATGCGCACACGACGTCAACAGACAGAACAGAGGATGCGGCGGGGAGTCTGCGTGACGACAACGAGTACGATCGCCGGAAGTCGGCCACTATCTTCTTCAGCTGCGACTCGGCGGCCGAGTCCGCCACGGCCTCATTCATCGCAGCCGATCCGGAGGAATGCCACTACATCTTTAAGGTGAAGTCGCAGCACGCCTGTGCCGGCGCGGAGCCGCACAAAAACGGCAGCGTCGGTCCGGGCCCCGTCTTCCTCATCATCTTCGGCATCACCGTGCTAGTGTACCTGCTCGGTGGTATCTTCTACAACCGCGCCGTGTCGAATGCCCGGGGCTGGAAGCAGCTGCCCAACTACACTCTTTGGGCCAGCGTGTGGAGTTTCATCACAGTGAGTTTCTATAGGATTCAATACGCATTTGCCTCCCATCCCATCCCATTATACCAGCAATCTCGGTTCAAGTCCGAGAATAGCAGGGGAAGAGGGGAAAGAGGCGCCGGGACCCTTGCTCCCAGTAAAGTGGCTAGGAACAAGGAAGAAAAATACTAACCGCCGAAGCATAGGATCTCTTCGTCATCGCGCTATCATCATGTGCCCGATTCCTCCCCAGCAGAAGGGGCTACCACTCACTAGCGGGATCCCCCACCGGGAGGACGCGTAGCCACCGGGATCGCGAGGCCGAGAACCGGCTGATCGACCAGCTCGACGAGGAGTGGGACGACTAACCCCGACGGAAGCATTGGTGGGCGGATGGATGGGTGGATTTGTTGAACTGCTTTGGTTAATGATGTGATTTATCTAAAATATGCGAGCTCTGATTTTCACTTCCTTTTCTATTTGTATATCATCATAGACAGACACTTTCCAGGCGAATGCATGCATGCGGGTCGTGTAACTCAAAGCACCCGACGACGATGCCGAGACGGGGAAATCTTATTTGTTATCAAAGCACAGTAAAGCAAGGCTGGTTGGCGTTCAAATGGGATTAGTCAGGACGGGTGCCTTCTTTTTGGTCTAGATGCCCATTGCTATTGTTTCTATCTACAAGCAGTCAAGCTACTAAGGTTACCACCTAGTTGGAAGTTTCCGAGCATGTTTCGATATATGTATAACATGTCAAGATTCAAGCAATGCCGTCAATCCAACAGCCATGGACACAAACTAGCCATACCAACCAGGGTCTCATTATAATCTAACCACCGGTCATGATGCGACTTTAGAGGAAAGGGGGCGTTGAAAACTACTCTCATGCCAAGAAGTACACGCAACTGCCTGAGTTAACCAAGAAAAAAGCTGGCGAGCATCACAGGCCGGTAATAAACCAAAAAGCGTGACCATCACCTCCCTATAGATACTTAGTCAACTATGCTCTCGTCTACCGGGCCACTGGCTACCAATATTCCACCCAGCCTGAATATCCAGCTCCCATCACCAACCCATGCCTTGTACTTCGTCCGGCCTATACATCGTATACCAACCGACCCTCCATACTTTTGTGGTAAATCACACCCTCCGCCCAACCTTTCCCCATATTGCCTCAAGCGAGTCGCGCTGCGATCTTTCAAGTAGGCTTGGCGATCCCGGTCTCGTGCCCGGGACTGGCCCCTTTTTATTTCCTGTTTGCGCAACAGGTTCCAGTGTCGGCGCCGTTGCTGTTTCCTGATCTCTCTCCACGATCCGGGCAATCTCGATCGATTTATCGAACCATGCCGACGCATGGTTGAACCAGTCTGCTGTGCCCGGAGCGGGCGCCCTCCTGGTGGCAGAAGATGAGTTGTTGTCTTCGTGTTCAGGTTCATGCTCATCAACATCAGTATCAGCATCGCTCTTGCCATCGCCTTCCTCGTCTTCCTCCTCTCCTTTCTCCGTACACTCCAGATCACGCGATGAGGAGTGGTGAGATGAAGGAGATGCGGAGCGAGATCTAGTGCGCGCTTTTTCAGCCTCACAGACCCAGCACGGAGCGACCGCGCCGGCCGTCCGAGCGCGCGAGCGACTACCCCCTCCGCCAACGTTTTCTCTGCATGCGTCGCAAGTCGGATGGTAGCGATGCAGTTGTTGTAAGACTGAGGTTCCTACTGTAGCCACCCGGGGAGTGCTGTATGAGGCGCAAGTGTTCGAGCCCATTGCACTCGGCGCGATCGTGATGTTAGTCGGCACCGCGATCACTTGAGCCGGAGACGGTGCCGGTGCTGGTGCCGGTGCTGGTGCCGGTGCTGGTGCCGGGACATGGATGACGATAGGCTGTGGTGCTGGGTTATTGGCGGTGGTGGCGGCGGTGGTGGGAGGGGAGAGCTGGGCGGTAGCTTCTGCCGGTTTGGTGGCGGGAGCTTGACGCTCAGAGGCGCCAGCAGCTCGAAACTTCTCGATGATGAGGCAGAACGCAAATGCGAGCAATAGAGTTACTACAACATCCCCGAGCGCCATTATGAGATAGTTCTGGAGCATGGTTGTGATCCCGGTATATAGTGGAGACTTCCTGGTTTAAGGGGCTCGAATGTGATATGTCCAGTTTTCATATTGGCCCAAGATTGAGGTGCGGGTCCTACTTCGAGCGAGGGCGTAAAGATATATATGACCTTTGATGAATGTGGATGTCTTGAGAGTGTCATCTTTGTTCCTAGATATCAACTCAAGTTGGTCGAAAGATATGTCTCGATTACTCTAGATAGTGGATACCTATTCTATTCAATTGTCGCCGAGTATGTTCACTTCTACTTTGCAATTACCAGTATAAGAGAGAACCGCCTCGAATAGTTGGCGATGTCCTCTACGGCGTGGTATATCTCTATGCTATCTAGAAGGCGATTTGATGTCATAAATTCGTTGTTCTCTACCTAAAATAGGGGGACGGAGGGGGACCGGATACAGTGTCATTGCGTATGAGAAAATACAATTGAATTAATTACGAGCAAAACTGCAATTGCAATCCTTGAATTCACGGGTTCCAATGAGTATACTCCGTCAAAACATCTGTTATGTCACCGTTTCCGCTTGGTTTGAGATTGCTCTGGAGGCTGCATCACGTACCAAGACCATAGTTATCCGAGATGGGGTAATCGTATGCGATCAGGCGCGCTTGATCTTCCTCCAATATGTATTCTCCAAATCACGGTGGCATTCATATAGTGAGCGAATGGGATGCGAACAGCTTCTCCGTGGAGCTATCGAGTTGTATATAAGGAGTGAGCACACACCAATGTGATAGCTCCAAGCAGCTTTCCTCCCCCTCTCTTGGTTACACCTGAACTCATCTAGAGCGCCTCTCAATGCAACCATTGCTTTTCCCCTCCACACGTTAGCATCTTACGTTTTTCATCCGGGGCATCACGATGGTTCCTGAGTTTAGTAGGCTAGTTCTCCTTCCCACCTTCGTCACTTCTCTGTCGGGTTATATTACTATAGCGGTCCTAGGCATCTTGTGTCACAGGTTATACTTCATCCGAGGCGAGCACCATTTTCAAGCCCCTTTGTATTGTGGACTATGGATCTTCCTCTCTATCTCGACGATTGTCGTGATTTTCTCCTCCCTAGCTTTTGGGGGCGACAGTCGTCGTGACATTATTGATCCTCTTCGTGTGACGGTCACAATCCACATCGTTTTCTTCGGCGCACTTTCCGGCAGCATCGTTGTGTATAGGGTATTCCAGCACCCATTGAGTGATTTCGATGGACCGCGCTTCGCCGCCGTTTCTAAGCTGTGGCATTCAAGCCAAATGCTCAGGACAGAAAACCACTTGCTCCTCGAGTCTCTTCGCACCAAATATGGAAATATCATCAGGACTGGTAAGTGGCCAGTTCCTCCTCAACAACAACTAAAATAAAACCCCATGGACTCCCTATTCCCCCTGAAGCTTCATATCAGTGTCAACTTTCCGCATATGGGATGTCCAGAGCTTCAGCGAAATTGACGTATCACAGGGCCCCAGGAACTCACAGTTGTCGACCCTGGCGTTATACACGTGATTGGAGGGCCTGCCACCTCATGTGTGAAGCCCCCCTTTTACGACTTAATGCACCCATATAAGGCACTCAACACGATCCGGGCTAAAGAGGCGTATGCTCCACGCCGTAAAAAATGGGATGAGGCTTTCGGGGCTTCTTTTTCACGTAAATATAATCTATTTCTTGTCTTTGAAATGGCTGTCGAGGCTAAAGGAAGCTTGTAGACAAAGAGGCACGCGTACAGCACTTTGCAACACTTCTCCTAAAGCAGATCCACGCATCGACTACACATCCAATCAACATGACCACATGGTTTTACCACTTTGCATTCGATGCCATGGGCGACCTAGGCTTTGGACAGTCCTTTTCACTGATCCCCGAGCTCGACGGTTCCATATCCAAGCCACACTTCGCCCCCGCCTTACTTTCGCAAGGGATGTCCATGCTACGGTTCTTCTCCCCGACCCCTTGGCTGGGTCAGATCTGCCTCGCCTGGGCTCCGTATGTACCATTCATCTCACAGAAGTGGACTCGTGCACTAAGGTGGGCGGCAGAGACGTGTGATGCGAAACTAGAACGCGCCCAGACCGGAATCAGCGGCCAGGATGTGTTCAGCCACTTCATAGCAACGGCTTTCAAGGAGGGTGATATGGAATCGTTAAACCGCTTAGCACTATATGGAGATGCGTTTGCTGTGGCCGTTGCGGGGAGCCACACTGTGGCGTTGATACTAACTTTTCTATTTTACGAACTCGCCCAACGGCCTGCCCTACAGGAGGCATTGCGAAACGAGATCGATGCTTCAGGGTCTATGGTTTCTACTGAAGGCGAGCATGCGCTGCGGGTGGAGTTGAATATGCCAGCTGTAGAGAAAATGCCCTTGTTGGATGCCTGCATCAATGAAGTTCTACGACTATATCCACCGGTGCCGACGGGTGGCATGAGACAGACGGTGAAACCAATGATGATAGCCGGCAGGTTGATTCCACCAGATACGGTGATTGTTGCCCCAAGGTGGTCCATAGGAAGAAGTGAGATCACCCCCCCCCGACCCTAACCCTCCCCCCTTTTCACCAGCCCCACTTTTGTATGTCCCCGCGACGTAGTAGCGACTGATGCAAGACAGTGGAATCTGCTTTTGAGAAACCGAACGACTTCATCCCAGAGAGATGGACGACAAAGCCACAGATGGTGATTGAAGCTAGAGCCCTAAATGGCTTTGGAATCGGTGTGTATATATGTTTTGACTACATCGGTGCTCGACTGCTCTGACCGCTGATGTCTATATAGGACGGTACGTTTGCCCGGGTAAGAAAGTAGGGATGTTGGAGGTTCGTACAGTGGCTACTATGATCATCTCCAACTTTGAATTTCACATAGACCCCTCTAGCAAAAGACCAAGCCGGTGTGTTGATGACATTCAAGACTGCTTCACTGCTTCCGCTGGCGACTTGGACCTTGTTTTCACACCCCTCGCGCATTGTCACCAGGATTAAAAGCCCGGTTGGCTCAAATGAACGGGCAAGTGAGTCACCGCGGAAGGCTTTCATGTGACGTGGAAGGCTCGGCAGGCTACGATAAACGGGGTCTCTACATACGGAATCTGATGCGGATTGAACACCTAAGTAATTATGTCTAAATATGGATACTTAAGTTATCTCACAAAAGAAACGTCCAATATCCTCATTGGTGACAGACATAGTTCGAACCGTGTTCTATGTCGTGTTGTACTCGTCGATCACACTCCGAGGCTTTTCAAACTTGCCGAGGGGTACATAGTCAAGGTCGTTAATGCCGAAGCCTTTTGGTCCACCTATTTCAATACCTCTTTCCGTAGAAGTCCACTTCTCGGATGCGGTTATACCGAGGACGGTAACAAGAAGGCCGTACCGGTACTCCTGCGTACCAAGAGCTTCACCATTCTGCGCATCGAGCACAGTGATCAAATCTGGCACCATAGCGATGATCTTATTCCGACATTAGTATATATACGTCATGGGCGTAGAAGTAAAGGGAGGTGTCAATTACCTGTTCCTCTCCAGAACTATCGATCTTCGTGGCTAGGATGTTCTCGTTCTTGAACGGAATCTTGAGCTTCTCGGTTGGCCCCCTGGGTTTCGCTTGCGTGCTTTGAGGCGAGCCGTCCTCCGGCGTTGTAGCTTCGATGATCACCTCGCCATAAGCATGCCCCATCCTCGTGACGCGCTCGACCCCAACGATCTTGCCCTTGAAGAGTACCTTGGCTGATGCTGAGCCACCAACCTCCCCGATGATAGACTCGGCGACCGTATCAATACTGTTCTGGCATATACATAGCGCAACCGCCCTGCCTATTCTCCAGGAGAGGGAGATTGTGTTCTCGACAACCCAGGACTTCGTGTTCGCCCCGCTGACTGGGCCTTTGGCGCAACCGACGTGCGAGCCCATCTGGGACAAAGCGGCGCGGAAGGCCCTCTCAACATCCAACTCGGTTTTCGCTTTCATCATAAACTAATGATACGTTAGTCTTGAGTCTCGATAGTGTGAATAGGTGGAGTTTGATCCCGTTGCATACCATAATCCTGCCGTTCCCGTCTGAGATGCATGTTGGTACCATCATAGCTTTCTTTTCGTATACAACAGGGGTTGTCTGGTTAGAAACTGGATAGGCTCGACCCATCCAATCGCCATCTATGGTGGGGATGTCCATGTTCGTGGAGGCTCCAAGGATCAGACCCTGCAAACCGTTACCGCCTCCGATTTCAAGAGAGATGACAGCGTTCGGTTTGACTTTCAGGTACTTGTAGAGCTCGACCTGCGACTCCATCATTCTAGAGCATAGCGTCAGTAGCTGTCTAGGATGCGATGAGCCGATCATTGAGAGAACCTACTCGTCACCATACGGCTTCTCGATCGAGACTTGCGGAGACCCTTTGCCGCCACCACAAGCAACCAAATCATCATCCTTGAGATCCCATGGTGATATGATTCGCACCGTCGCGCCGGCTCTCATCATTTCTCGAAGCCTGAGCATGTGCTGGTATGGGCTACCGCCACCACCGGTCCCTAGGATGTAGCATCCTGTGGTGATCCATGCCAGATCCGTTTCAGAGAGGAGCCATTCCCTATTGATAACCCGCGGCTTATACGACTCAATGTATTCCTTCGTGATTACGATGCTTTCCAGGGATGAATCATCGGAGGAATCTGTTTTACTCACTTCCTCCAGCGCACCAAGCACGTTTTCGGCTCCTTCAACATCGCCATTAGTCGACTGAGCATTGTCTGTGAAGTCTGTTCTGGAAAAGTCAAAGTCGCCCACAGCCTTGACTATTATTCTGGATTTGTTGGCGATATACTAAGGTCAAAGGTCAGAGAACATGTTTGTCAATTGGCAATTATAAAGTTGACTAACCTGTAAGGGGAAGTTGTCTACTTCCGCAACGGTGACCGACTCTCTCAACGCACCATTCTCCACCGCTTTCTCGACCGCTCGACTTTGCACGTCCTCAATTGCCTGTGAGAGTGTTTTCGCTTCGGTACTTTCAATCGAGTCAATAACTCCGCTCACTCGAGCCGTCGCAGCACCGATCGCGTTCGCCACGCCAGACCAGTTGGGCTTTATCACCCTGCTAGCACCGGCGAGACTGTCAGGGGCAATAACAGCACCGCCACCAACTAGGACAACAGGGATATCCTCTGGCGAGGTCTTCATGGTATCGATGATTCGTTCCAGCATCGACTTGACCTTGGCCTTGAACTCTGTGAGATCCCCCTGTAAACCTGAGGTCTCCACCAGAGCCCGGTCCCCGATTTGCACATCCTTGTCTGCCAAAACGGTGAAGTCTGTAGTTGTTGGAACATCCCCACCGAACACTAGGGCCTTGGTTTGAATCTGATACCCGACGCTCTCTGGTCCTATAGTGAGGTGTCCGTCTTTGTCTTTGCCCACAATCGACCCTCCACCCAAGCCAATGCTTCGCACGTCGGGATAGGAGAAGTTGGTACGGACCCCTGAGATCTCACTGTATGCCGCAGCCTGTCTTGGAAACCCGTTCTTGAGAAGCAAACCAACATCCGTAGTGGTGCCACCGATGTCTACTACCATCATGGCCTCCTTGTTGAAATCCTGCGTCAGAAAGGCAGCTCCTCTCATGCTGTTGGTCGGTCCACTAGAGAAGGTTCGGATGGGCAACTTGGCTGCGGAACTTGCCGGTAATATCGTCCCGTCGTTCTGGGTGACAAATACTGGGCACCGGAGATTCAGACGGGATATCGCATCTTGAAAGGAATTTATGGTGCGTCGAGCAAAAGATAGTATCGAGGCATTGAGGATGGCTGCGTTTTCCCTTTCCAGATATCCAATGTTCGCAACATCTTTGGACATCACGACGTCGGCGGCAGGGTATGCTTCCCGTATGACCTCTGCTGCCCTTTCTTCTTGCCTATAAACAATGTCGATAGGGCTAAAGATCCCCACAACGACAATACTCTTGATCCCCTTGGACATGATAACTTCACACTGTCGGCGGACTTCATGCTCATCCAGCTCAGATATCAAGCTACCATCGATTTCTAACCCCCCGTTTACCGTACTTCGGTGAGTACAGATGATATTTCGGAGTTTTGATGGCCAATCAACCCCCACAGGTATGCTCTGGGAAAAGGGCCCGCAAAGCCTGATAACGGCTACCTTCGCCAGGCGCGACTGATCCATCTCGACGACAGCATTGATGAAATGCGTCGTCCCAATAGTAACACTGGCAATGCTTTGAGGGTCGACATTAGACTGCTCAAACATCTCCCTAATGACGATGTTGATGCCGTCGCTAGGGTTCTTCGTAGTACTGACTTTCTTCCATGCTACGATGCCCCTATCCGGTTCGGATGACCTAGTGGGGTCTAATACCACCCCATCAGTGTTGGTTCTGTATAACGCTCGTTAGCTTTGATACTTATTAGGGAATAAGAGGTACGTCGCAAAGCATGTGAGCCTCACCCGCCAACATCAACCCCGATCCTCAAAGTAGGTGTCGCCATGATGATCGTGCTCTCAGTCAAACCGGCTGCCGGTAGGGTATTGTAGTTTGGACGGTAAAACGAGTATCATGTGCTTCGTCTCAAACCTGGGAAACTTCGAAGTACACGCTCTCTTCAGGTTATTGCAAGGTCAAGACCGTCAAACAAGTGGATATATAAACATCTCATTCTCAGACTTATAAACACAGTAGAAGTGGGCGGAATGGCCGCAGTTGGTTTCTTATCCTAGTTGTCTCAGTGAATAGATATTTAGTCATATTTACAACACCATTAGGAATACAAGGTGTTCAAAATGCTTGCCGGATACAATATGAATTTAGTAACCTCAGATTGGATCGGCTAGTTGAGGGGTTAGCGGAAGGTTATGCAGATTCGGTCGCACTCCAATGCCAAGTTAAACAGGGATGCGACAGTTGGATGAGTATCCCGCCTATCTAAGCTTTCCTTCACTGAGCGTTAGTGAAATGATCTGTCGAATCACTGAAGTAAACCCTTACGACGTGGTATAACCAACTATTTCAGACTTTCCGCTGCTAAGAGCAATTGATGTCAATGAAGGCGAGCCGAGATCGGTCCGGCGTTCAGTTCCCGAAGACGAAGTCTAGCGACTATAGATAATCCTTGTTAGCCGACCAGATTTACCTATAATCACCTAGTTCCATCGGGTGCCAATGTTCCTTATCTTGAACCACCATTTCTAAAACCGGGGCTGCCCTGGTATCCCCAAGTCATCTGCATCGTGACACGCCCGAGGAAGGCCGGCAGTTATATGTATTTCATTGCCTTGAACTGGGATGCATGGTCGTTATAGAGGTGTGAATACCATGATATTGGCCAACCTTATCAGCGAATTGGGGGTCAACCGTCTCCCCACTTACACAAACGCCCCTATCGGGCTTCTACGCCCTGGGCTCTCCGCGAAAGGAGAAGATTATTATACCATGCTACCACCATTTGAATAGCTATTACGGATCTAACTCCCAGACCATTAATACAAGTTTTTTACCACCGAACCCCCCAGAAATTTGGGACTCAATATCTGTAGGACGAAGAACCCTTGGATACCCCGAGTTGAAAGGTTCTCTCCATACTACCCCGTGTCCTAGCCAGAGATAGCCAGAGATATGGCTACCAAAACGTTCCGCAGAGTGAGGGAGGTTGTCACACTGAGTGCCGACGGATCTCAACATGAGGAAGTCAGTGCTTGGTCAAACCGTGATCTGATACCGCTACCACCAGTACGACGAACGTGGGGCTGGTTCAACTTCTTTGGCTCGTGGTCTCTGTAAGTATAAGGGTGCCCTGCTATTCTACAACATCCAAATGAAGAGGCAGAATTGCTAATAATCTGTTTCAGCTCTTCACTCAATGTAGCGACATGGCAGACCCCGAACACATTCTTAACGCAGGGGCTCTCGGTTGGCCAAGCCATGGCGGTCATCGTCATCTCCCGGGCCCTTTGCTGTCTATTCGCCGTCCTCGTTGCTTGGTGTGGTTTGACGTGGCATATTGGATTTACCGTGCAGAACCGGTACACATGGGGTTTTCGAGCGAGCTACATCCCTCTTTTACAGCGAATCCTGCTGAACTTCATTTGGAACGCTATTCAATGTAAGACTAAGCACCCCTATTACACTACACTCTCACTGTAAGGTTTTACTAATGTTATATAACAGGCTGGAATGGTGCAAAACTCGTCACGTAAGTAAAAGTTGATGAAAAGTCGTTGACATAACAATACTTGAACCTGTGCTAACATGGAGTAGTGTTTGCATTACTGCTATATGGCCATCGTTCGCGCAAATCCCCAACACACTTAATCCCAATACCCCTACTACGACATACGAGCTTGTTGGCTTCATAATATTCTGGGTTATATCAGTCCCCTTCCTGTTCATTCGTCCAGAAAGGTTCAAGAAGCCGTTCTTCGTGTCATCGGTGATGTGCGGCATAGGCATGATCTGCCTGATGATCTGGTCCTTAGCTACTGCCCGAGGAGTCGGTCCCATATTTTATCAGGGGGAGAAGGTTGCTGCCACCTCAAATTGGACCGCCTCATGGCTCATGATGGCCGGCATCAACCAAGCGATCGGCCAAAAAGCAGCTGGCATGACAAACAGCAGCGACTTTTCCCGATACGCGAAGAAGAAGTCTGATTACCTCATTGGTACGATTTCGGTCTATTGGCTTACGGGTGTGCTCGTGTGCTTTGGAGGTCTGGTAACTACTGCCGCTTGCCAGAAGATCTACGGAACTATCTACTGGAACCCGCCGGATTTACTCATGGTTATGATGGATCGTAAGTTCTGAAGCCTTGTAACTTTAGTAACATGTACTTACAACAATCCCAACAGATGGCCAAGGTTCATCCGGTGCACGAGCAGCTGTCTTCTTTCTCGCTTTGTCGTTTGCCTTCACATCGATGTTCGAGAACGTTTGCTCTAACGCCGTCGCTGGTGGCATAGACTTAGCAGGCCTGTTCCCGAGGTACATTGACATCCGACGCGGCGCGCTCATTACGTTCTTCGCCGCCTGGATCATCCAGCCGTGGCAGCTAATTAACCAGGCTGCGACCTTCATCGCTGTTCTAAACTCATTCGCCGTGTTCTTGGCTCCTATCATGGGTGTCATGGTTTGCGATTACTTTGTACTCCGACGTCAAAGAGTGAAGCTGTCACATCTATTCACCCCCAAGGCTTCGGACTATTGGTTCTGGCATGGCGTCAACATCCGAGTCATCCCTTGCTGGATTGCCGGCTGGGCTCCAACAATCGGTGGCTTGATCGTCAGTGCTCAGGGCAAAAAGGATGCGCCGAGGGCCGTCTACGAGTTGTACTATATCGCATTCTTTGTCGGGTTCCTCATATCTTTCATCCTCTTCTACGGTGCCAACCGACTCTTCCCCGTGGGGCTTATGGGCGAGATAGACGAGACCGATATATACGAGACGTTTACAGTAGAAGAAGCACGCAAGCTGGGGGTGGTGCCCTCAGGAACGGTCGAAGAGTTTGGCAGCGAATATCTTAAGACTGAAGGTGTTGAAATTGCAGCGACTGAGAGAAAAGATAGCAACGAAAAGGGGTGGAAGAGATGGTTAGCTCTGAATAACAGCAAGAGCTGAGATTGTTGGGATTCGGAAGGGCATGTCGATGTTTCGTGTCTATGGCGGCCCTATCACCTATATTGATTTTATGTAATGGTGACTTTTCTACCGATCTAGACACATTTGAGTATACATGGTATGAAAGAATCAACTACCGGTGTGCCCCACTCTACTTCATATGATAATGTGTGTTTATATACATTGCACACGAGTTGGGTCTAGGGTAGCAACAAGAACAAGCCAGCCTCAGAAAGGCAAAACAGGAATATTGTGAGTACAGAAATATTGAGGAATTATGTAAAACAGCTATAATATTACTTTTTTATTTCCTAATAAGGGAATGTAAGTTGAGACCAACAGTGCTGTAGTCAGAAGCCCCTATTCGAGCGAAGCCCCTATCCCACCAGCATATCACGTGACCATGAAATAGCTAAACCTGACTTGTTCTTATCTTGGGCATAGATGGGGGGATTCAAAGTAACCTGATCAAACCTTTAAAACGACCTTAAGACTTAATTCCGCAAGTGAAGCTTCACCAGTTCGGTAACATTTTCTGCTACGTAACCATATATAGAATATACCCCTTTTTCATATTGTACCGACCCACACTAGCCTTCACAGAAAAAGCAGGAGGCATTCGACATCGTGTTTTTGCCCAGGAAACCGGCCACGCTTAGCGAGCTGCAGAGCTGCTCTCCAAATTCGCAATTCTAGACGAGGGGCAGTGGTTCATATCAAACGAGCGAACAAGGGAACGGGCGAACAAGTCAAACGAGTGTACTTCGTAATAAGCGACTGTTGCGTAACCTATATAGTGCTTTCAATGATTGTACCATATCAACATCAACCCTCGGCATGAAACGAGTGAACGTGTACTGAAACCCAAACTCTCGGGGTTTAGCTGTACCCAGCTAGTATCAAACACCCCCCTTACAGATCCCAGCCCTTCAGCCAGTCTTCTAGCATCGACCGCGTCACCGGTTGAACGTGCGCATGATCACTTGCACAAGCTACGTTCTCCATCCCATCACCCAAAGCGTCGTAGTAATCCAATAGCCTCAACGCTGGCAACCTTGCGACATCGTCGGCGGTTGGATACGTGATAGATCGAAGCCTGAGGACCCATTCTCGCAGCGGTACTGTTTCTTGAATACCATACGCATCGACTAGTATGCTGAGCAGCAGCTCCCAGGGGGGTGACTGAGGAGACCAGACGTTGACAAAGTGGAGCGCTGTGCTTCCGGTTCTGGGAAGATGGACCAAGTCGCCCAGTATGGTTGCGACGGTGTCGACCGGAGTCCAATCGATCAATGAGAGATGGCTTGGTGCGCATTTAAGCTCCCGCGCTGTACGAATAAGAGATGAAACCCAGGGTTGATCAGCCCATTTTTGGTGCTGATCATTCGCAGGGCCGCCGATCTGACCGACCCGTAGGACGGACACGGGAATGCCAGAATGCTGGCTCGCAGCCGTGAGGATCCGCTCCGCAGCAAGTTTCGACTGAGCATAGCCAGTACTCAGGGCAGCCGTAGCGTCCTGAACTGGAGCCTCGGGCGCCGTGGTCGTCTTGGCCAAGTTGCCCACTGACGCTAGCGAGCTCACAAATACGATGTGTACATTATGGTCGCTGGCGGTGGCAAGCTTGACCAACTCTATCGTAGCTTGCAAGAATGGTTCAAATGATCGGATGGAGAGACCAAAGTCCAACCTCCACGAGTTATACACGACGACGCCGACTTCGCTAACCAAGATGTCATACTCGTTCTTTTGGAGACCCAGAAGAGGCTTTCCGAGTTCAATGGTCATGTAGCGTAGCTTGGGTAGTAACGGCTTTAGATCTACGCCTATGTCGATGAGGGCCGCTTCTTGACGTTCCTTCGCATCATTTGACCGATTCAAGCAATAGATACGAGACACACCAGGGGATTTTAGGAGCTTGGCTACAGCATTGGAGCCCAGATAGCCTGTAGAACCTATGAAAGCGACAGTAGATGTGCCGGATGCCTTCTTCCCTTGGGATGGCGACTCGACGGGCAGGTTCTTGACAAATTTCTCAACCGTCTCATCAACAGTACGGGCTAGGGTAGCTTCCGAGACTATTCCAGGTACAATTCCTGTGTCGAGGACGTTTTTGGTGAGTCTCGAAAAGCTTGCGAGGTTTGAGTTGTGGAAAATAGCCTGTGGTGAAATCCAGGACGTGGGCTTTGCCTTCTTCTGAAGACTACGTTTTAGCGTCGACACAACCCCTAGTGTCTGCACTGAATCTAGACCGTGCGAGAAAAAGTCATCATCTGCACCCATTGTCAATGCCTGAGGGAACGAGATTGCGAAGACGCTCCGAACAAATTCCATGATTGTAGGTAGGTCATAGTTGGAAGATAATTCCAACCCGACTGTTGGAGTTCCGGTGTCCGCAGCTGGGGACGAGTATAAAAGCTCAATCTCATTCTTGTATGCTTCCTCTGTGAGTCTGCGTATGATTGTCCCTTTTGCAGTCCTCAGGAACGGTTTTTCAGGTAGAGCGCATATAAGTTGCCCGGGATGAATCCGCCCTTGACCTGACGCAAGAGTGTTTGACTCCTCAACAAAGGGCCAGAGCTTTTTGAGCAGCTCTGCTCGTCTCTTCTCATCCAAAGACTCACTTGGTTCCACCAGTAGAGCTGTTTGAGTTCTTCGATTCCCAACTACTAAAGCACCCTTAAGGAGAGGATGGCTTTGGACATGCATCTCTAATGCGAGGGGATTGAACTTTTCGCTATTTGCTAGGACGATTATATCGTCTTTCCGGCCGTAGTATTTGTACAGCTGTGGCTTTTCGGGGTGGCGAGTGAACAAATCTTTGGTCCGGTACTCAGTAACACCCGGAAGGTTGTGGTATAAGCCAGCTCGATCTTTATTACTCTCATCAGCAAAGATTACGAGTTCGAATGTGCCTTCCTCGGGGTCGTATAGCTACATTACGATTGTGTGTCAGTTTGGTCATTGGAAGGGTGCAAAAGAACATCATATGCTGACCTGCATCTCATGTTTCATGTGGGGGTTGAACTCGTGCCATTGCCAATCCTCGGGTGAGACAACTAGCTCGGGCTGCGAGAATATTTCAGTTGCACCGAATGGTGAAACAAGGGTCGTGATCTTCGCAAGGCGATTCCCCACTGTTGGGTTCATGGGCGCACCCCCATGGCATACGTAGTCTATGTTCATGAAGAAATCGGCGCCGTTCGGCTCGTTGAGAAGTTGCTCAGCCACGGCCGGAACCAATGCAAGAGCGCGAATCTTCTGTTGACGCAACACGTGTTTGAGGAGGTTCCCATCAGGTATCACTATGCGTATACTATCAGCAACTGCCCAGGTGCTGTGAATAGGGGTACTGTTCAGGGCTTCGCTCACTATGTGGGGGCCCCAGTACGGGACAAGAGTTGCTGAAGACAGGATTCACTATGGGTTGTCAATACGTGTATCTAACGCAAAGGTGCTAGAGCCCACAAACCAGCTTGACCAAGAAAGCCCCCGAGCTATTTTTTTCGTGGTTAGTGGTGTCTTCAGGTATACACACAGGATCTAGATTGACTCACGTGGAAGAAGGGGAAGACACTGTACACTCGACCCTCGCCTTCGAAGTCCCATATGGAATGATCCATTTTCTTCCGACCAGGCAATGCTGGAAGGGTTCTTTCGTAATCCAGTACAGCGAATGAACCGTTCGTCATAGTAACGGGCTTGGGAGGTCCTGTTCTTCGGTCAGCAATAGCTTGTGTCGTGTGCTACTCCAACCATGTGGACATTACCAGTCGATCCCGATGAGTGCAATACCAACAGAGGTTCATTTTTGGCTTGGTCAAACTCTTTAATGTACGGGTAGTGTTTCGGGGTGCTTCTGAGCATATCATCAAAGGAGGGAATAGCCTCAGCGCGACAACCCGGCTCCAGACTTAACAGCGGTTTGACAATGGGGGAAACCGCGGCGGCATACAAAAGCTTATTGCTTCCTGTTTGTTTCATGAGAGATGAGTTGGTTGATGGCGGGTTCCGAGGTGATGGAAGCAAAAGCTACGGGGTTGTTAGTACAAATGGTTTAGATCTATAGGATCTCAAAAGTTACCTTGTAACCACACTTGATTGCGGCATAGAAAATGACGACGCCACGAAGATCAGGAATTCCGATATAACTCAGGGTTTCGAAGCTTTCACTTCGACCAAATCGATCTTCTATCCATGTAGCCATGAAATCAATGCATCGTGCAATATCGGATACTGTAATGTCGGTGAATCCTTCAGCGATGTCTGTAGACTTTGGGATGGCACCAAAAAGCTTCAGAGGGTCCTTCGATGCAAGTTCATCAAGGACACGAGGCAATAGCCTCCGCCCATAAGGTTCCCTTTCCATCGATCAAAAGTGTCGATTAAAGATAAGACCAATTCGATTAGAACGTTGTACGAGTATTCCTGGGCAGAGAAAAGCTTGAAGAAGGCAGAAGGCATCGGGGGAAGTTTAGCTGCTCGGTCGCCCGGGGGGGGGGGGGCAGGTCCTCGGCGGCGGGCGACGCG